>WAAD01027809.1:140382-231512 GCA_013389945.1 Fregata magnificens
CCGTCGGTGCGCTGCCGTCCCCGGCCTGCCGCCTCCCGCGGGCGGCAGCGCGGCCGGGCGGGGGAGAAAAGTTTTTGTCGCTGTTTCCCTGCGGACTTTCTTGCGAATAACCTGGCGGTGCCTTGTGTTCCTGGCTGCAGGCCTCCCGGGCTTTGCCACGGTTCTGCTTTCCCCGGCTTATTTCTGTCTCGCGTGGTCGGCCGGGCCTGCGGGCAGTAGGTCAGGTTTCCCTTGGAAGGCGGTGAACAGCAGCAAAACGCAGCAAGGCTCGCTCCCCGGGACCGTCGGCTTCAGGAGATCCCTTCCTGGTTGTGCAGTTTGTAGGGTTGCACGGGGAACTGGGCTGGCAAAGAAGCGCGAACGTAAAATAACCCGTTGAGTAAAAATTATTCTTAGTCTGGGTCAGGGAAATGCACCGCTTTGCGGTGGAGTTCATTATGTGGGTTTTGGCACAAGTGAGGGACGTGAAAACTCCTTAAATTCTCAGGTGACCTGCCTGGAAGATAATTTTCTCAACCCTGCTTTTAAAGATGAGAATGGTAGTGGGAAGCAAAGTAGTACTGATGTTTGAGTAACGAAGCTTGAAAGCGGAGTAATAGCCAAAACATACAAAACCGACTGATGCTTTTGCTGTTAATCTTCGGATGTTACAGTATGCAATTTGTAGGTACCTTTCTTCTCCGTGGCAGGTGCCCTGCTTCCTGCTTTGGGAAGGTTGGTGTCCAGTGGTGCTCTTGGGAACCGCGGTGGCGATGGGGGTCTCTGAAGTAAGTGAGCAGGGAGTGCTGGGGAGAGTGAAGCCCTGTGGCTTAAATGGCACCTTATGTTTGAGACCCAGCCTTCTCCATGCTAGATTACTGTATTAACTTCTGCTACAGTTAGGTGATAAAATTAGACAAATTCATCTTCCCTGGGCAAGGGGAGCTGGGATTCTCTTCTATTCTGCTCAGTAGCCCTGTGGCTGAATGGCCTGGGAAAGGATGGCATGAGTTCCTCTTTCTTCTGTGCCTGATATCTTCCTGCCTTGAATCTAGACTTTTTTTTTTTTCCGTTTAATAGTCATCCCGACATGCACCTCCATTTATTCTTTAACAAAATACTAACTTAACAAAATACCAACTTTCTGCTAGTGTTTCTCTCAGATGGGTCTTCTGTTTGGCTCTTGCCTTTTTTATTTTTTGCCTGCCATCTGCTCTCCCTGTTGTCCTTTACACATGGTGCGTGCCTGGGGCAGAGCCTACCTTTTGGACGGGCTCCAAAGGTGAGCTTCCTGGAGAGGTCTGCCTTTCTTCAGTCCTGGTGGGCTCAATACGGGAGGTACTGAGTTTGGCTTGGCAAGATCGAAGTCGCTCTCTGCAGCAGAAACTTGGAGGGCAGAGGGGCAGCAGCGTCAAGGTGGGGCAAGCGGGCACGTGGCAGTTGTCCATGCTCAGGACGTCGTAGGCCTCGGCTGGCTTGAAAAATTGCTCGTAAACCTCTTTGGTGCGTGATCCAGGGAAGATGGGTTGTAGCAAGATGGCTTTCTGACAGTAATTGTCACCTCTAGAGAGCAGATGTCAGTACTATTGGTGTAGTAGGGGTCGTGTTAGAGAGAGGGATTACTTGTCTTCTGTGAAATAAAGTATATCTAACATCCCAGAACTTTATGGTGTAGACCCTTTATGTTGATGCTTCTCTGGTTTAGGCTCTGTTAGGTCTTCAGTCTTCCTTGGGTATCTCTCTGCTGATGGTCTTTGCATCTGCTATGCTAATAACAATCGCCTCTGTTGAATTTTCAGCTCAGGCTCTGCTTTTTTGGTTCTGATAAAACCCGAGAAGCATCCATTTTTGGGACAGCTTGTCTTTGTGCTCGAAATCCTTTTGCATGCTAGGCAAACATTTCATTTTACATATGAAGCTGCTGAGCACAAAGGGCTAAACGTTCACATTTGGCCCCAGTGCTCCCCTCAGTCGGCCATGCTTTCTGAGGAACTGCTTCGTACGCCAGTATTGGTTCCCTGGCCTCTTCCCTGCACGTGCTCCAAAAACCCCACCTCTGCTGTAGGCTCTGAGCTCCTCCGTATTCCTTCAAAGAAATTGCAGAGTGTGGGTCTGTTATTTAGTTAGGTAATTCTTGCTGTCTACTGATGCAGGCTTTTAAATATTTTGGCTGCAGCTGTTCATATTAAGTCTTTGGGGACTGGAAATAGAACTTAAATATCTTTATTTTTGGCATTTTATGGGCTCATTAGTAAGTTCTTTCACACTCACCAACTTCTACAGTGTTTATGAACTGAGGATCTTTGGTCTTAAATGCTGAAACATCCATTTTCAGTGTTTTATATGGTGATAGCTACTAAAATTCCTAAGCTGAAATGGATCTGAGGGGAATGTATTGAAACCCAACTTATTTATCACACTAAGGAATATTGGAATTATGCTCAGTTTCATAGTAGATGGTAAATATTTTAACTTCACATCTCTCAGTTGTTCTGCCAGTGTTAATGCTGATAACTTCTTTCCAGATCTGTTTGCGAGAATCTGGGGATGTTTTATTTAGTGCAGCCTCCAGGAACATAAACACGACCCCTTTCCAAACTTGACAGTGTGTAAAACTGCTTGGTAAACTTCAGGGTTTTATTTATTCTTCTTTCCACCGCTCCTGTTAATTAGGTTGCCTGTCATTCTGAGAAACCTTAGTGATTTGAATGTCAATCAGACATATGTTTATGTGAAATATGAATATTCAGCTGCATGAAACTTAGATGGTATTTGGGCCAGTGAGAGTGCTTTTTTGAAGCTGAAATGCAGAAGCATTGCAAAAACAGAAGTAAAAATCAGGGTATGCTGTTTGCGTGGTGTGGCAGTTGCTTTTTTTTTCCCTCTCCAATTTGCTGTTGCTGTTTAAGTAATTTGTGATAAATACAGCCTCTTCTGAGGGAGTGAGTCCTGCTTCTGTGAAGCATTAGGTGCCTTTTGTTGAAAGCAAGTTATAGAACTGTCAGTACGTTGAATCTGTCAAAACAGAATATCGTGACAGATGCAATTGTGTGGGGAGACTTACCAGCCTTTTTTAACTTATGTCCAGTTGTAAGAAGCTGCATAGTAGATGGGTTTAGCTATACCCCAATCTTAACAGATGGCAGCAATTTCCCGCTCAAGTGGCAGTTGAAGTGGAGTCTTAAATGAAAAGTGACTTCTAGTCCTTGCAAATAAAAACTTCTTGCTGCTAAATGTCGGGGGTGAATAAATCGATACCCCAGGAAATCCCACCTCAAAGAGGACCTTACATCTGAAGGAATTCCTTGTTTCAGCATTCCTTGTATATTGATAAGACTAACAGAAGGTTTCTTCTATGGCAAGACCAAAGGAAGTCTTGAACATTGATAAGGTAAAGATTTGATTGTTAAATTTGTGTGAAGGTCAGGCAGCAGGCTGGGTGTATGTGGCACCAGAGGCTTTGGTTACCCCGTCCTGCTGCTAAACCTCTCTTAAACATGGCGTATTATATCTGTCCTGTATCTGTTACAAATGCTGCTCCTCTCACAAGTGTGTGGAAGCGTCACCCAAAAGAGCTTTGCGTCTTTGCTTCAGCACGGCCGGGAGCTGCACGAAGGCAGGTGTTGCGCCCTCCCATTGCATTGCCCTAGTGCCACGAGGGTCTTCTGAAATGCAGCAGGATTTCGGAATCCTTGTCCTCTCTGACTTTTGTCTTCTAGACGAGAAAGCTCCTACATTGGTGCTGCCTACAATTTGCTTGTGCTGTGCAACGCTTCCATGCTTCTGAGAACCTTGTTCTGGTATAAGGGCAGCCACGGTAAGCGTGCTTGCAGTTATCAGCGTGCTGATAAGTTCCTCCCGTGAGCTGTTAACTGCCAGTCCTTCAGTGTGGCAATGGAAAGTACATGCTGCTTTATCAGCTGAAATCGGTTTAATTTAAACCAGCGCTCCTCAAATGGTGTTACGTGCTTCTGTAGTGAACTCGAGTGTCAAATGGGAGGGGTGGAGGGTGCCTTCGCCCTTCCCTTGTGGTGAGCGGCAAAGCCGGGGGCAGGGGGAAGGGGCGCGCTGCTCTGGGGGTAGAGGCGGTGCTGTGGGCCTGAGAGGGGAAGGGGAAGTCTTGCAAAGTGTGTGATACTTCCCTTCTGTCTCTCCTTCTTCCACTCCAAACACAAGCTGGAGACTAAGGCAGTGTGCAGGTGGGGCAGAAAGGGCCCACTGGGTATAGGATATGAAGAAAGGGGAAAAGGTAGCAGTAGGGAAACCTATATAAGTTAAGCAGTGACTGAAGCCATCACTAAGGATTGTGGGTCATGTTCAGTTTGGGTGGAGGTTTTTTTGTTGTTGTTGGTTGGTGGTGGTTGTTGTTGTGGCTTCTCTGTGTCCCAAGAGCTAGTGCCTTGGAATTGTTGTCTTCCTGTAAGCCTAAGGGTTTTGACCACAGTGGCATGTGCATTCCCCCTGCCACGGCCCCCAGAGGAGAGAAAATGCCTAAAGGATGGAGAGGTTATACTTCCTGGAGGCTGTGGCTGCTCTGATGAATTTGCTATCAGATGAGCACACGTGATTGCTGCCTCAAACCAGGAAGGATGTAGTTTGGAAAACCAAGATCTTGCTGCCTCGCCTTCCCTCCTCCCTTGAAGGGAATCGTCAGGCTTTTTACCTACGTTTTGGGTGTGAGTAAACGCTTGGGGAGTCAGCTAAATAGGCAGATCTGTTTAAATGGTGGCTTGTCCCTAGGAAGGTGTATTTCCAGGCCTGGCTTCTTGTTTGGTTTTGGGCCAAGGAATGTCTAAGAGAGGCATTCAAAACATTCCCTGTGTAACTAACTGGCTTCCAAAATGTGCCAGCTAAGTGTAGCTGGCAAACGGTCCTTGGGGTGCTGTTTGTGACAGCTTGAGCTGATCTGTGGCTGTTGAACACTCCTTGCTTTTCTCCCATGCGAACCCTGGTTTCCTTGTTTTATTGTTCACGTGGTCAGCTGGCTCAGATAACTGATAAAAGACTGCTGGTCTGGTGGGAGAGGAAGAAAGAGGGAGATAGCGCAGTCGCAATTCTGATGGCTTAGGCTGCTGTGGTACCACCTGCTTAAGCAGCAGTTTTAATGTTGCTGTGAGTGGGTAGAAAAGCCTGCTACTGCCAGAAGGGATGCCCCTGCCACCCCGCCCGGCTGTGAGTCCTCACTGCTCCTTTGTGTTGGCACGGACGTTCATTTCATCTGAGTTAGATCAGATCCTGATCCAGCTAAAAACTGTCTCAGCAGACAAAACGTTTGTGCTGGCTTAGCTTTCCGAATGTTTTGATGTGTAGATCAAAATTGGCAGTGCGTGGCAGGTCTCCTTGAGCTGCCCGATGGGACTGGATGGCAGTCCCGTGACTAGCTGCTGGCCTTGTCGCACTGTGCCTCCCTGCTGCCTGGGGCTGCTTGCTCTGGCCGGGCTCCGGAGCTTGTTTCCGTACAGCAGGTAGGTGTTGTGTATGTGCTGATGGTGCAGCATGATCCACTGCTCTCGGGGCAGAAAGGCATACCCTGCTGTGCTTCTGGGCAAANGCTGGCTCAGTCTGCCATAAGGGAAAATGCATAACTTCAGTTGTGCTGGGAGCGTTGTTGAAAGGAGAACTCCCTGCTTCTCCTGTCTAGTTCTGAGAGCGCTATCTGGGAAATGTTCTAGTGGCTTTTCTATCATGAATCTTTGGGACAAATCTAGATTAGGGAGTGCCTGTGTATGTGTATTGACTTTGCAAGGATTTGAAATGCATTAGGGCATACCTAATTAAGTTTAAGTGTCTCAAATGGGCTGCTAGTCCCTAACTGACACTTAGTGTAATCATTTTAAAAAAAAAAAAAAAAACAACCAAGCTCATGGCTATATTAAAAAAAAAACCCCAATATGTTAAGGTTGAAAACCAGCTGTTGCTATTTCTTCTAGGTCTTCAAAGTATGACACGGACACATGCATCTGGAATTTTCAAGAACCCATAACATAGCAAGCAGCCTCAGTTTTTGGTAACTCATGTCATAGACATTTCTACTAATTATGTCTTTTTTTTTTCTTCCTTGTCCCCCAGGTTTTATTTGGACTGTAGCATAGAGGCACTATGTACTCAGAGTGGAGATCCTTGCATCTTGTCATTCAAAATGATCAGGGTAATACCAGTGTACTTCACAGCTATCCTGAAAACGTGGGGAGAGAAGTGGCAAATGCAGTGGTGCGTCCTCTTGGACAAGCTTTAATTACATCATCTGTTGGAAGTGAGAGTTTACTAAAAACAGACAAAGAAGTAAGTGCATTTCCTTAGAGATCGTAGTTTCCTTCATGCTAGAGTGGCAACTTAATGATTTTTCTATAGCCTCTTTTATTTTTCTCTCTTTAATAGTCCAAGTTTTATGAAGTGTGCTATATTTTTAGGTTAGTAATCTACATAGGGCTTCTTTTAAGAGCTAGTTCATAGCAACAGTGTACTTCATGACCTAGTAGTAAGTGTTTATCTGAGCTACTGTACCAGGAAGTTCAGGCTAAAGCAAAAAAACCAAACCAAAACAAAAAAACCCAAAAGCACAACCCCCCAAAAAACCAACCAAGGAATTTAGCAGTTAACACACAAAGCCTTTCTAATTGCCTTCATTTTTAAAGCAACAGTATGTGACGTTTTAAAAAAAAAAAAAAAAGTCTTTGTATAGTACAAATATTTACTAGAATTTGAAAATCTTCCATTGCATCAGCTATTGGGTGTTCTGAAGAGTTCTCTCTACAGGTTAGACTAAAGAAATTCAGGATTTAGAGTGATTTGCCATTTATTCATAATCTTCATAATGTCATGATATACTAATTAATGACTTGGTGTTTTCATGCAGTATATGTTAAATAGAGTTGCCCGTACCACATAAGTACTGTTATTTTGTTGAGTTAGAACCAATGTGCACTGACTATTGTTTTCTTGCTGATATTTATTTTTAATAACTTGCTTTGTGTTTGGTTAGGTAAAATGGACTATGGAGGTGGTTTGTTACGGACTGACCCTCCCTCTGGATGGCGATACCGTGAAATACTGTGTCGATGTGTATACAGATTGGATTATGGCTCTTGTATTACCTAAGGACTCCATTCCTTTACCAGTTATTAAGGAACCAAACCTTTATGTTCAAAACATTCTCAAACATCTCCAAAATCTCTTTGTACCGAGGTGAGTGTTAGGGCTGGGACACTGAGGAGGCTCAGGAATTTGAAGCTGTAGTCAGCAGGTAACCTGTCAAAGAAGCCTGATGAGCCATGGAGGTTCTTGATTAAAATATAAGACTGCTGTTGTTGCAAAGTTAGGAGGAAGGTGTCTCTCCAAACCTCTTTTGTAATTTTTAGTAGCAAATTGAGTTGTTGCTGCTGTGTTTAGGTAATTAGAATTACAGACCGTTCATAGACTTGAATGTTTACTGTTCCAAGAACTTCAAGAACCATCGCTATTAGATGACTGGAGGGCGGGGGGAAAGGTTAAATAGCATCAGTGTGTGACCATGTGTGCTTGGTATTGTGTAAAACTGAGATAGCTAAGAGCACATCATGGCAATCCCATGCTTTTTTTATTCACGACTTTTCCACGTTTCTGATGTGCTGGAGGATCTTGCAGTAAGTGGCTGTTTTGTGCCTGCATCTTGCTGCCTGTTAATTGGGCATAATTATGCTGACTGTCTTTCGCTGGTAGTTTCGAAAGAATCCTGTGGAGGAGGGCTTGCTATCTGACAACCTGGTGTTACACGAGACATCCTTGGATGCTAATGTTGAGATACACATGCTTCTAGGTCTTGGACAAAGTTAAACTGTCAGAGTGCTCAAACATCATACTTGGTTTATAGTTTGTGACAAATTTACCTGCTGCTGTTGAAAACACGTGTTGGATAAGTAAGAGGAGATTATTTAATGGTGCCCTGTGAAACACTGCTTAAATATTAGCTACCTGAAATTACTTCAGATCAATGTTTAGTATATGTCTGTAAGTACCAGATCATCTGCTTTTATCGGTATTAATAACGTATCACTGCAAGTGGCCTTCAAAGTGCTCTGCTGCGCTTGGATCACTTAACTTTACCTGAAGGCTTTGTTAATAAAGGGCTTTGAATAATAACTCATGCAAATTCAGCTGAGGAGTTCATTGCTATTTATTGATTGCTTCAAAGTCTACCACCTAACCTTAGTTGTCATTGCTCTTAACTTGTAGTGAAAAAGGCATTTTAATTCCCATGAAAGGATGGTCAGGGCGATGGCACAAATCTGAGGAAAGCGTGCTTCTGGATTAGACTTCTGCAGAAGGTTGTCTCTAAGCTTTAGGACGTGCAGAGTAGAGTCTACTGTCTGGGAACCTTTATTCCCTTGGCATAGCAGAGAATGAATTCTTCACTAGTCTGTTAAATATTTCTTGCTATGATCCCTTGACTGCTTTCCCATCAGGGGCCCTGGTAGCAGGCAGTTCAGTAGTCCTGTTTCTTGCATGCTGTTGGCACATGCTGCCGTTCCACCCTTCTCTTCCAGCTTTGTTGATGGAGCTTGATGCAGGGTGGTAGACTGCACATGATGGCTGTTAAACGAAATAATTAACATCCAGGGACAGGGAGGGCTGGAAAATAATTATTTTAAACAGTTGCCTCCCCCTCTTTCCCCCCCGCCCCCAGGATAACTATTCTATTGTTTTTCTTTCAAAAGCCTCTGAGATGTATCTGAAGCACTGTTTTTCATGGCTGTTGCTGTGAACATTTGATGGTCAAGTCCCTACTCTGTTTTCAAGAAAAAGAACTTAAAGTTCAAGTTTTGTCCTCCAGGAAGCTGTGTTGAGAATTCACTCCAGCAACAGGAAGGTGTTCTATAATGGAAATTAAATGCAGAACTGAGTTGTGCACACCTTGCTTGAGTGAAAGCAAAGGCTCGTATTCTTATGTGCCTGTGGAGAGGAAGAGGAGAATAATTTCTGGTTTTAACCAATTGATGTAGGTTGCTGGTGCTGATGGGCTCCTGTAGAATACTTACCCAGGGGCTCTTGTAGCAACCTGCATTGAACTATCTCCTGGGAAAATCTCCTGCTCTTGTGTTGAAAGTACTAAGCCTTTATTATAAACCCATGTCCTATGGAGGGTTGTGATAAAAATAGCTTCCTTCCTCATCCTGGTTTCCTGGAAACGATGTAGCTGTTGGTTTGGCTGCCTTAAAAGTGGTGGCCCAGAGTTATGGTGAGGGTTTCAGACCCTGAGGAGAATGTGTAGTTGAGGTGTGAAATGCAGCAGCCTTAAGTGAGCAGTTCAACTTAAATAGCATCTCAGGAACATGCATACACCAAATACAAAGCAGGTGTGTACAAATCATTCTAGTTTGAATGCTCAGCTGAAGCAAATGTTTGCATGCACAGTCTGTAAAATAGCGTAGTGCTGAAAAATAAGAACAGTGAACGATGGGTGAGCCAGGTTGCCTTTCCTCTTTCTGCCGAACTGACTGGAGAGAGGGTGCTTGCATCCTTCCCTCCAGCACTGACCTTCTGTCCACCCCACTGAAATGAACGCTTCTTTTCTTGACGTATTTGAGCAGTCCCCACGCAACCCCCAGGCTTTCCGTCTCTAGCAACCGTACGGTATTCAGGAACCCTTGCAGATTACTTAAGCAGCAGTGGTAGTTACTGCTGTCAGATAAAGTTTCAGTGCTGCAAACTCGTGTTGGAAGCACAGACAGAACATACGAGAACTCTCTCCCCCTGCCTCCCCTCCCCAGGAGATTGAGGTGTAGATACCAGGGTCTTCTGTGCAACTAAAATGTCTGGAATTGCTTGAGAGACCGTGGAACATGTGACTGTCCAAGTATAATAGACACTTTTTTGTAATAACTTCTCATATGAAATCACAAGAACCATTCTTGTTGCAAAGGAGTGTGGGAATGAAAAGGCCAGGTTCTGTAGAAATCTAGACATGAGTCTGCAGAATGCTGCAACCAAAGTTTGCCTTTCGGTTGACTTTGTGGACAAGAGGAACCAATAGATGGATGGGGGCTTCAGAGTTGCCTTTACCAGATTAGCTCAGAAGTATCCCATTAGTCATCTTGCTTATGGAGCTCCTACAAGGAAGCCCCCTTCATATAGATTCCCTAAATCATTAGGGAAACAGGTCTTGAAACAGGCTTTGAAACTTCAAGCCTATCAAGACTAAGGATATCTTTTGATTAAAGTATCTGCTCTGTTGTTCCGTAGAGGAAAAAATAGTGCTATAACCAAGGCAGGGCTTACTTGTCCCAAGCTTTGCTGTTCTACGGAGACTATCTGTTAGGATCTGGCACTAGCATCAAGGAACCCACTGAAGTCCTGAACTCTGACTAGTGGTCTGCAATTTTGCATTAGATATTATCTTGTCTCTTTGTAATCTTGTTTCCAGTACTCTAATACAACACTTATTCTGTCAAGATAAGAGTTGATAGTATTTTTAAAGCGTGTCTGTTAATAAATTATCTCAATGTGAGCTACTATTCTCTAAGAACATGCTGATCCACTAGATAAGAGTTCTGCTTTTCTTAAGATGCTTACCATGCAACATGACTTGTGGGTTATACCACACTGAAAATGTTTGGTAGGAATCTGGTAATACTATTTCGTAGTCCAGTGGAAGGTAATATTTTTATGATTTTTTTTGGTCATCCTTTCAGTAAGTGGTAGGAGGGATGAGGAAACTGCTTACAAGTTGAAATATGACTTGCATATCTTGCACACTCTAATTGGTGAGCTCTTTCACCCTTTAAACTTCTAGGCTTCCTCAGCTTTGTTGACCAGTGTCCTCAGATACGGTCCAGAATGTTTCACGTTACTATTTTGTACCTGTTCTGCCTTGTCCAAACTAACTGATGGGAAGAGAGCATGCTGCTCTGTGCTGCTTCTGCAACGCTTCATGTTGAGTGACTCAGCAGTGACGGTGTGGAACTGGTTGTTACTGTAGGGAAAACCTTGATAATATCAACTTGTTTCCTGTCTTGGTTACTTATCCCCTATTCCTTTAGTCTGATTTTCCTAATAGCTTCCTTCTAGATTTCCCCCCCCCCCCCCCCCACACCCCAGGACCGGGACATGAGATNGCAAGAGGACAACTAGGAAGAGTTTAAATTAGTTTGCTGACAATATTTTCTCCTAATTTTGCCATTTTCCTTCTGAATTATGTATGTAACAATTAGTGATGTCTCAACTACGTTCTTATCGTTTGGTCTAAGATAATTGCCTTTGGGATAATGGGTTGTGCTTGCTCCAGTTAGTGTTCACTCTACAGTGGGGGGTTCTGTGTCATGTAGAGAAGAATGTTGTGGTACATCTTGTACTCATTAAGGCAGAGTTAGGATGCTTGAAGACAGCGTTAGGGTGCGTAGAAGCATATTAGCTCATGTTCTTGGCTCTCGTTCAATAGTATTGATGTTTCCTCTTGTAATTGCTCAAAGTTCGGATTATTGTACGCATCACTTTATAGCTCTTGTTTAGAGACTCAAGTACTGTTTTCTTCTCTTGCAGGCCAGACCCAGGATCTAGTCAGATTAGATTGTGCTTGCAGGTTTTGAAAGCTGTCCAGAAACTGGCTCGCGAATCAACAATTATGGCAAGAGAAACCTGGGAGGTTTTGTTATTATTTCTTCTTCAGATCAATGACACTCTTCTAGCAGCTCCAACTGTGCAAGGTTCATGTTCAACTTCCATTTGCTTCAATTACTGGAAAAACCTTTGGCTCTGCTTGATGTTGAGCTGCCAGGGGAATGGGGGGAAACCTGTTAAAAGCTCTTAGTAGCCACCAAAGCGCAATAGCTTGCTCCTAATTCTGCTACGCTACTCTGAAATAAAGCATTGTCAGAAAAGCCTGAATGATTTGGAGCTGAGTTCTCCTAAACGTATTTTTGCAGAACAGTGACTCTGTACAGGAACAGTTCATGGTGAAAGGTTTCAGATAATGTTGTTCCCTATTTGTTTCGCGGAAACCCATATGCGTCTTGCTGTTTGGCCTGCCTAGTGGAAAATAATATTGTCAGTTTATACCTATCTTTTAAAAAAAGGCATCAATATAGATAGAGTGGAATAGAGGCAGCCTAAGATCAGTGAATTCCCAGTGTCCCTTAGTGACACACATAATGTGGCTGGGCTTTATATATTATGTTTGGCCTTGTAAAAAGGCTAATTGGCTGTAGGAAGCAATCAGGAATCACTCTTAAATGAAAAATGATAAAAAAAATGAACTTAAGAATCTTTACACACTTAAGCTGAAATCCTTTTGGGGAGGTACTTGAAGTTATTTAGATTGAATACTCGCTAAAGGCATGCTTTGTTTCTGTTATAAGGTGGCATTGCTGAGAATCTGGCTGAAAAATTAATTGGCGTGCTGTTTGAGGTGTGGTTACTAGCCTGTACGCGGTGCTTTCCGACACCACCTTACTGGAAAACTGCCAAAGAGATGGTGGCCAACTGGCGACATCACCCTGCAGTAGTTGAGCAGTGGAGCAAGGTCATCTGTGCCCTTACTTCCAGGTAGGAGAAATCCCACGGAAATAAGCATGTGTGCATGGGGATGATCACGGTTATACGTGTTTTTCTCTGGAGTTGCTTATTTGTGGAATGCACAGCCATCCAAAAATGAATGAGCAAAACAAAGTGAGAGATCTTGCTAGTATCCTTGACTTTTACTGTTTGTGTGTGTCTTCATTCTGCAAGTAAAGATCTGAATTGGATCATCTCTCTTATTGTGTAATCTCAGCACCTCTCTGATATTTAGCGCTTTACGGTGTATATATATTAGTCTCCATCACTGTGACTCTTCATCACATCCTGTGAAGAATGAGTCATGAATATTAGTGTAGCTTTATAGTCTGTATGTTTAATGGCAGTCACCACCAAAATTATTAGACGCTTGTTACTACTGCATGTTGCTGTGTTTGAGGTGACTCTTGGACTCTGCCTCTCCTGCCTTGCGGAGCTGAAGCTCTGCGGTAGCTGCTGGCACTTGTGCCCTGGCAGTAGGGATGCGAAGGGCCAGAGGCAGGCTGCGGGCTCTCCTCTGAGCAGTGGCACTCTTCTCCAGAGAGTATCGGAGGAGAGCTGTACCAAGCTTTGCTGGGCATGGGAACGGTGAGGATCTGTGGGCTGCGGGAGACGTTAGGCTGTAGTAGAAGGCCCTGAACAAAAAGGGGAGTCTCAGTACCCTTAATACTGGGGTCTTTGTGGTATGAAGTCTTTGCGGGACAAATCTCAGCCTCCTGGAGGAAAGAACAAGATTAATGGGTGAGGAGCAGGGGTCTGAGTCTCCTCCTCCTAGCTCTCCTGAGATGTCAGTAACCATTTCTCTGAAAGTTCAAAGATGTATTAAAATTGCTGCACTGTGAAAAATTCAGTAGTATGCTTTTCTGCAAGGGTTTACTTTAACTCTGAAAACATTTGCTTTTGAATTACCTGTCAAAATTCCAAGTGTGGATAGATTTTTTCCAGGTTATGCAGCTACTTGTTAAACCTGTGGGAAATAAAGCTGCAATACAAGTTCTGCGTATTTCCCACGCTATTTCTTTAGCTATTATTATCTCATTAGATGTAGTGTTGCATAACAGAAAATATTTTATGATTCACTGATCTGAAAAGAACAGCTCTGTCTCAAAACATGCGTTGGTGTTCTGCTCCATGCAGTATGCCCACACTTTATCTTCCACTGTTGACTAACAGTCTTGCTTCTGTTGATGCATAGTAATCTGCAGGTTTTCTGTGATGTTTTAGTCTGCTGTTCAGTAATGTTGGTTTACGCCCAATACATAGAAAGCTGAACTCCTCTGAGGCTAACTTAAGTTCAGTGGTATTTTAAGCTGCACTTTTAATACTTCAGTGAAGCTCCAGCTTCAAACACTTAAAGTGTTGTTTTAGTAAACAGCTTTCTGAATTGGGTTATTAGCAATAAGCTGAGAGTAAACATCTCAAAACCGTATGGAAAATTATGTTTGGAAATCTAACACTGCATATGTGTACAATCTGTATCCATGGCTGTGACTTCATAGCAGGATGAAACTAGGGTCTGTCTTGTGTTGCCATACCAATAGATACTTCTTTTACCGATCTAGGGTGCTTTAAGTCTATTTTAACTGTCTTGGATGCGTGATTGCGATTTATTTCTGGTTTTGGTCATTCTTGAAAACGCCCCAAAGTTCAATTAAGATTCATTCGGCCATGCTCCTTGAAAAACTGATTTCCTGCAGCTCATAAGGGGAGGATCGTGAAGTAGTGCAGCCTACTGCAGAACAGAGATGTGGGGCATGACTTTGCATGGGGTGCGCCCAGACTTTTCTGGGTTTGTCAGAGCTAGGTAATTCCTCAGCAAAAACCTACCATGGGGTGATGCCTCTGGGGCACTAAATGTAAATGGGTGCTGAGGCATCAGTGCGGCGTACTGGAAAGCACTTACTGCCTGGTACAGGTGTGTGTATTTCTGGTTTGGAATTGAAGGAAGCCTCATGCCCTAAAGCTCACTTGTTTTTCTATCCAAGCTAGTTACTATGATAGCCTGTGATTCCAAACACAATTTGAGTGTATTTTGCATTAGTTGGCTGCAAGTTACTGTAGTGCTCAGCGCTGGGGGAAGATGGTAATTCAGCCTATTTAGCTCTTGGTTTAGGAGTCAGCTGTAGACTTCTGCTCTCCTCCTATTTCTCCTAGTTGTAATGACTTTATGTCTGTAAAACTATATGTCTTTAAGTGGGCAATGATGAATGGGACATTTCTTGTCCATTACAGGTAACTCTTAGCTTAGAAATAAGCACACAATAACTGAAGTGAGAAGTGGTGCTAAAAGTGAGTTTAGCTTAGGGAAAGACAAAAACTGATTTCTGGGAATGCTAGGATATTGAGAAGGTGCAACTCAGATGTCTTCCATCCCTTTAGAGAACACCAAGATTATGCAAAGCTGGGGATGGAGCAGGGTTCAAATCAGACAGCAGCGGCTCAGTGAAGCTTATTGGTGACTCATCAGGTAGTTATAGCACATGTAGAGAAAGATCTCCATTTATCTAAGCCTCACGATACTGCATTGCTGTGAAGCCCGCTGCGGGTTTGCTCTTCACTGTTCTGCAACTCCCAGCTTCTGCAAAACATAGTACATCTGTTTTGAAGAGCTTGCTACTCTGTGGATTGCAAATCCTGTGCTGCTTGGAGGATGGCATCGAGTGTTGCTCAGTGTGCTGGTGTAAATTGTAAGTCATCAGTAACTTGGAGTTTAGACCTGTAGCCTAATGTGACTTGCTGGTGTCATCGGGCACTTGAGCTAAAGAGCCTTGGGGGTAAGGGCTTAAATTCCTCCCCCCCCTCCCTGCCCCTCTCCCTTTTTATGTAACATCTTCTCAGTTATGTATGTGCCTATGTAAATTGGGAACCCCCCTGGCTAAACAGATGGGAGAGCTGCTGTGGGGTGTTGTGCCTTACCAGCTCTTTGATTTGGTTGGACCTTTGGGCAGGCTCCAAGGCGTGTACCCTTCAAAGCTCTAAGAGGGCTAAACGACTGTATAAAATGGGGATCTCTAGGAAAACTTGGGATGTTGTGTTGTGGCTTGTGGGCTCACCTGTGGACTGCTGATGCCTTTGAGGCTTAAATGCACTGTTAAATTTTTGAGGAGGAGTAACTGAATGACAGATTTGTCTGACTTGCTTTCTAGATTGCTGCGTTTTACATATGGACCTTCATTTCCTCCATTTAAAATTCCCGATGAAGATGCTGGTCTGATTCCTCCTGAAATGGATAATGAGTGCGTTGCACAAACTTGGTTTCGCTTTTTACATATGCTGAGGTATTGTAATTACGGCCATCCATTGTTCATATTCTTGCATCATTTCTATATATTTGCATGACAAATGAAAAATTTCTCTGGAGATTGCTAAGATTAAGCACCTAAATAGAATAAAGTGTGAGAGACTTGTACCAGTGCCCTGCAGCAGTCCAGGGCAAGGCTGTGAGTGGGTTGTTCAAATTTGAACTCTTTGACTCTTTCAGAATATAAACTGGTTCATTTAATTAAAAAGTTTTTAGCTATTTGGCATTTTGGAAGATCTGAAAAACAAGCCTTCAATACAATTTTGTTTCTCTGAGATAGCAAACAGGAAAAGCAGAACAATAGCTCCGAGAGATGTACACTGCTTCCATTTATTCTCCAGGGTGTTAAATTTAACCTACAAAAGATTATTTTTAAAATGGGTGTATCTCTTTGTTTCTATGAGGAAAGCTATACAGTTAATTTTAACATCCGTGTTATTCTTCCTTAAGTACACAACAGAACCAAGTGGCATGCCTGGTTTTAAAGATTCTTGGGAATGGCATGGCATTAATGTTCTGAACGGCCAGAATAATAACCTTTTATATAAACATCATGTACTAATTAAAGCTAGATGAATGTTAGACTGTTCAAAATCTACTTCTTAACTAAAAAAAAAAAAAAATCTGTTCTTTTTCTTCATTTGTGATGGTAATGCCACAAGTACTGTACTCTTCAAATCTGGAATTGCTGTTACGGGATTTGTATCAGGAAAAATTGCAAAACTTTTACAGCCCACTCCCTTTCTTGTCACTGGTTGCTGGCAATATTTAATTCGTTGCCTACCTTTTTGGAATAATTCTAGCAACGTAAGGACCTCTTAAACTGAGTTCAAAAGACCTCATGAGTAAGTAGTGTTACTGCAATGGTGGGATTATTCTGTCAAGTGTATGCTCTGGTTCACTGGATCTTAATAAAATTATTCAGCGTATTTGCGTAATGTTTGAAATGAAGACAACCAGGAAGTTTGACTTCCTGTGGTGGTGTAACAGCTAAAAATATTTGATATTGGATGCTGTTTTGTGGTGGTGTTATCTAAATGTCTTAAACTGTTGCATCTTTAAGTATTTTTAAAATCCTAACAGCTGTTCTTAAACTGACTGAAATATATTTTGCTCTCTTTGTGTGCAGTAATCCTGTGGATTTGAGTAACCCAGCCATTATTAGCTCTACCCCCAAATTTCAGGAGCAGTTTCTGAATGTGAGTGGGATGACTCAAGAACTGAATCAGTACCCCTGCCTTAAACATCTGCCTCAAATATTCTTTCGTGCCATGCGTGGGATCAGCTGTTTAGTGGACGCATTCCTAGGTAATGCTTTTTTCTTACCTGTGGAAAGCCAGGAATAGTAACTTAATCATTATTTTATTCTGTTTAAATCTGTCTTCTCCATAAATACAGCCATAACAATTTATCATTTGCAAGTATATCCTGGAATTGATAGGGCAGGGACCTCAGGTCACTTCTAAGTGACCATCAGTATGCACAATAATAATATCTGAATGCATGAAGTTGTAGATGGCCTTAGTTTCAAATGCAAAACAAACAAATAAATCTGAAGTCTAAAATAAACCCAGCCATTTCTTCCCCAAACAAGGCTTCTTTCTCTTTGTCTAATCAACAATGCAAGTGTTATGCTTTTAGCATGTTGTGAGCACTGACCACTCGGTTTATAAACTTTGTGGCCACAGCTGTGTGCAGTGCCTGTTTTTATAAGCTACTGAATTTTGACTGTCATCTTCAGACCTTTGTACTACAAGTGCCAGTTTCACTTAGTTTACGGTTAGTGGGTGACCTAGTACTGCTGAGAAGAAAAGCTTTCTTTGTGTCAGCTGGTAACTGAGTAGCTCAAATTTGACTGAAAGGTAAAGTAGATGTAAGCACTGGCTGGTAAGTTTTAAGTAACACTATATAGCACCTGATATCTAAGGCATTATTCTTAGTATGCTTCAGGCTTATTAAAAATTCTTCAGAGATAATGTGCTATTGTAAACTCTGAAGAGCTGCCTGTCTCCTACTGCTTTTTTGCTTAAATATATGCAAACAAACGTTGTCATCTGCCAGAAGTGTGAGCTGATGTGAGACTGCAGAAGACTTGAGCAGATACATAAGCTATGTTCAGAAAAAAAAAATTGGCTGTGGAATGAGACTGTCAGCTTTTACATGTTTGTCTTTTGGAAAAACCTGAATGGTTTAGTCCTTTTAAGCAAAGCACCTCAAGATCCTCCTGTCTCACTGAATTATAAGATCCTTTTTACTAGAAATACATTCTGTGTTTCTGTAAAAATTTTGCTAGGAAAAGCTTTACTGGTACTGTATTCCCCACTGCAAAAAAAGTTTTTGTTGCTATAGATTCCACTTTTGTAGAAATAGCTTTGTTTAGAAAGCCAAGTGAAGTAAAAGAGCAAATGGTCATTTTTCTTAAGCTGTGATATTGAATCTTGAAACCTGTTGCATCCACTGTGTTCTTCCAGATGTCTTGCCACTGATTTTAAGGAATTTTAATGATTGCTTTTTACTAATACCAGATGTGAGATTTAAAATATTCAGTAGTCTGTCAAATAACGTCATAACTTGTTAAAGGAGGATTGGATATAGGCAACGTATGGCCTAACCTCATGAAAACAACCTCCTTGTTACTCTGTCAAACTCTATCTTCCTACCTATGATAATAGGATTTGGCAGTCTGCACTGAAACAATAATTAAAAAAAAAAAAAGTCCAACTGGGCATTGGTAGAAGGTGTTTGTCTGAAGTGTCTTTTACTGGCTGTGTAAGCTGAATTAAAAATTTTTTGAAAAAGCTGTTAAATATAGTATGTATTGAAGGGGAAGAAAATACTACATCCAAGGTTTTTGTGAAAGTGTGGTTAGTAATTAATTTTCAGTGAATAAAATCGTTCATAATGTACGTCTCGTGAGGAGGGCATCTTGCAGTGGAGGCAGGGGAAGAAGCTGAGCAGCTGTTGGCTTTGCACAGTGCATGCACCTCTGCTGGGATAGCTGTTGTAGCGAATTCCTCTTGGACCTTGAAAATAGTCTGGGGTTCTTATCTGGGACTTTTAATCCACTAATGGTGTGGTAGTCCTTTGTGTTCTGCATCTGGCTGCCTGAGACCCCATTCCCACTGGGGCGACAGTGATCCCATGCACAACTCCTTGTCTGGGTGCAGTGGTGGGGGTGTGTGACAGTATCTGGGGTTGATGTCTCCCACGCTGGCCAGCTGTGGAGCGCTTCTGTGGGCCCCTGGCAGCCCAGGATCTCCTGTAAGCACGCCAGGAGCTTTGCTGTCTACATGAGCTTTTGATAAGATGTTGAATCAGAGACTTCAGACTTCTGAAGATCTCATATAGCAAGATGAAACACCTAGGGTGATGATAGCCCACCTGGAGTTCAAAGACAAAGACTGCAGACTATGATGCGCTCGGGCACAGGAGAGCTCTTGGTGACGTTAAATTCACGCTGTAGGTGTGGATGTGAGAGTGTGCGCAGGCAGACTTCAGAGCTGCAGTATGGAGCCCTTCAGCTAAGGCTAACGGGAGATCTCATTGCCTTCTACCCCAAGTGCCAAAGCACATGGTTTTTTATCTCGCCCTCCCTGATGTGTACTTAGATGATGTGTGCATTTGGCAAAAATACTGTGTCCTCTTTTCCAAAAAAAGTGTACCAAAACAATACCTTTCATAGTGTGTACTCTGCCCTCTGCGTGGGTTGTAACACTAATGGTTTAGCAGGAGTTACTTGTTCTGTAATGTGTTACGAAAAGTACTTGTGTGCTTTACTTAACGTGGTCAAAAAAATCTGTATCAAATCTTCAAGCACACTGCAATTTCACACTTAATTTTTCAAATGGGGTGTGAGGGTGGTGGTGTTCCTTAAAATGGGAAGAAGTGGTGTCACTTCAGGCTTTGCAGAGGGCTAGTTGCTTCTGATTATGACTGGAAAGAGTAGCTTTATACACCACAAGTATTTCCCTGAAGCTGGGTAAAGACTGAGCTAATGTCCTGCTGCTGCCAGAAAAATTATAGCTTGCTCTGCCTTCTTACCCCACCTCTTGTACTGACGTAGTATTTGACTGTTCAGCAAGCTGATTCAGCTCACAAAACCAGCAGAAAACTGCATGGTGGGTGAGTTTCATCTTAATTTAGTGAGCTAAGTTGGCTTTGAAGGGTCAGACATCTCAGAGCTGTCTCAGAATGGGGCGTGGGAGGTATGATTGGGAAAGAAAGGCAAAGGTGAGAGGCTTCTGAATTTTGGCAGGAGTGAGCTGTTAAATTGGCTTTGGCAAATGAACCTTGCCCCTTTCCCTCTGCCTGCTCCTAGAATTGGTCCTCCCGTGTGCCATTTTCCATGTTCTTGAGGGTGTGGCATTCTTTGGTGTTTTTTAATCATTTGCTTATGTAATGCAAGCAGGGTTTTCTGTTGCTTGTGCATTTATTTCTGCTAATAGTAAAAGGGGAAAGGTGTTTTCTTTACATTTTTCTTTCTTTTACTTTTTTTTCTTTTCTTTCTTACTACTGCTCTTTCGGGGGGCGCGGGGAAAGCTAGTCTATTTACAGAAGGCCCAAATGCTTACTCACTGGGCTGCTGTGTATGAGCCTATAGAATTCTTGCTGAAAGCTTGCTTCATTTCTTGGTCTACAGGCATTTCACGACCCCGGTCAGATAGCGCACCACCCACGCCAGTAAATAGGCTGAGCATGCCCCAGAACACTGCTATCAACACCACTCCGCCCCATAACCGAAGGCATCGGGCAGTGACTGTGAATAAAGCAACGATGAAAACCAGCACTGTAAGATTTCACATTCCGTATTTAAGTAGCTGACCCTTTTGATAGTTTCCTTGGTTGGAGGTAGTAATTTCCTTGCTTCTAGGAGCTGATCTGTTCTTCTGTTCAAATAGGTAACTACTGCACATGCTTCAAAAGTGCAGCACCAACCTTCCTCTACTTCTCCACTCTCTAGCCCGAACCAGACAAGTTCTGAGCCACGGCCACTACCAGCTCCTCGCAGGCCAAAGGTTAACAGCATCTTGAACCTCTTTGGATCGTGGTTATTTGATGCAGCATTTGTTCACTGTAAACTTCATAATGGAATAAACAGAGACAGCAGCATGACTGGTAAATATTACTGAAAAATAGGTGTACACTTTTTTCCTTGTTTTATTGACATTTCCTACCTGCAAGATTAACATATGCATAATCAAAAAAAAAAAAAAATCTGAAGTGCTGTATTGTGGTTAACCCCTCCCAGCTGAGCCAGCACCTGTTGTTAGCTGAGCAGGTGTTTGGAGGCTTTAAAACTTAAAAAAATCACTTTTTACTATTAAACACTCCCTTGCTCTAACAAGCATGGCAGTCCCAATTATGCTAGTGGGGAAAATTTTATTAAGTGAATGAAATAATGTGTTAAGAGTCCCAATTCCTAATTTGAAATCTGCTTGAGTATCTCTCTGAGTAATAGCAACTTTTTATAGGGACTGTAATGTTTGAAAAATTGTCAAACATCATTCCAAATATTGCACAAAGTGGTACTGCTCCTTGTTTTTGGAGAATTATGAAAACAGAAGTCCGTAAAATAGCAAGTGAAGTTGCTGCCTTTCAGTGACGGTTGTTACGTGTTTCCATATATGGCTTGATACCTTGGTTGTCTTCAGTCCTTAACTGGTAGATTTATTTTTGTCTCCTATGCATTGCTCAGCTTTAGAGGTTAGATGTTTGCGACATGACAGCAGAATTGGTGCTCTGCTCAGAGGGGCTTTTTAGCACTCTTCTTCCTTTTGGTGATAGTATTCAGAAAAGAATAGACTTTCTCCCTCCTTGCATTTTTCCTGTTCTTCATGTAGTATTTTGAATGTCTGCTAAACTCTTCCAAGAGATCTATCTATCAGGAGCTCACTGGCCTAAGTAAGAAAAATCGGAGGAGGAGGTTTGTTGTAGCAAGTTGGGTTTAGAGTGGGACTTGACAGCGGCAGATAAACTGACAATCTTCCTTGTTTGTTGTGTCACAAATCCCTGCGTGGAGGCGATGGGTTTTGGATTTGGGATCTGTTAAAGGTATTTTTGGGTATGCAGCACATGGTTTTTGAAAGTGTTCAGTTGTGGATTTCTGTGGTAGGAGGTTCAAGTCCCTCTGTAAAAGGCCCATGACACATTGCTAGAGAAATACCCGAGCTTAGGAAGGAGTAAGGCATAATTTGAGGGTGTGTTCAGTTGCATATGCAGCTAATGTATTTCTGTATTTAATGCTTTTCAGATTGATTGGATCATTTAAATTTTGACGTAACCTGTATCTTGAGCAATTTTAATGAAGTGCTTAACCTGAAAAGGATGTCAGCTGAGATGCTGCTTCTGCAGTGGTGCCAGCTATAAACAGAGGTGTTTACAGCTCTAGCAGAAGTCATCCAAAATCAAAATTAATGACTTCCTTGAAGGGGTTCCAAGGCCTTCTATTCATATATGCAATGTCTTAAGTCACCTAACAGCAGTCAGAAAATTGTCATTGCTAGCCTTACAGAGGAGCTTACTACCTTCCTGAAAACTAAAAACAACTATTTGGAAATCGCTTGATTCTGTTCCTCTTCCATGCTCTTCAGAGCCGTCCGTAGTGAGACCAGTCATATGTTCTGCCACTTATTAGCAGCAGTGGATCTGAGAGAATTACGTTGGTGGAGACCCAGAAAACTGGCTGTGTTATGTCCCGCTTTTCTAGTGGTTTGGAAGACAGAATTAAGTTATGGAATTTAGTCAAGTGTTTGCTGCCCTTCCAGGATGCCATGAGTGTTGTTACCACTGTGTAAAGTACTGGTCACAGCAATGCCGTGGCCGGCTGTTGGATGAGAGTCAACTGAAGATGGACCCATACTGCTGAAGCTTCGTAGAGAGGCACCAAAGTCAGATTCTCTGATTTATCCTTTTGGATAAATCTTTTTGCTCAGCCTCTGCTTTAGGTGGCAAAATGTAGCAAGGCTAGGCTCCTGCAGTTTCTGTTGACTTGAAGCATCAGCATCTTTTAAATCAGGTTTAAGTCCAAATTGAAAAGCTTCTGTTCTGGGAGTCTAATCTGTGAAGCCTGATGCCTCCAGGTGAAGTCTTTTCCTCCTCGAGCAGTGTAAGGCAGGAGGTGCTGTGCTGGAAGGTTGTGTACTGTGGTCCCCCTCCATCGCACAAGTGGGGCCCATCAGTAATAATCAGATCTGCACGTTGTGCCCATCCACCTGCCTCTGCTCATGCTACCCAATATAGATGTGGCTTGAAGAAAGAGGGCAGCAGAGAAGGAACAGTTAGCTGCCCAGTCCCTACCCTTAGGAAAGAGGACAAAAATAAATCTGCTTGTTATAAGACTTCTTTTTGGCTGCAAGTTGGCTATATACCTGTATGTCATGGTCCATCTGCTATCCTCTGTAGCCTGGTGCAGTAACGCTTTTGACACTAGCTTGAATATTCTCACCACGTTTGACACTGCTGTTGGTAATCTTTGCATTAGCTTCAGGAAGTGCTCTTGTTTTTATGGATGCTCTAAATATTTTATGATTGGGAAGTGTCTGCACTTAAAATCAGTTTTGCTATGTAGCATTGTCTTCCACTGGCTCACATGCACTATTTTTCCTTTAGGTCTGGGACTGCAGCTGTGTAAGAAGTCAACAGCTTTAAACCCTTCTAATGTTCGGTTTGGTTCAATGCCACGCAGTTAAGAATTTCTTCTCTCATAGCCCACTGATATGATTTCTCTGTTGCATTGCTGGCAGGAGGACTGAGAACCACTTTGAAAAAGAAAGAGGTGAAATATCTTGATACAGATTGCTCCTTGGTCCTGCACAGAGATCCCCTGCCCTAGGACACCTTTCTGGAACACTGCATTTTCTAGTGCGTGTTTCTTATTCCTCTTCTGTCATGTGACACATTCTCAATGAGAACCCCTATGACATGATTTCTAAAGAGGTATTCACGAGCTAAATGCCAGTGCCTAACAAGTAACCCTGTCGATGAGCTGCAGTCTCAAGTTCTAGTTCAGAATTCAGTTCGGTTCTTTTCAGCAAACCCTGCTGATTCACATGGACTAGCGCATTGTCCTTTCCCCATCTTACAGCAGAAGTCTTTTTGATGAGCTTTAGGAAGTAAAGAGCAGTTGATCAAGGCCAATGTGGACGAGTACCTATCTACCCTTGCTTTTCTCCTTGTCCTGGAGCCTCACATATCTTCTTGAACTCTTTAACCTCCAGAAAGGAAGTCAAGAAAAATGACTGTGGTGGAAAAAATGTGCGGCTTTTTGTAGGTTCTGAGCTGAAAAAATAACTGGATGGGTGGAAGGGTAACTGAGCTTGCTCTACTTGACCCTGCTTTGGGGCGGGGCAGGGGGAAGTGCTGACTATATCATCTCCAGAGGTCCCCTCCAGCCTCAGTTCTTCTCTGGTTTTGTGAATGTAACTGCTGCCCCACTGTTGTTCGGTTTTCGGTCATCTTCATTGGTAAACTTCTTGTACCAACCCTTGCACGATTCAGGGTAATTGTATCTATTTCATGTTTGTGGTTGCTGTGGTTTTGTCTGTCTCTCTTTGGGAAGAGACAGAATTGTTCTCTCCTACAAGATTAGCTGGAGGTCATCTGTATACACTCAGTACTGGTGGAGTTTATCACCTAGAAAGCAGTCTTCCTGTTTGCTCTTTGAGCCCCGTCCTTCAAGATAGTCTCGTGTTGTTGTTTGGATTCTGAAGCAAAACAGTGATCTTGCCATCGTTGGCGTAATGCTTTTGTGCCTCGAGTGGCCTGTATCAGGTTTTAGCCTCTGCACAGAGACCTTGATGGTGAAGCTTCATGGCTTTATAGGAGGCAGCTAATGAACATTACTCTGTATTGTGGTGAGAGAGGAAAAATGATATGCTTGAAAATGCATAGTCGGTTTGAAGGGAGCTGGATCCTGCTGGTGTAGTCTTTAGAATGAGATGGCTGCATGGTATTTATTTAACTGTTAGTGTGGCATAAGTAACTCCCTATGACTGGTACTTGAGAAAGCTCCTTCATAAGAAATTCGCTATGAAGCCTTTATGAAGTTAATCGTGAATATGACACCTCTGGGATGTGTGTACATGTGCCTAGTGTAAGCTCATTGGCAGGATGTGTTTCAGTTGGACAAGCTTGGCCATACGGTGCATGCTGCTGCTAGTTGCTGTCTTCAGCAACTTGTGAGAATTGGGAGAAACTCGTGAATAGCTTGTGCCAGCATTTCAGCAACTGAATCTTCCAATCTGATGGGCTAATTCTTAGTCCTTGTACTTAAAGAAGTTGGTCACAAGCCTGCCAGCTGTGTTTTATAGCAGCTGAAGGAGTCTTACCTAGGAGGGTTGCTGGTATCACCCAGGTGCGGTTGGCCGTGGGGGAGTCTTGGGGTATAGTTTTACCCTCATCTCTTCTGGCCCTACTGTCATAAATATTAATGTCCCAAAGAATGTTTCAGGGTGTCTAGGAGCAAACTATAAGAAGCCCTGATTAGGGACATCTTGAGTGTTGCTGAGAGGCTTGGTCACAGGTCTTGATCTGACCCTGGACGTTCAAAGAAGCAGCTCTTACGAGGTGGTGGCATTCTCTCCTGGCACCTGGAGTCTTTCCTCTCTTCCTTTTCTGGAGATTGTTTCTGGGATGTTGATATTTCTGGTAGTGTTCTGCCTTTTATTTCTGCTTTGGAAGACTGTTGATTGAGCTGGTGGTCAGGGAAGGCATGCCTGGGTATACTGGCTGCTGTTAAGTGTTGTTAGCAGCTTGGGTTGGGGAAGACAGAGCTGTAATATGGTCAGGAACTCATGGTTTGGAAGCAGGAGTATTGCTGTGAGGAGGCTCTGCAGGTAAGTAACCTTCCCCCTACAAGACATACCCCAAGTCACGGAAGCCTTAGGACAGCCTGGTGTATACTCCGTATACAGTGCAACATAGGGAAATGTACTTGAGCTGGGAAGGGTTAATACATCCATTTAAAGAACTGATGTACATTGATATGAAGAACTCTAAATCTTATTAGTATTTTGTAACTTTTTGTTCATTGTTTTGCATGGTACTTTCAAAACCATAATTTTGGACCTGAATGCCAATTTCCTATGTGTTTAACGAGCTTGCTATATCATAAAGCTTTTAATCTATTTTTTAAAACAGCTAAAAGCTTCTTAACTTATATTACGATTTCACCATCTTAAAAGTATTTTATAACTACTGCTGTCCTTTGATTTGTTTCCATTTTATTTCTATTATCTTGCAGCATCTTTTATCCAAATTCTTCTTTCTTATAAATCTTGTAAGTAGGAACCAGTAGCTTTTCCTTAATTGCGGTCATGCTTTTCTTTCTCCATAATCCCATATTTTATTTGTAAATTCATTCTCATTGTCTCTTGTAGCTTTTGCACTTTTACTTGAAAAAGACAAGTAATTTTTTTGTGTGTGTTTTTTGAATGGGGAGGATTGTTGGCAAAAGCAAATTAATCTGCCTGAATCAGTCCCATCTTTTCTGTACTTTAGTCTGTGATCATGTCATGAGTTTCAGGACTTTGCACTAACCATGTTTTTTTTACTTAAAGCTTATTTTACAGACCTAGTGTTTGATTTGTATGCATTGTGCATGTAGTGTTTTTTTCCAACTACAATATATTGCTGGATAGCTTATTTAGGACAAAAAAATGGCTCATGGGAAGATGCATAAAGATTTGTGCTTATTTGCTACTTACGTCATGAAAATTTGTAAGGTAACAGTAGGTTAAACCATGAATTTAAAGACAAAAAATTAAGAGTAGACACTTGTCGTTAGGATGTTTCCTTTAAAAAAATAGAACACACACACACACACACACACCCCCCCCATCCATCCATAAACTAACAAGTATTCAAACTGTTGAAGTGTTAATGGGCCTTTGTTTGCAAGACTGATTGTGAACCTGATGTTCCCCAGTGTCCCAGGCTTGAGATAGAGGAAGTTCTCTCATACTGGTGGAACTACATTGGTGTGATTCTGTTAGGAGCACACATTATCTGTTGTTTGGTTTTGTGGCTTAGAGAAGTTTTGAAAATCAATATAGTCATAGCTAAAATAAGAAGGATTGTGCTCTTTCGGCTGTTAGTAGTCCACGAGTGAAGTTGTCCAAGGAAAAACAAACAAATAAACAAAAACCAAACCAAAAATCACATTGAGAGCAATATATCTTTTTTTGGTTGCCATCCTGGAAGAAAGGATGAAGCCAGCAAAGGGAGTAGCTTCTGCATTGCACGCATGTGGTACTGATGTGTGAAAGGGGAACCAGAAACCTCTCTAGGAAGACACAAATCCAGCTGGCTTGGACTGGCAGAATTGTCCTGCAGGGAGGGAGCACAAAGCTCGGCAGAACCACGTCCCATTTAGGTAACAGCGGGCTCCTGAGAGACTCTTGTGGAGCGTATTGTGGGATAGGGAGTAGGAGAGGGCCAGTCTCCCTGGTAGCTGCTGCCTGGAGGCTGTCTAACCTCAAATTTATTTGGCAATTTCAGTTGTCATGTGAGGAGAGAGGGGCCAAATCAGGAGAGTGGGTTTCAGCAAATTTCTCTTTCTGATATGGGTCCTTAGAATTTTTTGGATTTTTTTTTTTAGTAAGTCTGTTTATGCAACAAAATTGGATCAAAGCAGCTTGGTGTTCAGAGCAGCATAAGAGATTAACTGGCCAGTTGAAAATCAGGCACTTGCTTGGAGGTCACAGTAATGGCACCATCTAAATGGGGGTTGGGGGTGTGGTTGTATTTTAAGGCAGCAAGGCAAGGTGGTACTTCATTTTTCTGGAGATGAGAAATAGGTGAGGGAAGATCCTTGTCCTCCAGAGAGGGTAGGAAGCTAATACTGGGTATAAGGATACTCTTCCCAGCAGAAAGTTGGGACAGGCTCTAGAATACAAAGGTCAGTTGTTGTCATCCTTATAAAGAAAAAAAGTTAGTTACACCCACAAATACTTTCTAAACAGAGGCACTGACTCAAATATAGTGAACTAACAGCTTCATGATAACTACTAAATTTGACTTGATCTTTGTGTCCAGGATCCCATGAGCCTGTTATATATGTCAACAAAAGCAGTGAAACACTGTTGTGTTTTTTTTTCTCTTCCCAGCTATAGCAACTCAAGCTAGTGTGGAGTTTCGCCGGAAGGGATCACAAATGTCCACAGACACAATGGCTTCCAACCCCATGTTTGATGCGAGTGAATTCCCAGACAACTATGAAGCGGGAAGGGCAGAGGCATGCGGGACACTGTGTAGGATATTTTGTAGCAAGAAGACTGGGGAGGAAATTTTACCAGCTTACCTATCCCGGTACTAACCTATCTTCCAGTTGCTTTATTGGTGTAACTTTATGGTGCAAATTAATTCACAGTGAATAGCATTCAGCTGCTGTCTGAATCCTGTGTTGCCAATTCAAAAAAACCTGGTTAGCCTTCAGATGCTGTAGGTGGGGATCCCTGGCTAAACCGAATAGTGATTTCCTTTTGTCTTCTCATGATGCTGGTTTTCACTGGGTTTTCTTCAAGTTCCAGTTGAAGGGAAGTCCCTTAAAGTGCCTCCCAGCTGGAAGGAACATTGTCTTTTTGATACTTTCTTGCTGCTTGGTTTTTTTAATTTGTCACTGAATATTGTTCAGATGGAAGAAATAAGTGTGCAGACATGAGACTTTGTACGCTTTATTAGACAATGAGGGGTCTTAAGTTGTCGAACACCACAACACTGGGATGGAATGTGTTTGTGGGTTAGATGTGTGGGTTTTTTTCTTTAAATATGGAAATGCGCTAATATTCCATTATTTAAAACAGTTGTGTTCTGACCTACCTCTGTTTACAGTTTTGTTTCTAATAAAATAAGGCAATCTTGCCTATCATAGTGTACCTTTTTTCCAAATTTTTGTTAAAAAAATGAAATAGCAAAGGCTAGAGGCAGAGGATCAACTTGAAATCACGACTCTCTCTAACTGTTCAGGTACATTTGTCCCAGATGGCATCAAAATTTCCTGGAAGACTGAACTATTTTGTTTCTTGCATGTTGTGGTGTTTCATGTATAGATAGTGTTTCCCTTACCCACTCAGTGAGATTCCTCTGTGTTTGCAAGCCTTTAAAAAAAAAAGGGGGGGGGAGGGAATATAAGTATTCTGTAACAAGAAATTGCAAAAGAAATTAATTGCTTTAGGATGATGGCCAGCTATGTTCCTGCCTCCCTGCTTTTTCATTTGAACTGCTTAGATGGATATGTTTGGTCTCATTTTCCAAATAGCTTATCAGTGTGTCCTGTCCTGTTCCCCCGAAAGATTTTGCAGTATTTTTCTTTTGTCGGGGAGTTAACAATGGGAGTGAGACCTTGATTTTATATGGGGAAGGGAGTAGTGGGAGAGCACATGATCCCAGCACTGTTAGTAAACATCTGGGCTGTATTTGCACAGCTCCCAGTCCATGTGTTGCAACAAGTCAGAGGTTTCAATAAAACCGTGCTGCACTGGCGCTTCCCATGAAATACATGTGACTTGTGAGGGGCTTTTTGTTAAGCTGGTTAGGTGCGTTTGCCTGTGCTGAAGCAACTTGGGGGGAATGCTCATATAAACGTTTCCTAGCTCTGATTTTGAAACTTACTCTATTTTATATAGAAAAGATGAAATAGTGGCTGCACATTCTTGTTCATGTGGGATGCTGATGCTTTTTATGTGCAAATAATTTAATCTTATCTTTCTTTGTCAGATTTTACATGCTTTTAATTCAGGGTTTGCAGATAGCAGATTTCGTTTGCCACCCCGTTCTTGCCAGTGTTATTTTAAACTCCCCTCCCTTGTTCTGCTGTGACCTGAAAGGGATTGATGTCGTGGTTCCTTATTTCATTTCGGCTCTTGAAACTATTTTACCTGACAGGTAAATTGCTATTTCCATATAAATATCATTAGAAATGTGGGGAGGTGTTTATCTTCTGGGGTTTCTGTCATTGCTGAGTAGGTTTCACTGAAGGAATTCTGTAATGTGGGCCCCACGCTGTGTATGTATTTGATAGTGATAATAGCAGCACTTTGTAAGCGCTAATTTTTAATTTTATTTAATGCAGTTTGCTTTAAAGCAATAGTAGTGCTTATTTTAAATGAAATGTGAGTTGTGTTATCTACCTATTCACTGATAGAAAGCAGTATCTGTAAGAATAGGGAAGAGGAGTGATCTAGCTCAAATATATTGAAAGCCTACTGATCTTTAAGTAAAATTTACAGGATGTTCATTAGTGGCTATTGCTGCAGTGAATTCATTAAGAGAGTAATCTTACACATCATTAAATAGAAAAATTGCTAATTTAGACAGGCTGGTGAAATTGCAGTATGTTCTTAAACCAGAAGATATAACCTCACTTGTCAGAGCTTTATAGATTTCTGGACATTTTCCTAAGTAATTTAAGGCACTTAATACTACTGGTGCATACCTTCCTCAGCATATGTTTTATGTCTTGGTTCTGCATTTCGTTCTGAAGTTGTGCATAAAATATTACTTATCTTCTGGGCTTAAATCTGAGCCACTGCTTCTTTTGGATAGGTCTTAGAAGTAGAAGAATTTTCTGGTGGCTACTGACAAAAGTTGATCTATTCACTAAGCAGCTTGTGTTTTATGCAATATGCGCATGAGCATATTCTGCGGATCCCTGATAATCCTGGGTGGGTTTGAGTTGTAATAAGCCAGTAGAGGATCATGACCAAAGCTTCCCGCTTCGAAGATGCAGTATATGAATAATACTTTCATCTGCTCATTCCTTTTATATGGGGTACAGAATCCTTAGCAAGTGGTGGTTCCTGCATGAATTGTGTTATTGCTGCTGTTTAAAAAAAAAAAAAAAAAAAACCCAGCTACATTGTATACTGCAAATTATTTAAGATCACTGGGTGGCTGTATATTTAATTTTAACTTAATTAAATTTGGCTCCAAATTCCTGTGAAAAGTTGATTAACTGTATGATGCTTTGATTTGCAGAGAACTCTCAAAGTTTAAAATCTATGTAAACCCCACAGAGCTAAGAAGAGCTTCGATTAACATCTTGCTGTCTCTCTTGCCTCTCCCTCATCACTTTGGAACCATAAAGTCTGAGGTAGTAAACTTAGCACTTTGTTTTGCATTTCCATTTTTGTTTTCCTGGTTGTTTTGGAGTGGGATTTGGATGACTTGTGAGTTTTATTTGGTGTTCTATTTGGCACTGAAACTCTTATAGCAAATGTGTAACAGTAAGAGTGTATTAAAAGTTGTCAGTAGCAATGTGTGCTGTGGATATTGACTTTTGAAACCAATACCATGCTGGTGTGACCTCTAATTAATACTGAAATAAATGTATTTTTCCTTCAGGTTGTCCTGGAAGGGAAATTCAGCAATGATGACAGCTCAACATATGATAAGCCAGTAACCTTCCTTTCCTTGAAGCTGAGGCTTGTAAATATACTTATAGGAGCTTTACAAACGGAAACGGATCCCAACAACACTCAAATGATACTAGGTTATTACAACTTTTTTGTTTAACTGTGTTATAGAAGTGTCTGTCTTAATCTGTCCTGGAATAATACGGTTCATTAGTCATGTGTTGCTTTGCAAGAAAAAAGATTAAATTCCTGGCAGGTTGTCATCTGTATGATCTCCCTCATGCTATGAAGGCATCTTGAAAAGCCTCACATTTTTGTTAAAGTAATCTCTCTTTTTACAGATGTGGAATAGTACTTGAAAAGTAGAGGTGGACGTGAAGCATATCTTAGCAGGAGCAGTCAGTCATAAGTAGGAATGGAAATAGGAAAAAATGTTGGTTTAGTATTGGGAAGGATTCTTGACTAATGGGTTACAGAGAGCGCTTTAGTTTTTGGCATGATTAAGCCTAGAAACAAATTGAAATACTGGGTGACCGGCGGTCCAGCACTGGCAGCATACAGATGACATTTGTTTAGCACTGTGTAAATCCTCAGACAAAAGCTTTGGAATAGAGTCTGGACATGCATCGTAGTTTGGCAACAAACTGTTCTTTGAGGTAATGAGTGTATTAACATGATTCTGGATACTCAGAAAGTAAGTAGAAGCTGAAAACTCTAATAGTGCATAATCTGTCAAGTTAAATATATTTTCAGACCAGTAAAAAATGTACTTGCCTTTTATTCTCTGCTCCCCCCCCATTTTTTCTCTATCATCTAGAAGTGCCTTTTTCCACATTATGGTGTTCTTGTCCTTCAATAATTACAATACCACACTCCTTTTGTCTGTTTAAAAAGGAAACAGACTTGCACTGTGGTGGGAGGTGTCTGCCTTGTTCTGGAAGACAGAGAGCCTACCTGATTAATAGGGGAGGGAAAGAAAATGGCATGAGCAATGAAGTGAAGGGAAACACACCCAGTCTGCAAAGACTTTTGGAAAGTTTCCCTGCAGTGGTTGAGATAGTTCCTTTACTAGTGGAAAACCAGGGGAGAATGATTTGCAACCACTGCTGGTGAAGGGATGAGGATATTTATGGTTTCAAAGCGATCCTCCAAGCGAGACCCACAGAGCGTCAGTGCGCAGGGGGTTGCACCACCTCGGGAGCCGCAGAGTGATGTTCTGTTAAATCCTACCCGTGCGTCCCTGTATGCCTCCGCTGCAAGTTGGTGTTTGCTGAGTAGGTGCTCTGCCTCAAATGGGTTTTACCATTACTATTTCCATGATAGTCCATACCAGTCCGTCTCCCCTGTATTCCTGTTGTTAAACTCCTGTTTCTGTACGTGAAGTTATTTCCCACTGGCTTTGGTTGGAGAGGATTCATGAATCTCCAGTTTAGCCAGAGGTTCTCACACGTGCCACCAGCTTCTCAACAAAATCCGTGTTAGTTTCCAGCTGCTCACTAAGTTTTTGACAGTGAGCAGTACATTTCCCTTCATATAGCAAGTGGTGTTTTCCTAAACACTCATTGCTGGGGGGGAGCAGAAAATTAAAACTGATGCCACTGAGCGTGTCAGTGTTGGCCTGTTACAAGCCTGTCCTTACTGCTTCTTTCCTTATCTCCTGGGGGTGATGCTGCCACGCAGATACAGGCAGTTCATGCTAGTTGACTTAAGGCACCCTGAATGCATCGGCAATTTTAATTTAAGTGGGTTACACTTGCATGTAGTTATCTCTCCCAAGATGGAAGAGGTAACTACCTGCTGGCTAGTTTGGATGTGTTAGGGTTGGCTACCCCTGCACTTAGAGCTTCAGCTTTTACAACACAGTGTTTTGGGTGCTGATAGAAAACAAAGCACAGAAAGTGAGAGGCTGGGGATGAATTCCAGGTAGAGAGAATTCCGGTGTATCCCACCTCAGATTATGCACTGGCCTCCTGATTTAGGAAATTTGGTTTATATTTGAGCCAAATTGAAATGAAAGCAATTTTTAATTTGCTCTACAAACCCACACATTATCAGTGGTGAAAATATTAGCCTTGGTGGTTTTTTTTTTTCTAATGTGGTGCAGGGGCAGAAAAGTCTTCATGAAAATAAAGGTCCTTGTGTTCTGGTGGTTTGGGGGTTCATTTCATTGGTCACAGATCAGTATGAGAACAAGCGTGGTCCCTTGTGCTGATGTCTTAAGGGTTACTGAGTGGATCAGATGTTATTCGCTTGATCTTCCAGCAGGTTGCTGTCTGTACTGCTGGTTCATTAAGACTTAAACATGTTTTTGTTCGCCAGTCGCCAGCTGCCTTTTGGCTCCTAATGGCCAAACTGGGGAAGGGAGCCTCTTTGTGCCAGGGAAGAGCGTAGCCAAGGCCAGCACTGAGTAACCCTTGAGGTGTCTCTGGACTGCGCAGCTCATTTTAGCTCTCCCAGTTATCTAACAAATATTGTTATTTTATTCACAGAATCAGTAGATATCCTTAAATGTAACCTGAGTTTTTAAAGGAGCACAATCTGATGGGAGACAAGGAACAATTCCAGCCTTTCTGTGAAACCAAAATCCTTCTGAACTGAGGAATTTGAAAAACCTATGTTCAAAGCATTTTTAAAATAGCTGAAAGCACTCTATCTCAGCTCTCATCTGCTTCAAATGGCTAAGCCTGAAGCAAATCCTGTGTTTTATAAAACTCTTATAGTTTTTATAAAACAGGATGGCAATCCTGTATGTTAGACCTTCAGTGCTTCTTTGTAAATTTTAGCAGTGAATATTCTACTGCGGTCTTTAGTTACCTTCTTGTATCTGATTCTTCAGGTGCAATGTTAAATATTGTTCAAGATTCAGCACTGTTAGAAGCCATTGGCTGTCAGATGGAAACGGTAAGTTTTTTTTGTTTATGAAGTTACCACTTCAGAAAGAATGCATTACTCATTTTATCTGCTGTTGTAAGGTGCTCAGTTAGCATCTTGAGGTTCGATCATCTCTTTTTTTTCTCCACTGTATCTGAGAGCATCCTCTGGTATAAGGAACTCTGCTTGGAAAAATCTTCTCATCGCTCAAAACTGACTTTCAATTTGCAGAACGGTGGTGAAAATAACCTCTTCAAAAGCCACAGTCGTACTAACAGTGGCATTAGCACTGCAAGTGGAGGTAGTACGGAGCCCACAACACCAGATAGTGAGAGACCAGCACAAGCCCTTCTGAGGGATTATGGTAAGGATAGCTCTTTTGGAAAAAAACCTCTGTCATTATATGCCAGGGTGATGGTTTTTGCGTGGGTTTTTTTCTGTTCCTAATTCTGCCTAATACATTAATGTGCATGGGTGTTTTCAACCCAGGGTGGAGAGCCCCTTTGTTTATTGCCAGCTTGTGCTCATATGTGCCCTTTAGTTGGTTGGTTTTTAATCCTACTAAGGAACTCTGTGAACATTTTAAAAATACGAATGTAAAAGCTTACGAAAAAGGTGTTTGCAAACTCTTTTACTTCAGTGTGTTTTCAAGACCTGTAGTCTTCATGAACAATAATGGGGTAAATGTACACCAAGTCTAAATTAATTGCTTCATTCATTTTGGTAGCATTCGAAATGCTTACCTGACTTTTGCAGCACCTTTTCTTAAACTATATTTAAAGAGCATTTGGGGGACTCCTGTTTTTATAGAGCAAGTAAGCAGAATGCTTGTGATGAGTCATTTGTTGTAACAAGAGAATTTCTTCATTAACATTAGTTTGCTATGTCTTGTACCATGTATTTTTGAATCTTTGTAATAAAACTTGTGTTCTACTAAATCTGTGTGTGGTAAGCTGGCCGAATGTCGAGATCCTGGAATTTAACTTGCTCCTTTGGTCTTCTTCAGTTTAACTGATGTTGACCAAATAAATGTGAGAACAGGTCACCTTTATTATATTGTAGCCTAGGTTGACAACTCTGTTCTCACCAGCCAAAAATGTTTTTTTCCTCTAGTCCTATAACTAAGGAGAGGAGGGAGATTAGCAGGAAAGACCTTAGTATATTCTAGGGATTCGTATAAACATATTGGTGCTTTCCCTGCAGGATTTGTGTGTTTGAAATTATTGAAGCACTAGTTTTCATCACACCATTTGAATTATGTGTTTAACTTGTATGAGTTTTTATTGACAAGTCCTTATAAAACTATCCCTTTGTAAGGTTAAAAAAAATCTTTTAAATATTTGACTTAAGTCTTTAAACTGTGACATAACTTGAAAGATATTTTTGTAATATATTTATTTTATTGGATTCTTTTATCTCTTATCCACAGAAGGTAAGGGTGTATGAAATTTATGAAAAGAATTTGAAGCTGGATGCTTCAAACAAGAGAACACTGAAAACAAGATGGTCTATTTTTACTGGGATTATCCAAAATGTCTTTTAAAAAAAAAAAAAAGTTGAGATAAGCTAGTCTGAATGTATTTGTATAATGTCTGGTGGTGTATATAAGGGAGTTAGCCTGTTAGCCTGTGCAAAAGTGACAAACCCAAGTTCTAGATACTGGGTTGTGTATAATTTTATTTTATGTGTGTATTTTGGCTGCTTTGGCTTGTGCCTGTGCTTTGCTTATTGTCACTAATGCTTAGTTATTTTCCCTCCCTGTGGTATGTGGTATTGGGGTTATATCCTAGCTCTTAATACAGATACAGCTGCTGGACTACTGATACGCAGTATTCACCTGGTAACCCAAAGACTCAACTCACAGTGGAGGCAGGACATGAGTATCTCTCTGGCTGCACTGGAGCTTCTGTCTGGACTGGCAAAGGTGAGAGGTGAAGTTTTGTGTGCTCTGGCCTCTTCTCAAAGGGTGATTATAGTCCTGTTTAGGTGAAAGTCATGCCACCAAACGGATGTCTGTGCCCGAGTTTGTCAGCAAATGTTCTGTTTGGACTTGAGAAAAAAACAGTACTCCTTTTGTACTACTTCTCCTAATGTAAATGCTCTGTGGCTCGAATGATGTGTGCCCTGTAAACGCCTTTTGGCTGAAAGTGAAGCTCAGGGTGGCTTGTTCAGATACACGTGGCTCTGCTGTATGATTCTGGCTGGTTTTGTTGAGCTAGCTGGATGGCTCCTAACCTTTCTCATGGATTCCCTTGTGTGTCTGGTTTTGGGATTTGTTTTAGTTTTTACACTACAGGGGGTGCATCTGCTGTATTAGGTTACACAGTTGAGGAAAAACTTGCCACTGAGCAGTCTAGGGGCTTGGGCCATTAGTTTTCAACCCCACTGGGAACCCTTTATCGTTGCTTTGCTTGGTTGGGTGGCCTATCTGTCTGTTCACTGTGTAACCAGACTTAGAAAGAAGAGTTTTTGTCGCCTTTTGGCAGATTGCAAATATGTCAGGGTATTAAGCAACTTAATTGCCCTTTTTGTAAGTGTTGTACCTGCTTTTCCCCCTTCCATCTCATCTTGGAAGTAGTTTTCTGAGCTTAGAAAATGATAACGTATTTCTAATATGAAGGTGTCACCTTCTTCAGAGCTTTATCTGCACACAGTTCCTTGATTCAACAGCAAATAACTGAACTAAAGCTACTAGGTGGGTGGGAGGTGGGGTTTGTTGAGAAGTAAAATGCCCTTTTCTGCTTGAGGGCTCTTGTCCTCAAGCTGGACTTCATGACATTTGTTAAGCAATAGTCCAGTGTATGTACAGCAGCCACGATGACCTGGCGTGACAGTTCAGCATTTCCTGTCATATTCCCCTGGGCAACTTGTCAGATCTCTTTGAAATACGTGAGCCTCCGGCATTTTTTAGAGTATGGAGTCAGCACTGAGCCATGTTGGACTGGGTGCTTATTTTATTACTGCGGCAGCATGAGCTGAAGGATGCATTTGAAAGTGTTCTGCAATGAATTAATGTATGGTTATTGGGTCTTATAGAGCGTCATACTGAAGGTCATCAGAAGTAGTCAACATGGATTCACCAAGGGGAGATCATGTTTGACCAACCTGATAGCCTTCTATGATGGTGTGACTGACTGGGAGAGCAGTGGGTGTTGTTTACCTCGACTTCAGCAAGGTTTTTGACACTGTCTCCCATAACATCCTCATAGACAAGCTTAGGAAGTGTGGGTTAGATGAGAGGACGGTGAGGTGGATCGAGAACTGGCTGAACGGCAGAGCTCAGAGGGTTGTGATCAACGGCGCAGAGTCTGGTTGGAGGCCCGTACCTATTGGTGTTCCCCAGGGGTCTGTACTGGGTCCGGTTCTGTTCAACATATTCATCAATGACCTGGATGAAGGGATAGAGTGTACCCTCAGCAAGTTTGCTGACGATACCAAACTGGGACGTGTGGCTGATTGGCCAGGAGGCTGCGCTGCTGTCCAGCGAGACCTGGGCAGGCTGGAGAGCTGGGCCGAGGGGAACCTGATGAAATTCAACAAGAGCAAGTGTAAGGTCCTGTACCTGGGGAGGAACAACCCCACGCACCGGTGCAGGTTGGGGGTGACCTGCTGGAAAGTAGCTCTGCTGAGAAGGACCTGGGAGTGCTGGTGGACGGCAAGTTGACCATGAGCCAGCACTGTGCCCTCGTGGCCAAGAAGGCCAACGGGATCCTGGGGTGCATCCAAAGGAGCGTGGCCAGCAGGTCAAGGGATGTTATCCTCCCCCTCTACTCGGCCCCGGTGAGGCCACATCTGGAGTACTGTGTCCAGTTCTGGGCTCCCCAGGTCAAGAAGGACAGGGAACTGCTGGAGCAAGTCCAGCGGAGAGCCACCAAGATGATCAGGGGACTGGAGCACCTCTCTTAGGAGGAAAGGCTGAGAGACCTGGGTCTGTTCAGCCTGGAGAAGAGAAGACTGAGGGGGGATATTGGTACTGCTTACAAATATCTGAAGGGTGGGTGTCAAGAGGATGGGGCCAGACTCTTCTCAGTGGTGCCCAACGACAGGACAAAGGGCAATGGGCACAAATTAGAATGCAGGAAGTTCTACCTGAACATGAGAAAAAACTTCTTTGCTGTGAGGGTGACAGAGCACTGGAACAGGCTGCCCAGAGAGGTTGTGGGCTCTCCTTCTCTGGAAATATTCAAAACCCACCTGGACGCGGTCCTGTGCACCCTGCTCTCGGTGTGCCTGCTCAAGCAGGGCCGTTGGATGAGGTGATCACCAGAGGTCCCTTCCAACCCCTACCATTCTGTGATTCTATGATACAGAGCCAGGGGTTCCTGCAGCTTGTGTGGTTAAGCCAGTTCGTTTTTTTTTTTTTTTTTTTCTTGGCTTGCACTGAGATGGGAATGTGACAATATATTACCTTTTCAAATGCCTACCCAGGTTAATATTAAATATTGTAGTCGTTTTATAATTCTCATGCAACTGGAGTAATTCTTCCTCTGGGGTATCTTGGATATCTTTCCCCTTTGTAAGAAAGAAGGTAGAAAGAGATCACCTCTTACTGCAGAACTGCAGAGTGGAGAACCAGTTCTGCTTGTGCCTTTGGAGGTGACGATTCCCAAAGCCCCTCTCAGGTTAGACGCTGCCCTGTCTTGTGTCTGTTCAGCGCCAGGTTATTAGTGGGAACTGGGTAAATTCAGAAGTCCTGTTTCCTGCAAGAGTGCTGGTTCACCAACCTGCTTATCATAAGCTCATCTTGATGGGACTCTTTGCCATATATCTTAAGCTTCTGAAGGAAGTGCTGCCTTCATCGTAGGGCTCTGAATTGTCACCCCCCTGCGGTGTGGAGTACGGCTGCCTGGCTCTGGTGGTGTCACCAGCAAGACCATCCACTTTCCTGCTTGGATAAGGGTGCACCTTAATGAGTAAAGCTTTGTATGGCGTGGTCAGGTGCGACAGAGTAGAAAAATCCAGCTTTAACTGCCTGTTTCTGTGCCAAGTCATAGGTTGGGAAGAGAAGTTCTTTAGTTTTTTAATGTAGATCCTCATGCCTTAGTGTACTCGGTGTACGTGCCTCTCCACTAACACTCCAGTCTGGAACCTTGTTCCCTGAAGCCCTGAGCTGGGAGGGAAGCTGAAAGGTTTTTGCAGTGAGTTTTGGGAGAGGGGTTATGGAGTTTTTTGCCAATCTGCTTGTCTGAGGGTAGATTTTCTGTCCCTTTTCCACTGGTGAAAATTACTGTGCTGACAAAATATGCCTAGTGGAAAGTTACGTGAGCAGAATGAAGCCCTGTGGAGGGGTGACTTGGCAGTGAGTGGGTTCTCGGAGATACAAAATGTGTTGCTATAGCTGAAGGAGAGAGGTATTTGCTGAAAATAAGTTTGAAATGCTAATTTATTCAGCTTGCAATTAGTTTCTTATCAAACCATATTGGTACCACTCTTGCTCTTGGAAACCAAGCCATGCAATGTGGTGGCACCTCAATGCAGCATTTGTTCCCTTTAAGTTTCAATATCCATCACTGTTAAATGTTTTTACCCAGAGGTTTTCAGCTGTAATCATAAAAGAGCTCAACTGTTTATTCCTATTTCTTAAAACTGCATCTTAAAATGCTTTTAAAAACTATTCCCTCTCAAAAGATTGTTGTGGAGGAATTCTCATCCTCTCCTGCTTGCTTTACACAGGTGAAAGTGGTGGTTGATTCCTCTGATCGGAAGAGAGCTATTAGTTCAGTGTGCAGCTACATAGTGTACCAGTGCAGCCGCCCAGCCCCGCTCCACTCCCGCGACCTTCACTCCATGATAGTTGCAGCTTTCCAGTGCCTCTGCGTCTGGCTCACTGAGCACCCTGACATGCTGGATGAGAAGGTAAGAGTCTCTGGTGTATGTATTTTGAGCACTCCAAATTGTAATGCCTTTTGTGTCTGACCTGTCTGTTCTTGATACTTCAGAATAATGTGGTTTTCTTAGTTTTTAAAAGTATACTAGGAATTTCAAAACTAGTTTCCATGCAAAATAGTTTTGAATTTTGATTTCTGCTCTTTATTCACCAAGAATGTTTTTGGCTTTAAAATGACCTTCCATATTTCTAAGAATGTCTTGATCTTTCTTCTTGCTTTGTGAAACTGGAAAAAGAGAAGAAAAGAAAACCTGAAAAAAACAGAAACTGAAAAGAGAAATACGGGAATTAATGGTGTATATATAGCATATATACCTGCTGCAAATAAACTTCACTAAAAGCCATGTCTCTTCTCATTTCTCAGTTCTTGCCTAAAGCATCTTCTAGACTTAACGGAATTCCTTTGATGCTAATATTTTGATAATCATAGTTTGTTTCACCAAGAAACCAGTTTTCTAGAAACTGAGCAAGGCTCAATCCAAGATGGAGTTTGCTTGGGAGGCTTGAAAAGAGCAGGAAATGAAAGATGCATGTTTCCAACAGCCTTCTGTGTCTCTGTTTAAAAAAAAGAAAAAAAAAATATTTGAGTGCATATTTTCATTGTTGGTCTCCTTGCAGAGACAGCTTGGTCATCTTTCTGTATTTTTATATATAATGTGTATTAATAAGTATCATATAATATTTTAATGTAGTTTTATATAAACCTGTTTTTTATATCTTTTGTTTATGTATTCTATAGCATATATAAAATATGTATATTTAAAAAAAATGAAAATTGAAAACCCACAAGCAGGACTTTATTTAAAGATGCTTTCTGCACGCATTTTGGGATACTGGCATGGCAGTAGGTGACTAGGACAGGATGGTTTCCCTGGATGTGTAACAGCATGGGTTTGTTCAGTTGCATAATGCTTTATTTCCTTTCATTGGGTTCTTTTTAATTTTAATTATCACTGCATATTGAGATAGTGTTACATACTGTGTGCAGTATATACTGGACACTTAGTAGCTCATTCCTGAGTCATGATAATCAGATGGGAACGTTTCATTGCATTTGCAAGTATTAGAATTGCAATTTTCTAGGTGCCTTACCTTTATATTTGCTTTGAATTTCACCAGCTATTTTACTAGCCAACACTGTAAACTCCTTCTGTAACTCTTCATGGCCAGTCTTTGCATCTTGACACTGACTAATTTTGCTGCATCTTGACACTGACTAATTTTGCTGCATCTTGACACTGACTAATTTTGCTGCATCTTGACACTGACTAATTTTGCTGCATCTTGACACTGACTAATTTTGCTCTGTCAGAAAACTTTAATCTTCCTCTTTGACTCTTTCTACAACAATCATGAATATAAGGAAGGACACAGGTCAAGGCATAGAACGCTGCCTGCTCTCTGGTGGTAAAAACTGACCACTTACTTGTGTTCAGATTTTAGCCAGTTATTTATTCATGAGAACTTTCTTTGTTATTCTAGAGCTCAAGCCATGAGATCTGAACCTTTGTTGTAGCAATCCAAATATTTTCAGCATGTGGTTTTGTAATGACCAACACTTGTGAGTCATACCTGTGGTTCTACTGAGTGTTGGCCTCCCCTGTAATAGATTTGAGGAAGCTGTGTACTTTTAAAATATTGTTATTGTTCTCTTGATGAATTAGATGCCATGATATATTTTACTTTTGAAAGCTGTTGGCAATTGAAGGATTTGGAAAAGGATTTCTTGCAATTTTCCAGATGAGTTCATTCTTCATGTGCTTAGAACTTAATTAAAAATTCTGCAGAGAGTCTCAGAAATGCATTTATTATCTCTTTAAACATGTTTACATTTTTCAATTGCACTCTTAGTAGTCCTCTTGGCAATTTTGTACATGTGTAATAGAATATATTGTGTGTATGTGTTCATTCAGAGCACTTTCTACCATTAGAATACAAACATAAGTAGACATCTATAGATGGAGAAAATATCATTCCTATAGCAAATGTGATCTTATTCCAAAACTGTCTGTTAGAATAATCTTCTGCCATTATTTCTGAGCTCATATTACCAGCAGTACTTTATTTTAATCGATGGTATATCACTGTTTCACTGAGGTCTTGGAGACATTTATCGGAGTGCTTCTGCTTTAAGGTGGTTCCTCGTGTGTTTTAGGATTGTTTAAAAGAGGTACTGGAGATTGTGGAGCTGGGCATTTCGGGAAGTAAATCCAAAAACAGTGAACAAGAGGTCAAGTACAAAGGAGATAAGGAGCCAAACCCTGCATCCATGAGAGTGAAGGATGCTGCCGAAGCTACACTAACGTGGTATGTAATTTGTCAGAGCATGTTTACTGTTTAGCATTGCCTTGTCTGAGAGTGCTTTAATTAGGAGTTCCCAGCTGGTGAGATCTCCGATGTAGCAAGAGGATTTGAAAAGTCAGCCAGAAGCTCCCTCTGTTTTGCCCTTTGGGCGAGGTTGTCCTGTGCTCTGCCTAAGCTGTCTTCCCCCTCCCCTTACAGGTGTTCAACAGAAAAAAGATCTCTGTGGCTGCTGTCTTCCCCTCCCGCCTGCTCTCTTCTTTGGGAGCAAAACCCAAGCCCTCCTGCAGCCCCTGGTATTCTGTTCTCAGCCACTCCTCTCTGCAGACAGCAGTTCCCTCTATCTCCCTCTTGACCTGGTGATCCTGTCTTTCCATTCCACCTTCTCCTTATACTCAGCCTGACAAGATATGCCATCCCCACAGTGATTGGGAAACTCATAGACACCATCTCGTGTGTAATGCAGCAGGGAATAGCACATGCAGCAGATGTAAGCTGGTGCAGGATGGGATGTCATTCTGCCCACAACGTTGGGCTTGCTTAATATATTTGAGAGGTTCTGCTGGAAATGCAGTAACAGATAATGTGTGGGTTGGGGAGGGGAGGCACAGAGAGGAAAATTGAGATTTGCTCCAGGGAGGTTGAAATGCACTGTTTTACTGGATGAACAGCATGATGGTAGACAGGACAGATTGAGGATGGGTGGGATAAATATGTTTTGCAAAAGGCAATAGCTGCTTTCTTTTTTTGCTCTGCTTTGCAATAAAATTGTTATAAACTTCACTGGTAGTAAAAACAACTGTGTAATTCCCAAGGTAAAAACAACTACTCATTGGAACTTGTGGACAAACCTTTATTGTTGCCTAAAAGAGTCTCTTATTTAGAGAGATGAAACTATCTTATCTCAGAGTAAAGTGGAAAAGTGTGTGGGGAGGACTTCAGTAAACTTCCTTTTGGGCTGGGTGGTGGTGTTAAGAGCGAATCCCTGAGTTAGATCATATGATCTTCAGTCTGACACTGGACAGCTCTCTTTACTGGTTCCTGCCATAGAAATTTTCAGTTTCTAATAGTATTAGGTAGATCCTGTACAACTTCAGATGATTTAAATCAGTACTTCTAGGAGCCTCCCAAGGCCGTGGCTCCGAGGAGGTAGGCACTGTTGGACCACACCTGGAGGCTTTCTCCCAGGGGAGGTTACCATTTATGGTAGTCATGCTTGTGTGATCCTGGGCCTTTCTTAAAGGGTTTTAAGTTAATGTGATCTGTGCTTGAAGAAAGCAAAGACAATCATAACTAGTGCATCTACCATATCTGCCTTGCTTGTTGATATGAGTGGGCTAAAGTATGTATGATTGTCTCCAATCATCCATAATCTTCCTCTAAGAATGAACCTAAAAAAAGCTGTGGAAGGGTACAGTTTTTCACACTTTAAAGCATATCTTAATATCTTTATAACCTAGGTTATAAAGAAACTCATTCTGTAGGCAGAGTACCCTTCTTTGTAGGTTTTCATGTATGTTTTTCTGAAGTTACTGGTTCTGTTTTAAAACAAGCTGATGGGAGAGGGCAGGCTTGCCCTGAGAGGGTAACTGCTATGTCAAGATAGAATTGAAGGATATGAGTGAAGGTCTGTGCTTGGGTGGAACAGTTCGTCGTCTTAATCTGTCATAACTCCTAACTTTTTTCTCACTTGCAGTATTATGCAGTTACTTGGAGCATTTCCTTCTCCCAGTGGCCCTGCTTCTCCTTGCAGCTTGGTGAATGAAACCACGTTAATTAAATATTCTCGTCTACCTACCATAAACAAGCATAGCTTCCGCTACTTCGTTTTGGATAATAGTGTCATCCTGGCGATGTTGGAGCAGCCTCTAGGGAATGAACAGAGTAAGTTCACACTTCCCATTTCCTTCTTCCTCTGGTTAAAACTTCCTTTACGGAGCTGCAAAGCAAAGGAGCTTCATTAAGTGTCTCTTTCACATTTCAGGGGCTTACCTGTTCTGTAGGTGTGCGATTGAGCAGAATGTTGTTCTGGGATGGAGTGGTGGGAATAACTTTAATGCCACTGATAGTCAAGCATGGACAAGCCCATCCAAATCGTTCAGGCAGTTGTCTCTGTCTTTCACCCAACTGGGTGATCAGATACTTGTAGCTGACTGCTACTAAATTATTGCTGATGGGCAAAAGCAATAGCATTACATTTTGAAAACATCCTTGTTCATAAAGGAATGAAAATCTAAAGAGTATAGGAGGCTCGATAGGGATAAGTGCTCAACAAATGGTTGATGTGATACCTTTATGCTTACACGGTTGCTTTTGCTTGCTTCAGGTCTCCTGTTACTAAATGTTTCTGTGGGTGCTTTCAGCTCAAATGGTTTTAGTTGCTTAGGAGCTGTTATAACTTTCCCGTGCACCATCCTGTTCTACCAATGACACCTACTGTAAAGGAGATCTATCACAAGGTATTGGCTTTCACAGCTGAATCTGACTCATTTCAGCCTCATATGCTTTTACCAACAAGAGTTAATATTAAAAAAAATCTGGTATTAAATTACATGATGCTTTGAACTGAATAACTGATCCCCCTCTAAGTCTTCATGTGTCAAGGCATTACCTAACAGAATAAATGAAAATTCTCTTATATGCTACCTCAGTTTAAGACTAACGTATGTTAGATCTGCTGATCTGCCACAGGTATATTTTCCTCATCTATGGACAGGATGGAGTCTAGATACTAATCTTGAAAACAGAGATTGCACAGAACTTCATGAACTGGCTAAGAGAAGCTGTTATTTTGAGTTGTGGTCCGGAGTGCTCCAACCTCATTGAGAATCACTAAATAGATCTTGCAGAAAGTGCTGATGCTGGGAGCCATTGCCGCACGTCCACCCACAGTCTGTGTTTGAACAAGTGTGTTCCTGACTAGAATGGATTAGAGCACGCTAGAATGGCTGAGCAATTCTCATCTTTAGTCTTTTTCTGCTAAATGCATTACAGAGGAATCCTGTAAAACTATTAGAATCTCAAATTAGATTATCTTTTCTTGCTGCACATAACTTGCTTACAAATCCCCTTTGAATTACAAGCTTAATTGCAGTAATGCACAAGTATGTCAGATCACTTTTGAGGCAGATCACTGAAGTGTGGATGATTCTGAGGAGCTGGTTTCGTCTATATGTGTGCTTATGTAGCTATGCTGCACCCTGTACTTCCCATGAAATACTGGGGAAGGAATATGTATCTGCTAGTTACCTGATGGTGTCACTTTGTGGTTTACATGCACAAAAGTTAAATATAAATAATTTTTAAAAGAAAAGCTGTAGAGGTATGATGATCCCTCTTCTAAGGCGGCTAATATCAGTGGCCTTTTAAGTCTCGAAGGAAGACTGAAATCCCTGCAACGTTAAAACCATCATTATGCAAGTTGAAAGGCACCTCAGGAATCTGCAGTCTAACCTCCTGCTCTAAACAAGGTCACTGCTGAATTCGGACCAGGACAGCGCAAGCTGACATTGTCCAAGTAGGTCTTGAAAACCTATGAGGACAACTTCTCTGTGTCCCTGTTCCTTGTGGTGAAAAATTTTCCATGACGTGAAGTCAGAATATTCCTCTGTCTTGGTTTGAACATTATCTCTTGTCCTCCCACTGTTCTTACTGCTGCTATTTGTGTGGGACCTTTACAGAAGGTCATGGAAGTATCATGGAAACTGTGTCTCCATATGGTCATTTGTCTTACCTAAACAGGCAGTGGCTGAGCAATCTTTTTTCATTTCCTGGAGATAATTTGGAGAGAAACAGTAATCTGCAGGAATTTGGATGTAAGTTACTTTTGATGATGAAACCGAACTGGCAACTACTGAACAGACCACAAAGTAGACTAGTACTTCCCTGCTGCAGAGAGGAGGATTGCTTGCTCCTCACCAGGAATTGTCTTCAGGGTTAACTTTGAGTTAACCTTGAAAACAAAACCTCGTCATCATGCCTGTGTTTCTTTCTGGTTAAATTATTGCACAGTGAACTGTTTGCGATTTATGATGATGTATTATTCTCTAAACCCATGTGCTTTGCAGATGACTCTTTCCCCTCTGTCACGGTTTTGATCCGTGGGACATCTGGAAGATTTGCATGGGCCCAGCAACTCTGTCTTTTACCAAGAGGAGCTAAAGCAAATCAAAAGGTCTCTATCAAAGCCCGTAAAGAAATCTTTAACTTAGAGATGTTCAGCAGAAATTCCACTAATGTGAGACAGCCCCACAGAGCTGGTGATTATACATTAAGGCTGAGCTGCGGGGCCTTTAGCTGTAGGTAATGTGACACATCTCTGGTGACTCTTTACGACTTGTGATTAATATTAAATACAGGCTGTGAAAGTGCTGATGCCTTCTAGACTTGTTTAAGGGGAGGGGGCATTTTTTTTTTTTTTTTCTGAAAGCATCTTCTGAGGTGATGGGGCAATGGACAGTGTATTTAGTGCAGAGGCATGAGTGTTGGTGCTGATTTTAGGATGTCGGGCAAAGCCCTTGCAGCAGAGGGAGCAAAGTCTGGAGGTGTAGAATAAGATGCTGCAGAGAGAACAGCTATTCAAGCTACAAAGCCCAATGTTGCAAAGATGGCTGTAAACCTGGTATGAAAAAAAAATTATCTAGATGAACTCTGGAATGGCTCTGGAGAGGAATAGTGGAGGAGAAATACCCCAGTCTCATTTTACAGTAAAATCTCTTATTGCAGTTGTCTAGTGGAGGATATCCTTCCGTTATAAAAATTTCTGTCTGTTTGTGAACTTCTCTGAATCTTCAAACTCTTCACATGCCCCTCAGTAAAATAAAGGAAATAACAGTGCAGCTGAAATGAGGGCCTGTCGGTCTCAGCTGTCATGTTCACATTTAGATGAATCTGGTCTCTGCAAAGCAGCCTTCGGGAAGACCCTCCGCATGATGCCTTTGGAGCTGTGCGGTCGCTGAAGCTGAGCCATTTCGCGAAATAGTGTCAGACCGAGTGTGCTACCTCCCGCACCAAAGGAGAAGTCACGTCCTGGCTGCTGACCTCCTTACCAATTTTAAGGGAACTTTTCCAACTTAAAGGTGTTCTGTAACTTAAACGTTAACAGTTTTGCCCTTTTGAAGCGTAATTGGTGCTAAATAAATTTATAAAGCAGCACTCAAGATGTAATTAGAGGTCTTGCTTGCTTGGACCTTATGCCCCTGCAAACCTGCACCTAGATCTTTTGTTGCGTTCGTTGGTAACTTCAAGTTTTTAATTACATACTAACAGTTTAGACCATAATGTAGTAACAATGTCAAAATTGCATTACGGTACATTATGCAAGCCCTTTTGATATTCTGGCAGTGCATCTCACTTCTGACCCACAGCATTGCTGCTGTTCTCCTCCAGGACTTCTCAGCTTGCCTTGTGGTGATCATCATAGTCAGCAGGGTTAAAATGGAGCCTTCCCAAACAGTTAGTAGCTTTTGCTCAGTACGGTTAGAATGGGCTGAAAATAAGATGTTGCCATGTAAGCTTGCCATTTTTATTGGGATTTGCAACTGCTTAGAGGTTAGATGGCAAGCAGGGTTCATAGGTTCCAGGAGTGCAGCCACCAGAATGAGCAGAACTGTCTCTTAAAATTTACAGCCACAGTTTAAGCGAATAGGCTCATCTTAAAAGTACTTACTGAATGCTTTTTAATGATGCCTCTCACTAATGGATTAGTGTACTTCTGGTGGTGAGGGGGGAGGGAACGTTTTCCATGTATTATAATAAAGTATTGTCTAGTGGTACAATGCCTTGAATGTAAAAACTATCCCCCTTTTTTGTCAGACTTTTGTACCAGAACCTCGACCAGCTCCTAAAAATGATGTTGGATTGAAATACAGTGTGAAGCACCGCCCTTTTCCTGAAGAAGTGGACAAGATTCCATTTGTGAAAGCTGACTTGAGCATTCCTGATTTACATGAAATTGTGAATGAGGAAGTAAGTAACTCTTAGTCTCTGACTTAGTTTTGTTTTGGGTTTTTTGTCTGTTCATGAATCATACCCTAATGTCTTACTGTGAATAGTTTTACTCTTTAGCTTGACTAATTTCATATTAATGGAACAATAACCTCTGTAAACTAATGAAATCCATGCCCTTCTCCAGGAAGATGACAATGCCTTGGATGTGTTTTTTGGGAGGCACTGCTCAACATGTTTTATTACAGATCCTAATATCCTGGTATTGTTAGGAAGCGATGACTTGCATTTTGTTGCTTCTTCTGGGGAAATGGAATTTTTTGAGACCTCCTGGGGGAGGAGGGGGTGTGTGTCTCCAAAATATTTTGAAGTTTCACAGTGCCAAATGTGGTTTAGTTTCTGTTCACTTAAAAGGGAGAAGCTGTAGCTGATACTGGATACATAAATTTGTGACAGTTCTCCCATGTAAACAGGGTGTTTAGATGTTCACTTTGTAGCATTGCAAGGTCTTGTTGATAGTGCTTTAGTAAACATCCTGGTGGTGGAGTTGCAGGTGCTGCTGTATGTGTGACTTGCAGCTTTCCTAAATGATGGAGCTGTTTTCTTAGTGGATCTTAGTGATCTTTGTGGAATCAGCATTTCACACGATGTTTTTCAGCTCGAAGACCGACATGAGAAGCTGAGGAGTGGCATGGCCCAGCAGATTATTTTTGAGAGTTCCATAGATCAGAAGAGTGAAGAGGAGTGGCGGAAGAAGAGCTTTCCCGATCCGATCACGGAGTGTAAGCCCCCACCACCGGCACAGGAGTTCCAGACAGCACGCCTGTTCCTCTCTCACTTTGGGTTTCTCTCGCTAGAGGCATTGAAGGTGACCTGATACTTCTTAGCGTTGTACAGATGTCCTCAGTATGCATATGGTCTGGCTTGGCAAAAGAAGAAAACTGGTTTTTTTAGTGGAAGATCTTCTGTGTAGTTCCAGCTACTGTTAAGCTGTAGTCTAATCATATAGAGTGATGGAGTCCAGTCTTCCAGGATTGAGAGCAGGGTTGTGAAAAGCCATGCCTCAAGTTGAACATGCTCTGAATAAGTGGCTGTATCTTTATTTTTGCAGTGAGTACGTAAGCGTACATTCACGTGTTCATACTTGAAATCATTCCCTCAGCTTGAATTAGGTTTTGGGGTGGTGCTTTAAGGGTTTCTGAAACAGGACTGCCTTAGAAGTTCTGCTCCAGAGATGATTGTGCTGAAGTGGTTTTATCATATATAAACACATATAGGTTGTAGAGCTTTCTCTTTAAAGTTAAAATAACAGCAGTTTATAGAGATGATCCATATTCTGAATTAGAAATTCTGCCTCTTACCTGTGGATTCTCCCTTTTATTTGTTGCATTTCTTTCCAGAAAACCGTCAACAAAAGTAGACAATGGAGCTTTTGAAAAAATTATGTCTAAAAGTGCTTAGTATTTTACATATGATTGGTATATAAGTTAATAAATATGAAACTACACGTGTGACTGTATAGTTGTGATATTTTGAAAGTATCTGCTGCTTTTGTTGTGGTAGCTAGCACTCTTTTTGAGCAAAATGTCATGTCCGTTTTGCTGGCAAAATGACAGTTTTGTTTAATGAGGAGAGTAGAATGCAACAAATTGTCAAACTGTTATGCTTGCTGTTACGCATTTACAGTAACAGGATTACATTGCATCAGAAATTTGTGTATGATTTTGCTCTTAGGAGAAAAGGGGAATTGTGGGTTTGTATTTTAATGGATTAGTGAAGCCATAAAGACCTTTTCAGTTAGGAAAGATGGGGTTTTTTAAGCTGTTGAACTCTGTCTATTGGATAGGAACCTGCTAACAGTCGTCTACCTCCTCACCTGATTGCACTTGACTCTGCTCTTCCTGGGTTTTTTGATGACCTTGGCTACTTGGATTTACTACCATGTCGTCCTTTTGATACTGTTTTCATTTTCTACATGAAGGCAGGCCAGAAAACAAGCCAAGAGGTAAGTGAAAGTGTAGGGTGCCAACTAGCCTATATTGTCTTGTTTCTAGTAATCCTCAAGTGAATAAAGCATCACTGTTAATGACTAGAGCAGAGCATCAGAACTGAGGGTTCTGGGCTTTGTGTTTATTTACAGCGTGAGCTGTAACAAGACACTGCATACTCTTTTCATCTGTAGGTCGAAGTATGTTACCCACATTTAGGATTGTTCTAACATCTTCTTTTATACATCTATATTTAATATATATTAAAAATATTAGTAGTATTTTTGTTATTTGTTCTGTCCTCATTGTCCTTATTTGTAGAGTTCAAAGATTCATATCAGAAACGCATTTCAGATTTGTTGGCTCAGCTTGCAGGGAGGGTTGCAGTTTGTTCCAGCAATGTGCAATGTCCAGGTAGCTTAGTTTGATTCTAATGTTAAACACATGTTAAAGGAATGAAAAACTTTCTGCAAGTAAGGAAGTATTATTGCTTTGTAAGTCTTTACATTATACTATTTACATTCAAATGCAATCAGGTTAATCAGGTTAATTTGTGCAAATCTAAATCATGACTTCTTTAGACTGTGACCTAGAAACTCACTAAGATGGCTTATGGGCTCATTAGAAAAGGTTGTTTCTATCATTAGAAAAGGTTGTTTCTATAGTACCTTCTCCTCATTCCATTCGTAATTCTCATAGTAAAGAGTAGAAGCGTAGCTTCCATAATAAATTACTGTGCCATCTCCTTGTGTTACTGCGAAGGTACAGTTGACAGAACACTGTAGCACCTTTTACTTCTGTGTGGAATACACTAATTCTTCAAACCAGGATTGTGGTGTTCGTGAGTTTTCAAGTTGAAGTTCACAGTAGCCAGTACACAGTCTTTCCATCTCAAGTCAGCTATGAAACAAGATGTACAAGGTTTGCCTTCCAGCTGAAATGTGCTCTTGCTGAGCTAGCAGAATGCTTTTTCCCATCTGATGCTTACATGCTCTTATGGATTTAGACAGATGAGATTACTTAGTCCTGCAGAACTTGCTGGCTTTGGAAGCCCAATTAGCATGGGGTTTGCCATGTAGATTTAAGAAAACCTTGTATTTGGGAGATTCTGGACATATTTAGACACAGTATAAAGATGCCACTCCTGCTTCAAGATCCCTGGACATCTTGCTGTGATTCCTAAGGCTTTCAGGTTGTGCAAAGTCGCAGTGGCAGTCAAGTCAATAACTCATCTCTATGGACCTGAGCTGAGTGAGATACTGGTACCACTCCCATCTTTGAAAAGACCTGTGACTTATTTCTGCCCTGTTTCATTTTCAGTACTAACAATCAAGAGAGGAGAAGATCAAAGCCAAGTTGTGACACGGCTTTTGCTTTGAGCAGGGCTGGCTGCCTGGTCCTGCTCGGCCATCTCTGTGTGTGAGTCATGCCACTTCAGCTGAGGACCTCATTCTGAGATGACCTGTTGTCCTATCACAAGGAGTGGTGTCAGCTATGTTTTATCTGATGCTGCACAGCCCAGAATAGTGGCATCTAGCCTGCTGCCTATTGCATTAGGCCCAAATATTTTTCTGTGGTGTAGGCTTTCACAGTTGAGAAGAGTCTCCTGGCATTTATTTATACAGGGTAATGAAACTGCCCACACACTTTTTACATCATTATACTTCAGGTCATTAAATGTCCTTTGAAAGTACCCCCTTGTCCTTGCTTTACTGTGAATTCTTCTTTTGCATGGGCTCAGATATAAAACGATATAGCTGTATAAAGCCTGAGCTTGCCTATTTTCTGAAATTGTCTTCTAAACTGCCCTTATCTCTGTCTATTCTGAAGCATAGCTATGACTTCAGTGTGTTCAGTAATGAGAATAATAGTAATATTTCAATGCAGTCTAGTTACTGTTGAACACTGTACGAGGCATTAGGATGGGGTGCCAGGACCATGCGGATACGAGGAGCCTGCTGTCTGGAAGCTTTCCTTCCAGCACCTGTCCCTGCAGTTTCTGCTCCACTGGACCCTGTGTCCCAGTGTACTGCACCCGCACAAACCAAAATCAAAGACGCTCCTGCCACAAAATAAATTCTCACGTGGCCCAGAAAGGATGGATGCATTGCACAGCGTTGTCTGTTCCACAAATACCAATGGTTCTGGTAGACCAAATCACAAATCATCCCTGTCTCCCCGTGTGCTGTTTGGTGATGGTCTCAACTTCTGCTTTGTCACAATGGGATAAAAATTGCCTTGGGATGTGAAACATCCCAGATCTTTATAAGAAGTGGGATTAAGGTTTAAAGTGAACAGTACAGTGTGATGTTTGATTAAAGTGCATGCTCAATCCTGCTGAAAATTGTTTTGCAAAATCTGTTTCATAATTTAATATGTGGTGAGGCCTGCCTTCATGTCATGTACGGGTATGTCATGTCATGTACAGGTGAGTAGTGATAAAATAACCTTTCTCCTAAAATTTCACCTCAGTTTAGAGTGAAAATTGTCCAGAAAATTCTCATGTTACATTTGGTGCTAATGCAGATTCTGCACTGAACAGTTTTGTGGTTTATCCCTGATGAGTAGATAAACCTCAAAATTGCCATTTCTAGCAGTTTTATTAACTATTTTACAGTCTTTGGCAATGTCGGCAGAAAGACAAGTTGAACAAGTTGAACAGAGCATTGCCAAGCAGGATGGGGGGATGCTGGGCAGCAGGGAGTAGTGTCCATGTAGAAAGTCTGGGGTTCCTGGCTTGCTGAATAGCTATATTTGGGCAAAACCATGTTGGTGATACAAAATTTTAATTAAAAAAGTGGGGAGGAAGAGAGCTGCTTCCTGGGAGGAAGAGAGCTGCTTCCTGGAGCCTCCTGTACCTACCACGGTGCTGCTGGTTATTTCAGATCCTGAAGAACATGGAGTCTTCCAGAATTGTTCAGCCACACTTCCTGGAGTTCTTGCTGTCTCTTGGCTGGTCCGTTGACGTGGGGAAGCACCCTGGGTGGACTGGCCATGTCTCAACAAGCTGGTCAATCAATAGCTGCAGTGATGAAGAGGGACCTGAACAAGGTAAGACATAGTAAATGGTGTAATATTAAATTAAAATGTTTAGGCTCCTTTAGGAGACAATTAATTTGAAATTTCTTGCTCCTGGATACCTATCTGAGCACTTGCATATTTTTTTCAGGTAAATGCTGATGTTTGCTAGAAAGGAATGTGTAAATATTAGATTACGCTTCAAGTCAAAGTGAGCAAAACTATTGTCTGTATGTTGTTGGGAGGAAGTAGCCTCAGCAAGAAGTACCTCTGCTGAATTAGTTCAACAGATTGGGGGAAGAAGGAACAGAAAAAACATACAGGAATGGGAGGGCTACTTCTAATCTGGTTCTGCTGTTGGAAAAATCTGTGAGTGGAGTTGTACCTTCAGCAAGCAATGGCTAAAAAACTGAAATGGTAGATTTAAAGGAGACTTGGACCAACGTGTGAAGATTGCTTGCTTTTTGTCCTCCAATCTTTGCTGTGACTAAAGCTATTTATTTTGTTAAATGTATTTTCTCTTTGTGGATGGCTCTGATTAAAAGCCCATTCAGGAGTCTAGCATCCTGGCTTGTATCAGAAATAGCGTGGCCAGCAGGAGTAGGGAAGTGATCGTGCCCCTGTACTGGGCACTGGTGAGGCCGCACCTCGAGTACTGTGTTCAGTTTTGGGCCCCTCAGTACAAGAAGGACACTGAGGTGCTGGAGCGTGTCCAGAGAAGAGCCACAAGGCTGGAGCACAAGGCTGGAAGGGTCTGGAGCACCAGTCTTATGAGGAGCGCCTGAGGGAACTGGGGTTGTTTAGCCTGGAGAAGAGGAGGCTGAGGGGAGACCTTATCCCTCTCTACAACTACCCAAAAGGAGGTTGTAGTGAGGTGGGTGTTGGTCTCTTTTCCCAAGTAACAAGTGATGGGACGAGAGGAAACGGCCTCAAATAGCACCAGGGGAGATTTAGATTGGATACGAGGAAAAACGTCTTCACGGAAAGGCTTACCAAGCATTGGAACAGGCTGCCCAGGGAAGTGGTTGAGTCACCATCCCTGGAGGTATTTAAAAGATGTGTAGATGTGGTGCTTAGGGACATGGTTTAGTGGTGGGCTTGGCAGTGTTAGGTTTATGGTTGGACTCGATGATCTTAAGGGTCTTTTCCAACCTAATATGATTCTATGATTCTAGAATAGCTTCCAGTAAAGCACATGATTAAAACAAATTCACAGGCGTATGCTTTGGGTTTGGTTTTTTTTGTTTGGTTTTTTTTTCTTTTTCCCCTGCATACCCCCAAAGCAAAGAAGTTCTTAAACAATTGGGTTTGGGTTGTGGTGCTGCTCCCTGAGAGCTATGGACTGGAGATGCAGGAATGCCTCTGGCCACCTCTCTGTCAGCGTGCTGAATTTCACTGCTCCATTAGTTTTGCTGAGGCAGCTATCCCAGGAACCCTTCTGTAAACTGGATCAGAGAAATAATTCAGCTTAAAGTCCTTGCTAGTCTTTCTGGAGGCAGTATGGGGAAGGAAAAGGGGGAGTGGGGGGTGTAATTTACTTACAGCATGGCTCTACCAAATAACTGTTTTTCTCTGTATTGCGAAGGCCTCATGTACTGGCCAGCCGTGATGGGGGAATAAATGGGGGCTGAGAACAAGGAGCTTTCTTGCATTGGGTTTGATTCAAGAGAGCCTTTTGCTAACTCTCCGTGGCAGAAGAAAGGACACAGAGGAGAGTTTGTAGAAACTGGCTTGAATTCTAAAATAGTACCAGACTGAAGTTATAAATGTTAAAATCCTTTGGAAATTTAGTGACTAACTGAATGATGTCTGTTAGAGGGAATGGTTAGAAATGGCTACTAGATAAATTCTTGTGGCAGACGTGCTTATTAGAGTACTCAATCCGAGAGAAATAGGGTATGCGGTACAATGGAAATATGTTCAAAATAAATCCTCTCCCAACCCAAAATGCCACTTCCTTCAAGATAACAAAGTTTATCTGACAATGGTTGTTAGCCATGAGATTTGACTGTGAAATCTTTTCATTTTAAAATGAGATTTGTGTGATTTCTTCTCATTGATTGCACCTTGTATTTGAAGGTCTTCTCCTGAAGCAGTGTATGAAGAGGTAGAGTTTCCTTTTGACTAAACTTCCCTTTTATGTCTATTTCAGATGATCTAATTATTTCAGAAGATGTTGGGGCAAGTATTTTCAATGGGCAGAAGAAGGTGCTGTATTATGCGGATGCCCTGACAGAAATAGCTTTTGTTGTCCCATCACCAGTGGAGTCCCTAAGTAAGATCACTTTCTACATGCTGTTTACAAAAACCAAAACAACGGTTTTTTTGTTAGAGAGCTTTCTCAGAAGCAGAACCTAAATCAGCTAACTAGTAGTGTGTCTAGCAAGATCCTCGTTAGGAGGCTACTGATGTTTGGATTACAACATCCTAATCCTTAGGCTCCTTCCTAAGGTGGTATCTGTTCCATGCCCCTTTTCTTCAGTCTAAGCCTCAATATATGTCCAGGTTTGCACAGCAGTATGGCTGTTACCCTGCGTGCATTAGGTTGGACATATGGTTCACAATCAACTCGTGATGCTTTTTTTTTTTTTTCTCTCCTGTCTTGATGACATGCTCCTGCAGCACATGGAGGAGCATGTGCACAGCTGCAATGTAGGTGAGCAACAGCTTTCACGGCATCTTTTGCACACTAAAACCAGTGTGCAAAAGTTCCCTGGAATAAAAAGGCTGTGAGGAAATGATAGCCATAGGAAGGAGGAGAGTGTATTCCGTAGGAAATGGATGGGACTCTTCTAAATCCATAGGGAGTGCTTTAATTGCAGTCTGTTTCTGGAATAACTGGCGCTTGTCCACTGCTGAATCCTCTTCCTGCTTTTGAGTGCTATTTTGACTTGACTGTAAATCTATGTATGTTTAGTTTCAAAAACCTTACAACCTTTTTTGGTTTTGAAACCTTACATATGATGACAGCTTAGGTTTTTTGGCAGAAGGAAGGATGAAACCCACCTTTCTTCTTCTGGCTTACAGCTGATTCACTGGAAAGCAATGTTTCTGACCAAGAAAGCGACTCCAACATGGATCTGCTGCCAGGAATAGTGAAGCAGCAGTCTCTGACACTTGAACTCTTCCCCAATCATACGGACAATCTTAATCCCTCCCAGCGGGTAAGGCAGAACTTGCATTGAAAAATGGCTCCCCCCCGCCCCAAGAAGCATACTGGCAATGCTACAGCATGTTTTGATAGTATATGATTTGGTTTCCTAGCATTTGGAGCTACTCGTTCCTTGCCAGTAATCTTTAACATCTGCTTTGGTCCTGCCAGAATTTGCACCTGCAGTAGGAGATGGCAAGATTACATTAATTAAATATAAAACTTAAACATGCTAAGTACTAATACTCTGCATACTGAAATCTTGAAATGCATGCTGGAAAAAGTATATGCAGTATCTACAAAGTAATTCAGACTTGAATCCATGCTTGGAAATTTAGGATGGATAGACATGAACACTTCTCATACCTACAAATAGTATGTGTCAGTTGTGTCTGAAGTATCAGATGTGAAGTTGTTATTGTATGGTAGCAAAGCAGAAAACATGAATGGCTGTAACAGGATTTACAACTGCTTATTTCTTGTATAGAATTCACTTCCAAATATATTTAGTTACTGATTGAAGATCTTTGAGAACATGAAGAAAAACTTGAACCAGTTTAAGATTGAGTATATTAATTTATGTTGAATATAAATATTGTGGAGACCCAGTTTACTGTTTCTCAGTGGGTAGTTCCACCACAGCTGCCCCATCTCAGTAGTTGGCAGAGGTTGTACAGGTCTGAGATCTGAAAGACTAAGGAGCAGCTGTGGAAATGCTTGTTGGATGCATTACCGGACTCATCATGTTTGCAAATGCTACTCTTCCCTTGTGTTCAAAACAGCTCAGTCCTACTTCCAGATCCAAGAGGGTGCCTCAGGGCCGGACCATTCCACCAATGGGACCTGAAACCAAAGTGTATGTGGTCTGGGTGGAACGTTATGATGATATAGGTGCGTAGAAGTTTTCATTGTTCATTAAAGCAACAACAGGGCAGGAACTGGAGGGAAAACTCTGTTCCATTCCTCTACAAAATGCTAAATCCTTATTAATGTCTGTAACCGACACTTTTGAGATTCTAACACAGTTCATTGATATTTGAGTGGTGGTCCATGGGGTGTACATGAATCAGTGGCATGTAGGTCTGGAGATTATTTTAGCTCTGGTAGTACATGTGAAATGCTGTCATGCACCTTCTTAAGCTTAACACACAAGGTGAGCGTGCACCCCTGTTTTTGAGTTCCCCTCAGCTGCTGTCTCCTCAGAGGGGATCTGCTGTTCTTCCTTTAAAAAAAAAAAAAAAAAGAAAAAAGACTTCTGCCACCTGCTGCTTCTGTGCTGAAGGGATCACCATCCTTCTTGGTTTGATGGTACCTTTGAAACTTTCTGTTGTGTTCTCTCTTGTGGGAGGGCTCATTTATTCTGTGCTCGGGGTGCCTGTTTCATGTCATGCAGTCCAGCTTCCTTTCTGCACCTTTGTTCAGGCAGGACCCTGCTCCTCATGCAACTTAACGTTTCTTAGTTCGGTGTCTCCTCTTTGACTCTGGGTACTGGCTGACCTGGGAGACCCAGCTTTGCCCATCCTGTTACAGCCATGGCGTGGACAATGGTGGGTAGCTGGCTACTAGGCTTGAGGAGTCCTTTGTCTCCAAGAGCTGCTTGTGTGCTGGTTCTAAGCCATGGCCTGGCTTTAGCACTATGCGAGAACCTCTCTGTACTGGCCTAGCCCAGCAGAGTCTGTAACGCTGGCCAGTAACTTTGATTTCTAATCCTGGTTCCCAGTCTGGCAGTAAGGGTGGACCTTAATTAAGCCGTTAGCTTCTCCCAGAGGAAAGCAACTAAGAGAATGGGAGCAATCAAGAGGATCCTGTAAAGTGTAGGTGTAAATTCTGAAGAAGACCACGCTGTCCACAGCACATCCCTTGGAGCTTTACTGGGATCAGGAGGCGGACATCAAGTTCTGCAGCATCATTTCCTTATCCAGACATTGGCCCAGAGGGTGTTGCCGTAGCTCCAGGAGCCCCTCAGCCGATTCAGTTCCCGAACTGGTGTCCCTGACCCACTTCTTTCTTGGATGGCAGCTAAAGCCAGCTCGCTGCAGGGGCAGCTACACATGCATGTTTCTGCTTGGCTGCTTCTTTCAGCAGCTGTAGGAATCTCCCAAAGCTCTGGGCCTGAAGCTGAAGAAACGAGTTTGTGAGCCTCAGTAAGCATGGCAGTTGGATTTGAGGCGGGGGGGAGGGCGCGCTTGTAAGTGGCTCCTAGCCCAGAGGCTTTGCCTTTATGCGCCTTATGTTCTTGGCTTTTGCCTTATGCTTCTGGTACATCTTTGAACCTGGACAGTGGAGAAGCTATCACTTTGTAGTCTAGGCTATTGCCCCTGTGCCAACTGCCTGCCCTCCCTCTTGCTCCATCTCAAAGTAGTTCCATGGCCCTCCATGCTCCCTCTGCTAGCTCCAGCTTTTGTGTACTCTTAGCATCCCAGCTCTGATGACAAAAGCTGTTTTCGGGCCTTATGCTCTTCTGCTGGAAGAGGTGTTGGCACTGTCCTGCTGTCTGAACTGTACTTTTGTGAATGACTCTCAACATCTCAGTTCCTGCCCCTAAACAAGGTAATGGGGAAGTGCCACATCCCCTTCCAGGGATCCGAGTTCTTACTTCCTCCTCCTGCACCTTCATTATCCAGTCACTTGTTACCAAGTGCATGGCAGCAGAGTTGTAGGTTACGGTGAGGATCTACAGAGCTTGGATTTGAAGAATGATACTACGTTTGTTGGAGCGGGGCTCGAGGGAACTGTGGATGTGAGCGGTCGTATTGTTTGAAATTTCCAGCACTATTCTTGAGGCTGATTACTTGTAGGTAGGTGAAGATGCTGTTGAATAATAATTTGAAAGCTCTTTTTGTGATTGAAGTACTTCACCTCCTTCCTGCTTTCACTGTTTCTCTAGAGATTTTGACCTTTGGGATTGAGAGAATTGAGGGTCTGGGACATGTGTTACCTAATCTGTTGAGCGCAGGATGGCTGGGATGAATTCCATGAATGCTTAAGCTTAAAAACAAGCAAAGACTCTGCATCACTAGCAGTGCAAGAACATCCATGGTGTAAATGCTTGAGGACTGCATGGTTTTGACTGATGATAAATAATCTTTCTTTGTACAAAACCAAGACAAAGCCCCCAAAAACTGGGGTAGATAAACTTTATTTAGTGCATCCTCTTCTTACAGAAAACTTCCCCCTCCCTGACCTGGTGTCGGAGACTAGCACTGGTGTGGAAACTACAGCCAATAGTAGCACTTCCCTAAGGTAAGACTGCTCTTATTTTCCTTATTTTTCTTGATTCTTGTGGACAACAGTTTAGGCTGCACTTCAGAAGAAGTCATGACTGAGATTATTTGCATTCTTCAGCTTTAACAGGCAACCCTGAAAACTCTAGGCAGTCATATTAAAAAAGACAGATGGGTTTCCTCAGTGGATCTTTTTTGTCGGAAAAAAAATGAAAGAGCTTTTCATATCACTGCAGTTTAAACATAAGTTAAGGAACAGAAAATGTGTAGTTTTTATCTTGAGTCTGTGATTAGCCTCCCTCCTGATTTACTCCCTTGTGAGGCGGTTAATGCTGCATATGCGTTGTGAGGCTTAAAGCCCTGTCTGCAGGACTCTCAAATTCTGTGGTGACAGAAGATCACAGAAATCGTACAGGTGATATAACCCTTCTAAAGTCCAGAGGATGCACACAGGAGTCCTACTGGTTTATCCACAAGACATTTTTTAACATTCTTCTAACACGTAAAGTGGTCATTTTTCATCTATAGACCAGTTGAAACAGTGCTATAAAACTGCTTTAACAGTTGTGGTTTTTCTCTTAAGATCTACCATTCCTGAGAAGGAAGTTCCTGTGATCTTCATCCATCCTTTAAACACTGGCTTATTCAGGATAAAACTACAAGGAGCAACTGGGAAATTCAATATGGTTATCCCATTGGTGGATGGAATGATAGTCAGTAGGAGAGCTCTTGGTAAGCTAAAGATTTTTAGGAATGCTCATGTTTTTGTTTGGGTTTGGTTTTTTTTTTTTTAATAATAATAATATACCTGCAAAATACATGTTTTGGAATCTTTCATTGGAAAAAGTATTGGGCATGGCAGAACAAAATGGAAACATGGTTTTTGCAGCAACAGTGGTAGCAGGAACAGCAGAGGGAGCAGGTGGTCAGCACTTAGCTGATGGCATAGCAGGGCTTCGGTGCGGTTGTAGTAGGAGAGAAGGGAAGTGTTGGAACTAGGAATGATGGAAGGAAGAGGTAAACACCTGTTATTTAGATAAGAGAGATCAGAAATGTGACCCTAATGTTCAGCATTGAGAGCCAAGGTGCTGGTGCTAGTTGACTGCCAGCGGGTACTGCTGAATTTTTGGGCTGTGCTGGCATGCTGTGTGTGTTCCTTCTGTTTTCGAAGCTGGATAGTGATTAAAAGCCACAGCAATTGAGGATTTTCTAATGTGTTCAATAAAAAATACTTAACCTACAATGCAGGCGTGTGTTAACAGGGGCCTGTGTGTGCTGTCTGCCTTTTCCTGTGTTCCTGGGTGGATTAATAGATCTGTCTTGGTATCTGTGCTACTATAGCTTCAGTAACTGGAAATCTCACTCCAGGGAGAGCAATTCACAAGACAGAGTGAAATGAAAAAACGAACATTAGGGTACATGTACATAGCCATAACACTAACGTTGTAGGGGTCTGTTGGGGTGACTTTCAGGTTCTGGTTTTTGCATGCTTAATTCAGTGATGGGGAAATTGAAGCCAGACTGGGCCTTTAGATAACAGTTGTGAAGTCAGCTGATGACAATGGCTTGTACTGAGAAAGAATCAGGTGTGTTTTCCTAGAGTTGGGCTGGTTTTTCAGCTGCATCAGGACTATTAATATAATGAAATTTGTCTCGTCTCTAAGTTCAGCAGATGTGGTTTGTGTGCAGTCAGGAATCAAGTCCTCTAAATAAGGAAGACACTGTTTCTGCCTGTAAGAAAGTGTTTGTGAAACAGCAAAGGGGTTAATGGACACTTACCTTATTAGAAGCATATGAATTTGATTTCAGAATAAAATAGGATAAAGTCCGCTGCCAGGTTTGACCAAATGTTACTGCTTTGGTTCCCAACCTTCTCCTCTCTGCCACGTACAGCAGTATGAGTTACAGGGAGGTAACAACAGCAGCAAAGCAATGAGGGGAAGTGAAACCTGTTTTCAGCCACAACCCATTAAGTCTTCCCTCATCCTCTGTTCCAAGGGGAAGACTCCGCAATTCCTACTGGAAAAAAGCACTGATGGGTACTTTTTTCATCCTGAAGGCTCCCCTGGCATTACCTGGTGTGACCTCAGGGCCCACCCGAGCTCTGCATGTCCTCGTGCGGCATGGCCAGGGGCTGTAGCACTGTGATTCTTGTATGAGCTGACCTGGATTCTTTCCCCTCTTGGTTCTGAGGGCGCTGCTGCGGGCAGTTGCTTGGCTCTGGCAAAGCACAGAAATCTTCCTCCTCCTCCAGCCAGTTATGGGTACCACTGATTTAGTCCCTTTCTTATTTGTTTTTCACAGTAAAATGTCCTTACAGGCCTGGGGACCATGGTTATCTGTTCTCAACTACTCATTGAGAAAAATTCTTGATTTGGTGGTGCTGAGCATCTCACCTGGGTTTCCAGATGGGATAGAACCCAAAATTGTCTTTAGCTGCGAAGCCAGCAAAGGGGTGCAGGCTTGAATTTGTTTAAACTTGATTCGAATGTTGTTTCTTTTTCAGGTTTTTTAGTGAGGCAGACGGTAATAAATATTTGTCGGAGAAAGAGGCTGGAAAGTGATTCATACAACCCCCCACATGTCCGCCGAAAACAGAAAATAGCAGACATTGTCAATAAATACCGGAACAGGCAGCTGGAGCCAGAATTTTATACCTCGCTTTTCCAGGAGGTTGGGCTCAAGAACTGCAACCCCTAGGTCACTATCCTTCCAGGACAATTAGATCAGAGCTTGGTGGCTACAGTAATGAAAACAGTTAAATAACAGCAACAAATTTCCTCAGCCCTCTGGAATTCAGGAAATCATATTCTAGCACAAGTCAGCAGATACCATGTGGGAGGAATGAGAAATGAATCCAAACCATTGCAGTTGGGATATTGACTTAATTCACCTACCCTCAAAAGGTTACTTAATTCCAGTCTTCCTGGATGCTAGCAACATAATCTCTTCACCCAATCATCTATTCCAGACTGATTAGGAACTGTAAGTTTCTCATTTTGTGAGAGAAAAACAATCAAAACAAAGCCATCTCTGCATAGAAGGATGGAAAACAAAATACAAACAAATCTGCCTTCAGACATCTCGCTACACCCACGTGTTAAAGGAGAAGGGAGCAGGATCTCTCCTTTTGAGGAGAGTCTGTTTCAGAGCATTAACTATCCCTGCAAGAACTTAAAAGACATTTTCAGCCCCCCTTCAGAGCTCAACAGAAGATCCTTCACTGCTTGTAACCAGTTTGTGTACCAAAAGCAAGAGGAGGAAAATTGCTTGGAAATATCAAGTCATGAAATTCATAGCCAAGATACTCTATTTTACAGCTCCCTCCGTGGTTGGGAGTGAGTCCATCTACGTAGATTTCTGTCATGCTGACAACAAACAACACCTGAAATTACCTGACTTTCCAACATAAGTTGTTACTAGATAAGAGCTCTTGGTTATATAAAAACAAGGTTATGACTTTCAGGTCTGTTGCAAAATGTCACATTTAATTTTAGTAGCTTGATTTTTAAAAAAAAAAAAAATTTATGCAACTACTTAATTTATTTTGAAGTGTCTGTATCACCTACTCACAGTTTCCATAAAAAGCGTAAACATCCCTTGCTTTCCTTCCATTGGATTGAAATCTGAGATTCTAGGGCTGCCTCCTGTCTGATATTTATAGCATAAACAGTTTTCGCAGCTTCTACAACACTTTTCAGAAGCTCTTGTTAAACAGACTAAAACAACTCAAAAAGAAAATTCAAGAATTCTTCTTTTTCCCCATTAACTTGCCATTCCATGAAAGCCTCTTTGGAGTTATAACTTAAAATTGGTTTGAGTCTGCTGTGCTTTCTCATGCTCAGCAGCGGTGGTTCCCTTTCACCTGGGTTAGAAGTTTTCATTTTCAGACTGTGGATTTCACCTGTTCAGGCCTTGAAGGATGCGCTGGGAAAAGATGTTTACAACTACAAATTTAATGTGGGGAATACAAAGGCTGCAGTGGGTGCTGGCAGCCCTGGGAGCGCTTTCAGGCTCCCAGCGCAATCTTAACTTGTGTTGCAGTAATGAATCATCGCTGGCGCTCCCGGGTAGATGCAGTGTGTGGTCGCTGGCAGCAGCACATGTCCTTTTCCTCGCAGTAAGCAGGTAATGTAAGAGCATGAGTGCGAGCAGGAATTTGGGGAGCTCCTCACCTTATTCCAAAAGTGGTTTTATTAGCTTTTTAATATGCATTGCAGTAATACCTGTCAGTCATTTAGTTTTGATATTTTAAAGTTACTTTTTGCAACAGTTCTGACCTGAAACAGTCTTAATGGTTTCCTTACAACTTACCTGCCGAGGACATACCCTGCTCCTGTCATGTGGTTTTTCACAGAGAGCTAATGGAAACACAGGCCTCTCAAAATACGTGTGAAAGGACTTTCAGGATGTCAGCCAAAGGGGTTTTAGGTGACATGTGCTTGTTGCAGGGGACGAGCACACTCGCCTCGCAACTCAGGAGCACTGGATTTTGATCCAGATGAATCACAAGTGGAAAAATGAAACCACGTAGAGAAAACTACCGTAGAAGTAAGCATGATGGCTGGCCCACGCTTGCGTGATGCCTGGGTTGCAAATGGCAGGAGGAGCTGCAAGGCAGCGTTTGGGTGTATTGGCAAAGCTGTGAAGGGAAACTCGGACAGCTTCATTCCTCTGCCAAACTCTTGCCAGTATCAATTTAATGCACGGACACTAAATTCACCCACATTTTGTATGTACCTATTGGATCTAATTAATGGCCAAACACACTTTAGTCCACAGATTTTAAAGGCATGACCAATGCATGTGTAACAAGTAAACATACCGAGCAATCAAATGTCTGCACATCTTCAATAACCTAACAACAAACCCCACGTACCATAGCTAAGTGTATGTTAATATGCAAAGTCATTGGTTTATATAGTAATGAGCTGCAAAGGATACTTCTTTCAGGCATTCGGGTACAGTCAGTAACGTAAAGACGTGTGTGTTTGGGGAAACCCTGGATATTTTCCACAAAGTCCAAGATCGCCAAATGGACTATCTGAAAATTTACTTTTTTTTTTGAAAAGGCCTGTGCTTGGCTGAAGAGTAGTCTTGGGTCTGTTTCCATGTTCGTCTAAAACATGGGTATGGCACCCACTTGAGCAGTAACAGCCGTGAAAGCAATGCAACTTTTCAGAAGTCTTGAAAGAAGATAACTTTTGCGCACATTGTTGCTGCTGATCCCACCGCCGGGGGAGTAGGCCTTCATAACGGGCTTGGTTTCATTTGTAAAACCAGCTGGTTAACGCGTTACGCCCTAGCGGTATGACCTGGCCATGAGTGTTGGGTTTTGCTACCTGGAAAGGTGAACCTTCAGGAAAGTCGCAGTTTAGGATAAACATGTTGCGATTACAGAAATGTGGTGCCATCCCACGTGGTTTGGATGCCGGTGGCAGCAGCGAGCGCCCCTGGCAGACCTGTGCCAGTGGAAGGTGGCTGCGAGGAGTGCCCCTCCTTCCCCTGTGCGCGGAGAGGTCTCCGACTTCATAGTAAAATGTAAAACACCAATTTGGGAATGAAACCCTTGTCCTGTCGAAGTCAGTGGCCAAACTCCGATGGCTTCAGCTAGTCCAGGGTACAGCCTTGAGCTTTTTTCCCCGAAAGGGTTAGAACAAAGGAGATTTATTTCAGTTGGGATTGCAAGAACATGTTAGTCAGGAATCCAGACTTTTTTTTCCATCAGCAAACTGCTGTATTGAGTTTTCAACTTGACAACTTGCGTGGCTTGGGTTTACGTTCCCGTTCATTGGAGGTGACGAGTATTGACTACTTGCTTTGCGTGTCGTGTGCCGTTAGTCTAGGCTCCACAGGTAGCGTAGTGCTGCAAAAGCTGAGTTGCAAATGTTGCATAATAACTAAACCGAGACTTTCTCTTTTCATAAGACCTTTCTGTTTGGGTTCATAATTCTGCTTTAAATGATGGCATCCCTTTAACAGTGCCGAAAGAGGGGGGACCATTGTCACCTTGTTAAACACAGCGTTGAAATTACAGAACTTTTAGTACCTTAATAAAGACTCTCTTTTAAAGAAAAGCATTTTGCTTAAAGGTACTTTTAAAAAAGGCATTACAACCTTACAGCAAACAGGAGATGGGAAGGACGGTGCCTGTGGAAATTAAGGTGTCTATGTGGATAGCAGCGTGTGCACGAGGCCATAGGGAAGAGCAGCCCCTTGCTGCTCGACTGGCTATACATGCTGGGTTCTCCATAGGTGACCGCATTTCTTTCCTGCGAGGTTCTGCATGCCCAGAAAGATGAGAGAACTCAATTTCAATCTAACAGACAAATTTGACATGATTTTAATGATTGTGTAATTGAGTGATGTGTTTGAAGGCAAACACAGACCTTTCCACATGGATTTTAGCAGGAGCAATTAGAAATGAGAATGCCAGATATCATGTGCTTCAAATCATATACAATTTGTATGGATTTCTGTATGTTGCCAAGACATGATCTTTTTGTTCTTATTGTATTTTTCTGTAAATATTCCTGGCGCTAAGTTGTAAAGTAAAGGCAAAATGTAAATATGAAGATGTGAACTATGTTCCCTTGTCTCTAGTACTTTATCTCTTATTTGTTTAGGGAAGGCACACAAAAGCTTGTTTGTATTTATGCCAATTCTTTGTCCCGGAGAAACACATCAACTATTGAATGTAACACAATTAGTCCAATAAATTTTAAAGATTCTTATCTAGTAACTTTGCAGTTGTCAATTTTTAATATTTTCCTATGCCTTTGGCTGAAATAATCAGCCAATAGAGATGTTTCCCAGGGAAATAGCAGATGGATGTAGTAAAACTGCGCAGCAGCTATGTTAACAGTGCACCAGCTCATACTTAAGGAAATCACGTTGCAACTCAAGGGTGTAGGGAACGAAAACATGGAAACACAGCTTTTAAAGGGAGACCCGATGCTCCTGCAATGCAAATGTTCTCCAGCTGCTCAATGCGCTGCTGCTTCCTACCTCAGGCGCAGGTCCCCCCGCTGCGCAGCCGGCTCTGCTGACACCCTGCGAGCGGGGCTGGGGAAGTTTCTGCGATAAAGCCGTGCGGCTAAAATGCAGCGCGGAGTCCTGCGAGCGTTAGAGGCGGCTCTTGTTTCTGTGCAGATTGAGGATAAAGAATTTGACTTCTCAGTTGTTTGGATTAGGAGAAGAGCTGGGCAGCGGTGCGGGAGAGTCCTGTGTCCTGCGAAGGCGACACATCCGGAGAGCTCTGGGGAATTAGGGAAGCGTCAGGAAACCCCTGGCAGAGGGTAGGGTTTGTCAGCGCCCCTCCAGCATCGGACCAATGAGCCAAACCACCCATTGACCATCTCCAAGCTCCCCAGGGAAGTGACGAGCTCTCGCTGTGGGTTCCCTGGGTCAGGGCTGCGGTGTTTGGTCTGGCAGGACCCTGCCTGTGTGTCTCCGTGCCTTTTCCTGCTGAGGCAGCAGGTGGTGGTTACCTGGGAGTTACCCTGCCTTGTCCGTCGCACTTCACAGCAGCTCTTCACGTGAGATGCTGCCCTGGGGATGTTAGCCTTTCGTGAGCTGTCCACACATTGACTTACCTGAGGGCTGGAACAAAAACACTGAACTGACCATTCGGGAAACCTCAAACGGGGCAACGTGAATGTTGGTTTTCCTGCCGGCTCCCTCCCTGATAACTTCAGCAGGTGCCCCTGCCCTGGGCCACCCACCCAACCTCCTCGCCACGCTGCTTCCAGGGAAGGTTGGGGCAGGTCCCACGCTGATCTCTGAAGAATGACAGAAATGAGTGATACGTAGTTAAATATCTTTCTCTGCAGTCCCACAGCGTAGGGCCCGTGGCAGAGGGGCTTTCTGGGGTTGGTTTTGGAGGCCTGATGCCTTCTCCTTCCCTACAAAGGAAGCAAAAGGCACCGGGCAGAGCGGTCTGTCCCTCTCCCAGGGGGCTGGCAAACACTGGCTGTTCTTGCCACGCGTCCTGTCTGCCACTGCTGCAGGCTTCTCACTCACTACAGGCTGCTTCCCATTGCTTTCCCGGTGGCTTTTCCCCAATTTTCATAGCATCATAGATTCTATGAAATTTTCATTTTGCAGAGCGCAGTTTCTGGCCATGTTTCAGCCGTGCAGGGAGCTGCTCTTCAGCCGACATCTGCTCCTCCTCAAACATCCATTCCTTTGCTGCGGTTCTCGTAGCAGAGGTTTTCAGCCCGAAGTGGACAAGCTCTTTGTCCCTGAATAAATGAACTTGCGCTTGGCTGCACTGAAGTGCAGGTAGTCTGGTGGCAGGTCACCCAACAGCCCAAATCCCTCCTGCCATGTGCTGCACCTGGGGTGCCACGGACTCATCCTGCACCAGCGTTTGTCACCCCAAGCTACTGCCAGCACCCCTCTTTTTTTTCCCCCAGTTTTAATGATAAATCTGCTGATAGCCTTGGGCTGGGCATTAGATGCATCTCCCCATGCTGAGCTGCGCTGGCGAGTGCAGGGATGCCCGTGGCTTCGGAGCCTGACCCTGAGTTACGGCAGACTCCAAACCCTCCTGCCGGGAGCTGCCTGCAGGTCTGCCAACACGCCAGCCCCGATGCTGCTGGCGGGAGTGGGATGGCATCCCTGGTTCCTCGGCCTCATCCTGCACAGCAGCCCCGAGGGGTGGCTCGGGGTGCTCAGGGGGAGCTCCTGGCAGAAATAGCGGCTGGTCGAGGAGCTGAGGGCAGCCTGCCAGCCCAGGGCGCTTCAGAGGAGGGGTGTTGGGGAGGGATCAGCGGCTGCTGAGCTGTTTTGGGAGGCTAGAAATCTCACTTAAGGGCCTCGGGTTGCAAATGCCTTTTCATCAGCAGAGCCCGTGGAAATGGGAGGTGGTTTGTGTGCGGGGGGGGGCTGTGGGGGTGTGCGGTGGTGACCAGACTTCAGCTTCAAGCAAGCCCAGGAGCTCAAAGGCAACTAACCCAAGTGGCTCCTCTGCCGCTCGGCTTCCTCGGGGCACCACGGGAGTCTGGCTGGGAGCAGCACAAAGCAGCTCTTTGGGTGGCCATTTTTTTATTAAAGCTCCTCCCACGCACCGAAGGTATTTGATGCCGAGGCAGTAAACAGAGTCATGAAGCTGCTGTAGTGCACCAGGGCATCGTTTTGGAGGCACCACGCAGGCGACTGCTGTAAAAACAGGAGTAACAAATCCAGGGATGGAGGCGGGAGTGGCCGCAGTGTGGAGCAGCCCAGGGACAGTCGGTGTCGCCCTCTGCCACGGCCAGAAATTAGAATTAATTTCTAATTCGCTGTTAATTGAGGAGAGCTGCTCTGTGGGGTGCGCAGCAGCCAGCAGCACCCCACAGCCGCCCCGCACCCCGTGTCCTGCCCAGCCCCGGCGAGCGGAGGGGCCCAGGAGCTTTGCCATGGGGGATGCAAAAGAGATGTCTCATCCCCAGCACCCTCTGCCATCCTCTTCGTCAGCTCAATTCCTATAAACTTGCCGAGCAGAAGCAGGAGAAACACCACACGCTGACGCCCAATACACCTGTTTTTCTCACCACAGCATGGCTAGTTCTGACCACAAATGGAGCCAAATTGCATTACAAATAATTTTCCAGGGTGAAATGTAATTTAGTTACCGCTTTAAGCTGAGAAAATATTATTTGGCTGCTGGCAGTGAACACGCATCTGTCAGGAGCGGGGTAAGAGGCTGAAGGTGGAGCTGGGCTGAGCCGTGGCTGTGGGCATCCTCCAGCGCACCTGCTTTGGTGGTGGGTGCCGACGGGGTGTCCCCCAGGCAGTGCAGGTACCGTGGGTGTCCCTGAGCTATGGGTGCCGATGGGGTGTCCCCGGGCAAGGCAGATGCTGATGGGGTGTCCCTGGGCTGTGCTGGTGCTGCCAGAGCATCCCTGGACCGTGATGGTGCCACCGGCGTGTTCCCGGGCCACACCAGTGCTGCTGGGATGCCCCTGGGCTGTGCCAGTGACCCTGGGGTGTCCACAGGCATCCCAGGGCTGTGGGCTGGGCCATCACCGTGACAACGGGCCCCATCACCAGCACCATGGAGGAGGGCAGCACGTTGCCACGGCAACCAGCAGCATCCCCGGGGGGTCTCAGCCCTGGCTTTCGGCTGGGGCGACAGCATGGCTTTGCATGCTGCTTTGGGGGAAATCCCTCATTCCCAGCGCTGCTCCCGAAGCTGCGGGCAGCACCCGGGGCGTGGCAGCAGCTGAGGGGAGCTGGCCGGAGGCTCACCTGGGCGCACACGAGGTTTAAACCTGCTTTATGCTTCCTGCGAGAGCAGTGATATTTTCTGCTTCATTATATGCGCTGTGTCAAAAACACCTGCCCCGCACCCCGGGGCCCAGCTCTGCCTTTAACCCAGGTGGGCGTGTGATGGGAAGAGGCGATGCACCACGGCTCTGGGGCTCACGCCAGGTTTTCGTACACAGGTTTTACTGGGAAGGGCAGAGGTGGGCCAATTCATCCCTGCGGCAGAGGGAAAGGCTCACACCCAGAGCCGGTGCCGGTGCCGGTGGGACAGGAGGAGCCACGGTGCATTGGCACCACCACTTTCGCTGGCTCCAGGGGGAACAGGCTGCTTTTGCTCCCCCCTGCAGGGCAGAGCCCCAGCAGTGGCCAGGGGTGTCCCAGAGGGGCCGGGGTTATGGGGCCAGCACATGGGTCTGACGGGCACTGGCACAGGGGTCCTGTGCTCCCACCCCATCTTGTCTCGGCCCTGGCGCCATACTGGGCTTTGACACCCCCAGCACAGGCCACCCGTGCCACTGTGCCCATCTCCAGCATCCCCAGCAGCATCCCTGCCGGGAGCCGTTATCCACCAGCACACGCTCTTCCTCCCCCCCCACGCTGGGGCATCCCACAGCCCCACCACCCCAGCCCCCCCCACACGTGGGCTGCGGCAAGCCCTGGGGGTGCTCCGCCGTCAGCAAAGCAGAGGGGCCCAGGGCAGCCCCCCACGGCCAACCCAGCGGGAGGGCGGTCTGCTGTGACACCCCTGTCTGGCCATCGCCCTGCCCAGGCCCTGCTGCAGGCGGGGAGGCTGGGGGGCTGGGGGGGCTCAGAGCAGCCCCTCCGCGGCGCTCCAGCCCCTGCATTCCAACAGAGGCTTCCCCACGCCGGCGCTGGGACACGCGTCCTTTCAGGCAGGGACAAGGGCCGAGTGCCCCCGTGCTCCCGCAACAGCCCGTGATGGAAGCACATTTGATGACATTATTAAATGATTCAGTGCATTTTCTGCCTCTTAAAGTACTTAATATATGTGCCTGTGTGATTCATTATTATTATTATCTAATAAAAGATTATCTGACTCACTTTCATGTTTCTTCCAATTACAAATTGAAATTGTTCCCACTATGACCTTGCAGCTGCTAGATTTTCTAAAATTAGCCATAATGATGCATTTTACTAAGATAATTAATTAGCTAAACTGAGAAAATTGAGTAGTAGAACTGCTTCACATGCTGCTAATTATCTTTTATTATGTCATCTTTACATGCAAATAAAGAAATATTGTGATTATTTTAAATACTGTTTTCATTAGCTAATATACTTGTTAGCATAGCGATGGCTCAATTCTTCCTCAGCAGCAAGAGCCCTTGGGGACTCTGCTGCTTATTGACTGCAGGACTTCTCCTTTCAGATTAAGAAAATGTAGTTATGGTCCAAATTAGGTTTATTTTGTCAATTTGTTTTAACGGCGGCGATGGCCAGCAAGTGAGAGGGTGTCAGAGATGATGGGAGAGCCGGGAGCACCGAGGGCTCCTGCTGAAGGCTGGGGAGCTCCCGGGCGGGGGACAGGGCAGGGCGGGGGTGCTGCCCCCCCAGACTCCTCTTCCCCAGGGGCCCTCCTTGCTCAGGATGTGCCCCACGATCCCAGCGCCGGTCCGGCCATCCCGGAGTGCCCAGAGCAGCTCCTGGCACCTTGCGGGAGCCTGGGAGCGGTCGGGTGGGCACAGGGCAGGCGCTGTGCACGGTGCTGTGCGGAAACCCTCCCTATCGGACACCGTCCACGCGGTCACGGACGCTTCGGGGCAGCAGCATCGGTGCAGTGGGGAGCCTTGCATCCCGCTGCTTCCATCGGAGGTTTCCTGCTCCAAGAGCCAGCTGGTCGGCAGGAGCTGGCATGGGATGCTGAGACCTCCCTATTGCTCCCCAGAACCCCTGTGCGGCATCTGCTGGGTTTTCTGCCCTGGTTTTATTTTGCCCCATCTTCTCTGTCAGTGGTGTCCGGCTGGGGTCTCCTCCCTACGGGGCTGGGTCCTCCAGCCGACAGCTGGGAAAACACCGTCTGCCTTTGAGCAGGGGCTTTTGGCAGAGCCACCGCTCACCCTGGGGCTGGCAGGGTCCCACCCGTGGTGCTGCCTGCTGCCTGCTTCCTGCTGCCTGCTGCTGCCTGCCGGCCTTGCCCTGGAGCAGGTTGGGCTGCAGCACTGCAGGTTGTGTCGAGCCGAGCATTGGGAGCGGGCAGGAGCTGCTGCATTTGAGGAGCCCAGGACGCGCTCGCGTGCCCATCGACGGCTCCTGGAGCTCGTTTCCAGCTCACCGCTGGCTCGCAGGCAGCAGCTTTGGGGGTCTGGTGTTGCCAGCCTCGGCTTTGGCACCCGGGTCTCTTCCCTGGCACGGGCAGGATGGGGCAGGGGATGCATTTTGCGCCCTCCAGCCTTTTGCTTATAAATAACAGCTATAATTTATACCGGTGGAGAATTTAGGGTGGGGGAAACAGCTCTCTGGGTAGGTGGCTTTTCACAGCCCTATAACAACCCAGAGGAATGAACAGGATTTGAGAAGTGGTCATAGGGATACTTCCTTCTGGCTTACTGGTCTGAATGGGGTCCGTGCTGGACATGCAGTGAAGGCAGCACCGCAGGGTGCCATGAGTGTCACCGGGCAGAGGTGGCCACGATGTCCCGTCCTCCGGCCGCTGCAGGCACAGCCCACCCCGTCAGAAGCTCTAACGCGGCGCCTTGCCGGTGGGTCGTGCACCAGCGCTGAGTCACGGCCGACAGCAGGGCCACGCACAGAGAAAATAAACCCTGGTAATAAACCTGCCCGGGGCCGCAAGCTTTATATGGCAACGAGACTGTTCTGAAGGAGGAGCTGGTGGGGGTGCCAGCTGCGGGAAGGGGATGGGGCATTTGGGGCCCTGGGGATGGCTGGACAGAGGAGCAGGGCTGGGGTGCAGCGGGGCCGGTTGCCGGGCACGGCCCCAAAATGGTTTAGGTTGGAGCTCCCGGGGAGCGCAGGCACAGCCCTGGGCTTGCCTGGCAGGACAGCGCTGGCGGTGTGTGCCGGGGGAGCGGGGAGCAGCCCGGTCCCGGCACGGCTGCCTGCTTAGTGCGCAGCAACCACAGTTTTCTGCCTGCAAGTGCGGGCAGGCAGGCAGGGCCTGCTGCCCATGTGGCCTGGGCCAAGCCCGGTGAGCCCCGTGCTCCCAGGCAGAGCTACTCCAAAAGCTCCAGACTGATATTTGTCCCCTTGGGGACACTCCCGCAGTGGCACGGGCTCCATCCTGGGAGATGCGCAGCTCGCTCCGACCCCACGGGTGACCTTGCTTTGGGCAGGAGCTGGAACTAAGCATCTCCTGAGGCTCTGTCCAGCCCAAAGGACCTCATCACCCCATAAGCCTGAGCCCCTGAGGCCCTCAGAGTCCCACGCCATCATGGCACGGCACCTGACCAGGAGACCCAGCATCTGCCCGGAGCCAGCGCTGGTGCCGGAGCTGTGGTCAGCGTGAGAGTGGGAGGGTCTGGCGGGGACGGCCGTGCCCCCGGCAGCCGCTCAACCCCCTGCCCAGGTGTTCCAGGGGACAGATGCGCCCAGGCGAGCAGAAGCAGATGTTGGCTGTGCCGGCCACCAGCCACCCCCTGGGAAAACCCCTGCAGTGTGGCTGACGAGTGTGGAGCCCAGTGGGCACAGGGGTACCGCAGCCCCCGCTGCCACCACCGCAGCCCTCAGCCTCTGCCATCACCCACCGCTACCTTCATTTCTATGCACAGCTTGAAAACTGTCTTGTTTGAACCTCCCATGTGCTTCAGGTGCATCTTTTTGGGCAGAGCCCCACGTGAGCTCTATCACCTGCCTCTCACAGCGGGCAGAGTCCTGCTCCTGCTGCCTGTGTCTGGTGGCATTGCCTGGGACAGCCAAAATGATGTGTCTAGGTCCCTGTTCACCATGGTCATGGTTAATAAACCCCAGATAGCTGCACACCGAGGAAAGCTCCTTATTTTGTGGCAGTAGCAGCTGGGCAGGGAGGACGGTGGCTGGGACGGGTGCCGGGTACTTCTCCAGCTCCTGGCCCGCCCCAGACCCAGAGATTCTGCACAGCCCCACACGCATCCCTCCAGCTTCGCGGGGTCCCCCTGACCGCTGGGTCGCCCACATGGAGATGGACCCTGCCCAGTCCCGCTGCCATGGGATACCTCCTTGGGACAGAGAGGAAAAGGAATGAGCTGGAATAGTGACAAGGGAGGTTTAACCAAAAAAATGCAGGGAAAGCTGAGCACCTGGCTGGGAGGGGGAAATCAGAGACAGGGAGCAGAGTTTTCTCACCACGGTTTGAAAGTGGCCATCAGGAGCACAGGGCTGCATGTCCTGGGCAGGGTGGGCCGTGTTTCGTCCCTTGGCTTCGCTCCCCACAAGGGACAGGGAGGACGCAGCTCTCCCTGCACTGCCCCTGCTCGATCCCTACCTACTGACGGTGCTTATAGAATCATAGAATGGCAGAATGGTTTGGGTTGGAAGGGATCTTTAAAAGTCATCTAGTCCAAGCCCTCTGCAATGAGCCGGGACCTCTTCAACTAGATCAGGTTGCTCAGAGCCCATCCAACCTGACCTTGAATGTTTCCAGGGATGGGGTGTCTACCACCTCTCTGGGCAACCTGTTGCAGCGTTTCACCACCTTCAATCATAAAAAATTTCTTCCTTCTGTCTAGTCTGAATCGACCCTCTTCTAGTTTAAAACCATTGCCCCTTGTCCTATTGCTACAGGCCCTATTAAAAAGTCTGTCCCCATCTTTCTGTCCCCATCTTTCTGTCCCCATCTTTCTTGTAAGCCCCCTTTAAGTGTTGAAAGGCCGCAAGAAGGTCTCCCCGGAGCCTTCTCTTCTCTGGGCTGAACAACCCCAACTCTCTCAGCCTGTCTTCATAGGAGAGGTGTTCCAGCCCTCTGATTGTTTTCGTGGCCTTCATCTGGACCCGCTCCAACAGGTCCGTGTCTGTCTTGTACTGAGGACGCCAGAGCTGGATGCAGTGCTCCAGGGGGGGTCTCACCAGAGCGGAGTAGAGGGGCAGAATCACCTCCCTCGACCTGCTGGCCACGCTGCTGGTGATGCAGCCCAGGATACGGTTGGCGTTCTGGGCTGCGAGCGCACATTGCCTACCAGCAGCCTTTTTCCCTTGGGAATACTAGAGCTTTTCTGCCTTAAATTTTACATCCACTGTGGCCATAGCCGGTCCTGCTGTTTCTGAAACACTGACGATAATTACAGGCTGGTTTGCCCTGGGGATGGGATTAGTTATTTGGTCCAGAACCATCATGCACATCCATCACCCGCACGTTCCTGGCGAGGCTGGGGACACCGGGGACACCCTGGCACAGCTGTTTGCAACCCACAGCCTGGTCTTTATTCTGCAGAAACCTGTTGCGACAAAACTGTGCTGAACCGTGTCCCGGTGCCAGCACAAACCCCGGCACGGCAGCAGCTCCCTTTCCCAGGGAGAATAATGTCACGTTGTTAGTAATTCACGTCAGACCAGGCCCACTATCACTCCAAAAATAGATTTCTTTGTAATTTTGTGTAATTAAGTAGTAATTCACTTCCTAAGCAGTTGCTTAGCCGTTCAGATGCTAAGCAATATTTATGGCCATTGATTGCCTTGAGAGGGGAGGCTGGAGTGGAGTGCTGCCACGCTCGGGGCTCTCCCGTGATGGGGACGGCAGCGGGGGGCCAGAGGGGACGTGGAGGGGTGGCTGGCGCCAGGCTGCCCCGGGACCCTGGGGATGATAACTGGTGGGTGCTGGGTCTCCCGGGGAGCTGCCCCGTGCTGACAGCCCCCTCGCCGCATGGCGGGCAGGGATGCCCAGACTGCCTCTGCAGATGGGGTTTGATGAAGCTGCACGTCCTCAGCCCAGTTCTGCAATGGGCAGCCACTGCCGAGGCCAAGGCCATGGGCAGCAGCAGCCTGCCCATGGCAGGGAGGAAGAGGAGCCCCAGGCCCGCTAGCAGGCAGGCAGGGGAAGGGCTCGCCGGGTTTTTATTTGAGTTTACCCGTGACCTTTCAGCTGGAGCAAAACCTCCCCTGGAAATGCTGAGGGTCAGGCGCCGGCTGGCAGCAGGGCGGGCAGCGGGACAGGCAGGCCAGGCAGCTCAGCACGAGGAGCTGTGCCACGCCGGGCACCGCCGGCAGCACCACGGTCCCGTCCTCCTCCTGCGCCAGCAGAATGCCTGGGGATGGAGGAGTGAAATGGGGAGGCAACACGAGAGGCCATGAGCTGCCTCCGCTGCCTGCGCTGCCTGCACTGCCTGCAAGCAGCAGCCCCGGCTCCAGTTTCCCACACCACTGGGCAGAGAGGAGCACCCTAATTATTGCCTCTAATGACGAGAGCGAGCGACCCTGTGAGGACTGTGCAGCCACCTCTGCCCTGCGCCGCCCCCCCGCCGGGCCAGCGAGGCCACGGGAGCGGGGACGCCCCCGCACGGCCCCGCTGCAGGATGAGGCCCCGCACTGGGGGACAGGCTGCTGCTGTCGGGCACCCCTGGACACAGATTCACTTTCGCTGAAGCATTTTTAGGACATTCAGCTTCAAGATTTCCAGCTATGAACCCCAAACTGTGGTTTTATGAATGCGGGGAGGCAGCATTGACCCGAGCGGCGTTTCAAGGCAGTAGGAATGAGGGCACCACACCGGTGTCAGAGCAGAGGACATCTCAGAGGGGTTGGTCCAGGCTGAACTTTGGGCAGCCTGAAGGTCTCTCTGGGTGGCAGGGTGCAATGAGAGGTGCAGAAAGGCACCCCAGGGTTAGCAAAGATTGACTTGCCGCCTGATGCAGACATCTCTGCTCCTGACTCGGGTCTTTCTCTATGAATATTTCCCCTCCAGGGAGACAGCCAGAGATCATGGGTGGGGAGGAGACCGTCATGCCGATGGCCCAGCCCTGTGCTTTGTGCTACAAACCAAGGGCTTCCCAGAGCCCCGGAGCGGGAGAGCAGAGGTGCTGCCAGTCCAGCCATGTGCCTCCTCCTGCACAGGGCTCCTCGTGGCAGCTCAGGTGGCAATAAAACTGCCACGGCACGTGGCCACCTCCGAGCTGCCATTGACTGTGGCCACACAAGGATGGTGCTTACAGGGATGATGCACCTGGGGGATGGTGCTCACAGGGGTGGCGCACACTGGGATGTGCTCATGAGGATGGTGCAAACAGGGATGGTGCAGGGGGAGCAGAGTGGCTGCAAGCTGCTGAGATGTACCAGCACGACCGCTCTCATGGCAGCACGAGCCTCAGCCCACAGCCAGACGCTGGCTATAAAAGCCGTCAGTGTCTGGAGGGGGGGCAGCAGCTGACGAGCTAATTTTGGCTCACTGGGTGCCACACGCCAGCCCCCTCCTGCACAGCCGCAGGAGCCGGAGTCACCCAGGATTGGGGGGGACAGGGAACATGGGGTCACCTTTGGGGAGCAGTGGGGCAGGGTGACAGCTGGGGACACTGTGGAGACGCAGGGGAGTGCAGCCACCTCCCTGCATGGTGTCGCATGGTGTTCTCCTGCGTGTGCTGCAACCTTGGGCTGAGGTCTGGGTCCTCCTTCAGGGTCCCTCAGCCTGAAAGGGCACCAACGGCTCCCCAAAGCACACTTGCACCCTCAGACCCCGCCTTCCGTTCCCCCGGAGTTTGCTCTTGCTGGAAACTTGCTGGTGGTGGTTGCTCCTCATGCCCCTATTCCTTCCCACCTGCCTGACCGGTCCTGCTGGAAACCCGCACTTTTGCCCCAAAAATATGTGTCTCAAGTTTTTCTTGTTTGCTTTTGCCTTGCCCTGTCCCTATTTTCCTCCTCCCCCGCAACGTATCTGCTTTGGGCCTGAATAAATCCTGTGCTCCCAGCACAGAGCATCGGGCTGGGGCTGGGGGGAGCTCATTTTTCCAAGCCTCCCACTGCAGACCCCTGTCTGGCAGGGGGAGGGAGAAGCTGCCGGCAGCCTCAGCCCCTCGACAGGCACGTTGGGCAGGAGGTGATGGTCCGGCTGCTCCCTGACTCGGTTTCCCCATCAGGAACACACAACTGATGCCCCAGGGCCATGCCACGCACCTGCCGGGGCTGCACGGTGCTGAGGAGCCGTGGGGTGCCCAAGGGGTCTTGGGGTGCCGTTCCAGGGTGCTGCCTGCAGCGGGACCCACGAGGTCCTGCACCGGGCAGGGCATCGGTGACTGCAGGCACCAAACCAGCCCCTCGCCCAGCGGGGGAGACAGGCAGCTGCTTGAAAAGCAGCATTTAGGCAGGCGAGGGGCACACGGTGGGGGATTTACAGCTCAACCCTCTGCCCACGTGGAGAACGGGAAATATGCAGTGCCATTAATTTCCGCTGAATAACTGTGCTGGTTCACCAGGGTTTGTAACAAAATGATAAGGAATCAAATTGCTTTAATTCCCTAAGAATTGCTATGACGTCTCCAAAAGGAGTAAATTATTTCATTACATCAAGGAAAATGAAAATGAGTTTTTCTTTCGGAGAGGAAATTTCCCCATCACATGGCATTTGGCTCCAGCACAGCATTGCTGCCCTAGAATATGAGACCTTAAAAAAGTCCTTTATTATTTTCTTCCCTGCTCATCTTCAGCAGATGCCCTGGCTCAGAGGATCGCGGGGTGACTCAGGGGACTGCTGGAGGTCTCCAGCCCCAGCCTGAGCCTCTCTTGTCCTAGCGCCCACCCGTTGTCCCTTGTCCTCCCACCGCACAGCAAAGAGCCCGGCTCTGGCTCTGCTCCTGCAGCCCTGGATGCTGTTGGTCCCTTGTGGCCAGGCCACCCCACTGGCTCACACCCAGCTCGTGTCCCCTGGGACCATGGTGAAAAAAAACTCCCTGGAAAGTTGTGGAAACAGCCTGGCCCGGGGTGGTGCTCAGGGAACTGGGCTCCTCTCCCAGAGGGCCAGTGTATCCCAGTGGCTTTTTGCTTCTCTGCAAGGTGCTGCAACAAAAGGGAGGTGTTGGCAGCGGCGGGGGTTCCCCATGGTGGGAAGGCGCTGCCCGTGCCAGGGGGGCTGGCAGGGCCGGTTGGCACATCCCGCTCCTGCTGCCCGGCCCTGCTGCGCACACAGCCGAGCCCCGTCCCTCGCCCTGGGCTGCTCCAGCCAAGCAGCTCCCAAAAGCTGCTCTGCTCAACCACCGCCAGCCTGGGGATGTCCAGCACCCGCATGGGTGCCGGGCACACCAGGGACCCCAGCAAATGTGTCCCCTGCTGCTCCCTGCCCAGCAGCTGGGTTTGCCTCTGGCCGGATCCAGCAAACAATTGTACGGATGCAGTGGGAGGATATGAGTGCTCCTCGCATTTGTGTTGATGGCTGTTTAATGAGCTAATTTTCCTTCACACTATTGATTTCCCTGGGCTCTGCTGCGAGATGGCTTGCCTCTGGGTAATGAAGACTCGGCCGCTCTGAGCGAGGCCCTGCCTTAAATCCACAGGACGTGCGGGCATGGTGCGGGCAGGGAGCATCCCACCGCTTGGGGCTGCTCCGGGCAGGGCTGTGGGGGGCTTGTTTTTCCAAGTTGGTGTTGACAACAAAGCATGAAGCTCTGGGAGAGGGTTCACACCCCAGGGAAACGTGTCCAGAGCTTGGATTTACACCAGATACTTAAAATGCCCAAGTATTGCCTTGCAGCTGGAATAACCCAAACATGGCTGTTCCCAGTTCCGATGCTGTGCTGGGAGTCTGCTGCAGACTGAGATGGACGCTCCTGTCATGCACACATACACGTGCATGCACACACAGACGTGTACGCACATGCACACACACACACACACACACAGAGCCCTTTCTTGCACCATTACTGACTGCAGCCAGCAGAAAGGGGCCCAGGGGGTCCTGTCCCTCCCGCTGGCCCCTTGCCATGACGCTGTGCAGGGACAGGCAGTCCCCAGGCAGCGCCACCCATGCCCGACAGCTGCCTCCAGCAGCGTTGGGGGCTGCTTCACGGAGCCAGATGATGTTCAGAGCTCAGCTTGGGTGCTCACTGCTCACCCTCCTTCTGCTTTCCTCCCAGGCCACCCTCACTCCATCTCCTGGCACCAGTGATGGAAGGAGAAGCGGTGCCGGCCTCGCCAGCCACAGTGCTGCCTGTCTCCCCTGGGACTGGCCCGGCACCAGCTCTGGCACACGGATGGGTTTGCAGCCCCACGTCTGTAGCTCGAAGCAGCCGCAGGTGACCCGGGAGGTGGCATTTCCAGCTCAGCCCTTGGGCACGGAGGAGGACGGGGGTCAGCCCACCGCACGCCTGCCCCATCGGGGCGCTCGGGAGGGATAAACAAAAAAAGCTGGAAGTCTTAATGCGTGATCAAGATTATGATTTAATTGGCATAACAAAGGCTTGGTGGGCTCAGCCACATGACTGGAATATTAATATGGAAGGATGCAGCTTCTTCTGGAAAGACAGGCAGGGGATTAAGGAGGAATATGTTGCTTTGTATATTAAGGCTGGATATGTTTGGTTTGCAATCCAGGGAGAACCTGGCTGCCATCCTGCCGCAGCGGCTGCACTGCATGCCGAGGGGCTTTCAGTGAGCAATTGTCACACTCACCCAAAGCCCAAGGACATCGTGGTGATGGAGAATGTCCCTATCTGAGTGGCCGGTATGAAATCAGGACAGCAGGGACATTAAAAGTGATTTTTTTCAGGAAGAGGCGAGTAGGAGAGAAAGGCTGTGGCTTTGCTTCTAACCTCCAGGGCGTGGATGCAGAGGGAGGGGGGAAATAAGTGGGATGAATGCGGCTGAGACAAGAAGCAGCTCCTTGTCTTGTGGAGGGAAAGAGCCAGAGCTTGGGACCAAGAAAAGGGACCTCTGGGGATGCCTGGTCCAACACGCTGCTCTGAGCAGGGCCGGTTAGACCAGGGTGCCTCGGGCTTTGTTCAGGTACGGTTCAAATATCTTCACAAACAGGGAGCCCAAACCTCTGTGAGCCCTGGGTGGGGGGCTGACCACCCTCACGGGGAAAGTCTTGTCCTTATATCAAGTTCCCCGAGCCCGCTGGGTCTTGTCCTGCCCCTGTGCACCCCAAGCATCCCACACTCCAGCCCTTTCCTACCCCCCGTTATTGGCCATTTCTGCCGTACACATCCCACCAGCCTGGCTGCAAGGAGGCTGTGGGAGACCATGCCAACGGCCACGGCAAGATGGAGAGCACCTCCGCTGAGGAGGGGCCGGGAAGCAGGCGGGCAAGTTTGAATGTAAATGCATCAGCTTGGAATGCAAAATCAAGAAGGCCAAAAGGAAAAGAAAAAGGATTCAGCGCGCAAGGCAATGAGAGCACATGGGGAGGAAGGGGACAGGCAAAGCTGGGGCTGATGCTGTGGGGTGGGAAGGGGAAGCTCTGATGGGGATACTGCGGTGCTGGGGGCATTCACTGCCTCAGTGCATCAGCCTGGATCAGCCAGGGTGTGCAATTAGCACTGGCGAAAGGGCAACGGCTCTGCCGGGAACAGGGCTGGGGAGCTTGGAGAAACTGAGTGGTGCAGGCAGGCCAGTCCTGGCAGCCCTGTCTGCGGGGGCAGGCAGAGCTAGCAGCAGGAGAGCCCGAAGCAGGAGGGTTGTAGCCGAAATCGGGGAGGGGGCTGGGGTAGCAGAAGGGCAATGCTGTGTGGCTCTTTAGAAAGAAGAGAAAACCACAGAGTGCTCAGCGCAGCTTCGGTCCCCTGGGAAACACCAGGACAAGCAGAGAAGCAGCCCCAGGACCCCGCAGGACAGCACGCGGGGAGCAGCTGCCAGCGCCGACTTCTCATGGGCAAACCAGTTTACCAACCCAATCTGATTTTCTCCTTTGACAGAAGAACGGGAAACGCAATATGTATATCTTGATGTTTGTAAGGCTTTTGACACAGGTTCATAAAAGTAGCTCAGAAGCAAGTTGCAGATCATATTCAGCTTAACCCTGCTATAAAATGAGTGCTGGTCCCAGCTCAGATAACCGCCTCCAGGCTGCAGCTGTGAGCGGGTGAGATAATGGGATACAGGACTTACAGACAAAATAGGAAGATGGGAAGAGTGGGAATTATGTTGGAAGGCAGACTCCTGACCCCAACCTTCCCTCCACGCCACCCTCACTGACAAATTAGATAAACAGGCTTGGGGAGCAGGACACCACGCAGCACAGCCCAACGCCGGCAGCATCCCAGCACAACTAGGCCATCATATAAACAAGAAACGGGGAGCAAGAAGCGAGTAATTTTGGGGGAAAGGACCTGATGTTCTAATAAATCACAGCAGAGCAGGGAGCCAACAGCAAAAAAGGGGCAAGCAGGATGCCAGGATGCGTAACAGGGAGGGCTTCGGAGATGCTGGAGACGGCTCTGCCTTTCTCCACGGCACTGGGAAGCGGCAGCTGGAGAAGGCAGCTATGTCTGGACATTGCCCTTTGGGCCGGTTGGAGAGGATCCAGGGGAGGATGTCAGAGACCTGGAAAACATGACTGCCAAGAAAAACCAGCAAGACGTGGGACTGCTTAACTGGCAGAGAGTGGAGGGGGCTGCGGCAGCAGTCTGCAGGAATGTAAATGATTCCTGCAATGAGGAAAGGATTAACCTGCCTGTGCTGGATAACGCAAGGAGAAGCAGGCTTAAATTATCGCAGGGAAATTCAAGGTAGGCACTGGGAAATATCTTCCCAGTCATGAGGGGGGAGGGGCTGGAGCCGCCATTGCCGAAGTTTCTGGGAGAGCCGGGTCCCAGGCAGCATGGCATTAGCTGGCATTAGCATTAGCTGGTCCCAAAGGTTCCCTCGTTTCTAGGGTTTTACCATTTCTGGGTACAAGCATATGGAAAACCCTAAAAGCACGGGCCTGGCTGGCTTCACGGCCTGCGAAGAAGGAAAGGTAGAACAACGGGGCAAACCCTGAGAATAACCCCCAGAGACCCAAAGGGATGAAAGGGTCTGTAGGGAACATGGGGGCAACACCAGCATCATCCCAGAGCCACACAGGGAGGTGCTAGGGGTCAGATATCAAACCGGCTTCCCCTGGGAACTGACAGTGAAGCCAGGGCTGGAGAAGTCACAGGAATGAACTTTTGGGGTAAAGCAAAGCAGGTGAAGCTCATGTGGGCAGCAGACTCCATGCCATGCTGGGTGCTCAACAGTAGCCTGGGGAAAGAGAAGCCTAGAGAGAAAACCTGCCTGGAAGCAAAATCAACTGGAGTCAGCGAGAGGAAAATGTGCCGGGAGAGAAACAGTGTTTAAAGAGCTGAGGGCTGTGTAATTTGAATTTGTGAAATTATTTCTGTTGTCTCCGTCCAGGGGCGGTCATGGCCGGTGGCTCTGCTTTAGTTGCACGCACAGTATGAGCAGAGCTCATGCAGGAGGCGGGTGATGGATGTTCAGGGACCTGGCTAATGATGAGCAGCATGTTAAGCACCTTTCACTCTCAGTAACTGGAGGAGTGATTAGAAGCACCTGTGAGCTGGCAGCTCTGAAGCAAGAGGAGCCACAAAACTTGAGCAGAAAGTAAGTCCCAGGGATTTCACTGAGAGCACTGGGAAACTGCTGTTGGCAAATCTTTCTCCCCCCAGCTAAAGCTGCTGCCCACAGGGTGGCTCTGGGGTTAGGTTTGACCAGATGGAGACAACAGCTCCTGCCACTATCGCTTGCCATGGCAGTGCTGCCTGGGGTCCGCACGGCAAGGGTCATGGGTGCTGATGCAGGCGTTGGGGCAGAAGGATGCAGCACATCACAGCTGCCTGCTCAGTCCTCTTCTTCCCAGCCCGGGACTGCAGCCGCAGAAGAGCAGCAGTAAAAGAAGATTAAGGCTAAGTTCTCCATGGACATGATGTTTCGTATGTAATTCATGCCCTGTACGTGTCTACGGAGTAAGGTGGCCTGTGATACTGCGTCCCGGGGACAGCCTCGCGCCTTGTGGGACAGCCTCCCTCGGGGTACGTGGGCACTCTGTGGGGAAGGAGGCTCCCAGGTCCTCACTGCGTGATCCATCACAAACTTACAACCACACCACGAGCAGGGCGTAGTGTTGGACAGTCCCCAGGTTTACAGCAACGACAAAGCAGAGGGCTCACCGCAGGGCCAGGGTGAGCGACGGCCCCATGCACAGCAGCTCAGTGCCAGGGAACCGCGACAGTGCAGGGGACTGGCCAGGAAATTCCCAATTCCTGGGCGCACCCCACCTCCTCTGCCATCAATCATCTGTGGCAGCAAAGCCCAGGAAACCACTTAATAATCCCAAAAAATCCCACAGGAAAATTTACAACAGCAATCACGTAATTTATCTGATAGAAGCTCCTGAGAGCAGGGGAATTTCCTCAAATAACCACATCCAAGGAAACCTCCGTCCTTGAACAGGGAGTTTCCAGCTGAAGCCTGCCTTACAGACTCCCTAGACCAAGGCTGAGGAAACACCGGTCCGTGGGATCCCTGGGGCCCCCTGCGTAGGCTGGAGGTCGACTGCTCGTGCCACAGCCCAGCAGCAGGGAGCGCGGGCAGGAAAACCCTGCAGGCAACAAGCAAAGCCAGGGCCGAGAGGCATCTGGGCTGGGGCGTCTCTGAACCCACGCATGGTTTGGCCACCGCTTTGGTTGCCCACGGAGGAGCCCGCCACCTCCTTGCTGTCGGCTCCAGTGAAGGGCGCCTCACATAAGCGAGTTTCAGCAAGGGTCAGCCCAGGGGGACTCCTGGAGTCAGGGGGTCCTGCAGTGCCCACGGGCCTGAGCAGAAGCATCCAAGCATCTCACCTGGGTTCAGAGCCACTCTTCAGACCTTGCACTGGAAAGTCAGCCTGCTTTAACCTGACCTGCCACACCGGTCTTCAAGATGCTGAATTCTGCCTTGATGCTAACACTGGTTAATTACTCATACATGCTTACAGGCTGCGCAGGGTCTTTAAAAGTCTGTTCCTTCCCCCTCCGGCTGCCTGCAGGCGCTGTATTTCAGAGGGGCATAGGTGTGCTTCAACAGCCGGGAAGGGAAGGACGCGTGCTGCTGCATCAGAATAACTCCCTCTCCTTCCTGCTGCCCCGGATCTGGCTGGGATCTGACCACGGCTGAAGCTGGTGGAAAGGGGGTTCCCTGCCTGCTTGCCCTGCATGCAGCCAGCAGCTTGCCGGAGCAGCTCCGGCCCCTTTCTGGTTTGCCACCTCACCAGAGGCACTCGGCTCTTGAGCTCTGCTTCTCACCCGCTTTGCAGCATGGCAGGGGCTGGGCTGACACCCCCGCCCCCAGCGGGACCTGGCAGCTGGACCTGCATGTCCCTCTCGCCCAGGTTGCTTGGGTGTCACTGCGTACCATCAAGTGCTCCCAAGCAAAATCCTCCCAAGAGACCTTTGTAAACATAACTGATGCTTTTACTGCCGGTGTGACTGTACAGCCTCCATCTCTGCTTCCCGGCTCCTGTGTCTGACATGGCCCCCGCTCCCCAGCTGCTGAAGAGGACCCGTGGCTGCAGCCGATGGACTTGTGCAGAGGGAGGGCCACCAGCACAAGCAGCAAGGACGCATCTGCTCCGGGGATGTAACAGCATTGGCAATGAGGGCTGGTAAATCTTCCCGCAGCCTGTCTGCAGAGCCCTGGTCAAGCCTCGCTAGCTGGTGGATCCCAGGCAGTTCTCCCTGCACCTTGCACTGGGCCGTGGGCCCATGGATGTCACCCCCCATCTCTGGTGCCAGAGCACAACTTTGGAGCACCTTTCCCACAGCTCCAGCCTTTGGATGCTCAGCTTTAGAGAATATCCCCTTCTAGGGCATGAGATGGTTGATGCAGGCAGAGACGGGTTTAGCCAAAGTGTTTCCCAAAGCAATTGATCTTTGCTTCAGGAAGCGCAAATCTGCAAAATCAAAATCACTTTTGTGACATTCCTGAATCAACTTAAGGGAGTTTGTTCTAGGGGAGAGACAGACACATTAAGTTTTGCTCTGAAAGATGTGATTTTATATGATCTCTGGCAATTGCTCCTCAAACCCCCCTCCGAACCCCAGAGCAGAGACCAAGTGGGTCTCCAGCCCCCCGAGATGGTTGTGCACAGTATCTGGTTCACAGGCACAGGGCTCATGTACTGGAGTATGTGTACAAACCCCACGGCTCGCATCAAGCTTTCTGTCAACGTCTGAACCATTGGAGGTAGAAGCAGAGCAGAGGCTGAGCAGCCCAACAGCCCCATCACACTCAAACTCTGGTCTGAAGTGACAGATTGGCAGTCTCTGGTCGCCTTTGTGGCGTGTATGGGGAGAGGATGCTTGAGGATGCTCAAGCTGTCCTGACTGCCAGGTGCAGCGCACCCGGGCTGGCCACGACCCCTCGCTATGGTCAGAACATGGTCCATTCACGCCGATGACTCCAGTGCAATAACCTCGGTGGTTTTGCCCAGGTTTGTACCAGCATGAGCAATCTGTCTTGAAATTTGCATCTAGAAAAAAAGGATGCAGTAAAACCAGAACTGTCTGCTGATGTGCATCTGACAGGGGTTTATGTATCTCAGAGTCTAAGGTCCACACTTGGAAACAATCATCTTGTGTGTCCACTATAAAATCTGCAGGACAGCTTCTGGACAGCTTCTAGACAAATGTACCCCTCTACCTTGCTTTACAAACGAATCATCAAAGAGGGATGGGAGAACTGAGGCTCCTGGTCCCCAGTTCCTGCCCACCTCCATCCAGAGAGCCTGGATGGAGGTTGGACAGAGCAACTTGGCGGTAATGAGAGCCAAGCTTCCCCTCCAGCCTGGACCTGGCACTGTGGGGCCAAGCCCTTGGCATGGGAGGATGCACAGTAGAATGGAGCCGAGGGATCCTTCACTCACCCTGTACTGGGATGAACGTCTACGACAGGCCAGGAAGACTACTCTGTATGTAAAAGCTCCAGAGCCCCAGCAAAGCCACCAGCTTGTAAGGAGGCCACAGAAAACCATCGGAGACACACCAACCTCCCCAGAACCAGGCAAGTGAAGGACCCCTCTGAGATGTACAGATGGCCACAACAAGCAAAGGGCTTCTATGTCAGTTGAGACTAATTTACTGAGGCGGAGGAAGCCCTGTGTCCCTGTACCCAAAAAAAACCCCATGGCTAACAGCAGTTAATTGCTCCTTTAATGACCTCTTGAGACTGCTTCCAAAACCTATGGAGTGGCTGCCCTGTTCCCGGGTGAGGGCTGCCACCACGGAGAAAAGTCTTTATCTCCCCCGGGGTTGTGTCACGAGGTGGCACATCAGCTAGGGGGAAATCACACTCGCTCTGCCTGCCCCTGCCTGCGAGATGGGCAGGAACCCCAGCATCCCCGGCTCAGCAGCGCCCAGGCAGGCGCATTTCTTGCAGGCAGCACCGGAGCATCCCTCTCTGCAAGAGGACAAGTTTAGCCTGGAAACTCTTGGCATTTCTTCAGCCTCAGGGGACTCCTTCCTTCCCGCTGCCGAAGCTGTCCCCACGGCAGCCAGTGCCCGTCCCTGGGGCAGCAGCACACCCAGCGCAGTGTGCATGGCTGCCTGAGGGCTGCACAGACCTGCGGTGCGCTGGCCCGAGGACACACACCCGCCCAGCCGAACGTGCTGCAGCACTGAGGTGTGCCTGGGTAATCTGTACTGACACTGAATATTAAGCAGGTATTGGAAATCTCCGGGGCTCCTGTCCAGGAGAAGCAGCGCAGTCAGTACTAGCCTGCAGGCATGGCACGGCACTGCACTGCCGCTCAGCCCGGGTGCTCCTGGGTGGGGAGGCTGCACCTTCTGCTGCAAAATCTGTGTCTTGGATAAATCAGTGACATTTGCAAGAGTGGCATGTGACGTCGGAGGTCTCCGTCCCTGGTGGCAAGCTCAGACCTCGCTGCTCTTCACACAGCCAGGCACAGAGCTGCATGCAGTGGCCTGCAGGCATGTGTGCAGCGGTGGGTGCTGGTGTGCAGCAGCTGCTAGAGCAAAGTCACTGCCCCAGTCGCGCAGGGGACGTGATTCAGGTCACAACCACCAACCTTGGGACACAGCCCAGGAGCCTGTGCCCAACTCCCTGCAGACCTCAGGAATCCTCAGGACCTCTCTGTAAGCAGGAGCACATCGTGGGCACCACCAGGCCCCAAATGATCCTTCTTCTCCCACTTCAGGGACATTGGCCAGGAGGAAGGCACAGGCACCCAAAGAGCCGATGTCCTGGCAGAAGAGTTGGCTGCAGATCAGCCTCTGCCTTTCCCACTGATGTTCTGTGAAAGCCAACGAAGCGTATTATTTCCCTAATTTTCTCATTGCTTTCTTTTGCATTTCTCACTGTTGCCCAGCTGAGATGCTGTGAGTAACCACCTTCATTTGCATTTTGCTTTTCCTAATTCCAGTTAACATTGGTTTCAAGGGAAGCATGAAAAAGTAACACGTTTCTCCTTCGGGGTGGGGCACATCTGCAAATCAGGGCCACGGAGGATGTTCACGCATGCGGTGGACAGCACAGTAGCCTCTGCCCAGCACATCGCAGGTAATGATGCAGGTAACGATGGCCCCTCCATGCATCCTGGTGCAGAGCTGGCTGTGCTCCCCAGGAGGAGGCAGGTCCCACGCGGGCAGTGAGGTATGGGGGTGTCCTGAGCCCAGAGGAGTTTGCCCAGGGAGGCTGTCACAATCCCTCTTTATAGAGGCCAAAACGTTGTTGCTGTTATTATTACTATTATTGTTGTTGTTGTTATTATTATTGTTGTTGCTATTATTTTCAAATCAGATCAGAAGGCGGTGATCCCAAAGACTGTGCACAATGATGGCTGCTGGCAGCAAGGTTGTGCTCCAGGTGATGCTTGACCCCAGCTCTGTTCAGCTGAGCATCCTGCACTCACAGGGGTTGCATCCTGTACCCAGGAGGACTTGGCAATAGCTGACCTCAGCACTTAATCCTGCTTTCCAGAGAGGCTGAGGGGGGTTCCAGTACTGGCGTCAAAGGGTGCTGGGGCCACCCAATGACAGAGGTCACGCTGGCCTTGTGAGGGGACCAGGTGGGAATGGTCCCAGTTCCGGTGCACCACTCAGTCCTGTTTGGGTGTCACTAGCACAGTGAAATACCGACACTGGGACAGTTCTCTAAATCACCTTGTCCAAACTGCAGCAATCCTGCTCTGTAAATAATAAAACAGACGTGGCCTGGATTAAGGCTGGATTGGTAGGTGAGTTTCCATTATAAAATCACACATTCTGTCTTTACTGTGTCCAATTTTGGGGCCCACAAAATTGAGAAGCCAGAGAGGCATCAGTGACAGATGGCCCAGATGGGCACAGGGCCCTTGAATACAGGTGGAGGAGCTGGGCCGGTTTTTTCTGGTGAAGAGTTACCTAGGAGCTGACCTAACAGCAGTCTACAAGTACTGGAAGGGCCGTTACAAGGATGATGGAGTCAAATCCTCCTTGGCAGTGCCTGGTGATACATTAAGGAGCAATAACCACAAAGCGAGTCCCGAAGGGTTCAGGTGGGATGTTAGGAAAACTCTTTCCTTGGGGGGATGGTGCAGCCTTGGCGCAGGTCACCAAAAAGGTGGGGGAGTCTCTGGCCAAGGAGGGTGTTAAGGCTCAGGTAGGCAGGGCCATTTCTGATCTCATCTTGTGTTGGTCACCAAGGTGGTGCTGCGAAGGGACCTCTGGAAATCTCTTAACACAACCTCCTGTGGTCTCTTTCCACCAACACTTCTGCAATTCTATAACAACACAGGTGTTAAAATGTCTTCCCAAATGATATTTGCCAGATGAATTCTCACCCGGGAGGGGATTTGTTTGTGTCTATCTTACTTTATCGTTTCCTAACAACTGGCCCACCTATTTTGCATGTACCGCATCGCTTAACCACCCTTAGTCATTCTTTTGAGACCAACTGACCAAAAAGTGGTTAATCTGAAAATAAGCTGCTTTGGTTTTCTGGTCATAAAGTAGCAGGTAATTCCACCTTTACAGGCTTTCTTCATACGGAAGCCAAGGTGCTGCTCTGGAGACAGAGGGAGGATATAGCAAAGGATGGTGTTGGTTGGCCAAAGGTTGACCAGTGCAGGATGAAAACAAAAAGATCACATACAGGCATGCCTGGTGGCTAAAGAAGCAGTAGGCAGGACTAGGGAAAGGGGAAGCCACTGGAGAGGAATACTCCACACATGTTGATCTTCTATAAGCAGGAAAAGGATCTGAATCTGGGGGACAGGAGAGACAAAACATACACATGACATCTCAGCAGTGTCCACCAGTGCCATCCATGGGCAAGGAGCCAGGCTGAGGGAGGAAAAAGGGTGGAGGGTGAAGATGTGGGTTGGAGCAAATGAGAAAGGATAAAGGGGAATGCCGCAGAGAAGAAAGTCCTGCCTCGCTGGGAAGACCACAGTGGTATACCAGTCTGTGCACGGGACCTGGAAGAGGCATGGAACGGGGTGGGTGTAGGTCCGCAATAGATCTGTGTCACTTGGATGTGTCCTCTGTGTTTGATCTACACGTGTGCAGTGACAGGTACCTCCAGAGCACACCAGCACTGCCCAGCGGTGCTGCCTGCTCTCTGCCCAGGAGCCCTCCCTGGCCAGCGGAAGAGCTGTATAGCCAAGAGGACAGCATCTGGGGAAAGCCGGGAGGCAGAAGGGGAATGTGCTAGCCAGACAGCACAGGACATCAACGCCAGCTGGTGCTGAACAAGCCACGACTTCAGATGGTGCGGTGCAGGGCTGTGCCAGCACCCCCCTGGGGCCCAGCAAGCAGGATGGCTGCACGAGGACTGCACTGCACTTGGTTAATCAGCCCTGAGTCTCAGCAGAGCTAATTAGCTCTAGCAGACTTTCCTTTCGGTGCCGGAGCTAACTTGCTCAGAGCATCTCTGCATCAGCTGGGAGGATGGAGCAAGACTCTTCTCAGTGGTGCCCAACGACAGGACAAGGGGCAATGGGCACAAATTAGAACGCACGAAGTTCCAGCTGAACATGATAAAAAACTTCTTTGCTGTGAGGGTGACAGAGCACTGGAACAGGCTGCCCAGAGAGGTTGTGGAGCCTCCTGGTCTGGAAATATTCAAAACCCGCCTGGACGCGGTCCTGTGCACCCTGCTCTAGGTGTGCCTGCTCAAGCAGGGGGGTTGGACAAGATGATCTGCAGAGGTCCCTTCCAACCCCTGCCATTCTGTGAGTCTGTGACTCCACACTGCCAGTCCCAGTCCTCTTCCCAAGCGAGCAAGCCGCTCACGCCTTCCCAGGCAGGGGAGGCAGGCACCAACGCCGCCGGCCACCAAGGCGAGGGTGCTGCTGGCCTGGCCGCCGGGGTGCTGAGCCGCAGGAGGGACGGCGGAGCTGCGCAAAGCCCCCAAGCGCTGCGTGACCAGGAACAGCCACCCCGAGGTCCCGCTGCGAGGAGCAGGGATTCCTGGGCTCGTCCCACCGCCAGCCGGTGCCGGGCCCGGACCTCGCC
>WAAD01027809.1:232665-328193 GCA_013389945.1 Fregata magnificens
GGGGCGACGGGAAGGGGGGGGTCGGCCCGGGGGCCGGATCGGCGATCCCCGTGGGCGGCGGATCCGTCCCGCTTCGCCCGCCGGCCGCGGAGCGGACGTGGATCTGTTGTGACATTGCAGCCATGTCACAACAGAGAGGCATCACCGTCACGTTGGAGTCGCGTCTCCTTCGCGCTGCAGTCATCGCGCCGTAGTCGCCCCGCGCAGCCTTGCATCCGTTGTGTTTTGGTGGCTGCCTTGTGGGACTCTCCCTGTTCTCACCAGTGACTTTTACTGGCGATTGAGGTGGATGTTAGTCGTGATCAGTGAGGTTTGTAGGGTAAACGCTGCGAGAGAAACGCACGCAAACAGAATACGGAAAGATGACGAGAAATCGCCTGCCCGTATTGCTGCCTGGTGTGCACACCCGTCTTGGAGCGGCTAATGTTTTCTCTGTTTATTGATTTGCCTTCCTGACAGCTACGCTAAACTCACAGTAAAGTCGGGGACCGCGGAGGCCAGGCAGACTGCCTCGGCACACGGAGAGCTGGTTCTGCTTGGTCTGCTGCCGGCCTTTGATGTGGTAGAGCTTTTCAGTAATTCTGCGATGAAAAGTGCTTGGTTTATTTCTTCAGTGAGTTGGGATGCTTTTAGCCAAAGGCTCAGGCTTTTTCGTTGTTTACCTCCTGACTGGGAAATGCAGCAAATGCTTTTGAGGTTGGAGAATGAGGGGAGAGGGGTGGAGACGGTTTGCTGTGGTTGTGCAAAGTGTCCTGTAGGTCTGTGCAGAAGTCTCCAGTGCCCCTCTGCAGTCACTGGCCTCCCTTGTCGGGGGCAGACAGATGTGGTTGTAGTTGTTAGATGTTTATCCCTGACCTCTTCACTTGCAGGGCTACAGAGATTTGGCAGCTGATGCTGCCTATATGTTTTTAACTGGTGTGGGGTCAGTTGGATTAGGGTATTGCCAGAGGAGAGGGAACACTGAGCTCTGCGAGTATTTTCCCCGCCGTGAAGAGTTGCTGTTGCTTTTGGGCCCTGTTCAGGTGACGGCACAGGAACAGGTCCCGCCTTACCTCTCCTCGCCCTTTGTTTACCTCATTCACGCGGGAGCTCTGCTGTGCTGCTTTGCAGAGAAATTGTTGTTTTGGTCCAGCTGTTGAAGTATGAAGCAATAACAGCATATTTTTGCTCTGGGAGTAAATTCTTCCTGGAGTAAATAGGAGGGCTTCTGGCCTTCAACTGGGTTGGTTTTGTTCAGGGCTACCACTGGGTTCCTTTCCCACTTGTTTACTGGAAAATTGATTCCTCTTCCACTACAAAGCCTAACGTTGCTGTCTGTTTGCTTTTGGAAAGCGAATTCTGCCCATTGTCTCCACATTGGTACAGCTGCCTAAACTTGCAGGTCCTTCAGGAGCGTTGGATGTACTGCCGAGTTTCCTTTGCTGCAAAGATGGGAAGCACGCGGCAGTGGGAGGGTGAAGCTGGTTGAATGTTGCCCCTTGAGTGCTTCAAGCTGTACAGCACGGTAACTAGTAGAGTTGCGTCCTATCAAAATGTCTGCATGTACCTTGCGCAGCAGAACTGAAAGTAGGTATTATTATTCTTCAAATAAAAGCCAAAGTCAATGGGAGGACTTGGAGAAAGACTGATCTTGGTTCGTTTTCACTTTTGTGAAGTTTGAAGCCCATCCCGCAGCCGTGGCTGTTTATCTTTGCCTATTGTCTCATTCCTCCAAAGCAGAAACGTTGATTGCCCTGTTGCTGAGAAGGCAGTCGCAGCCCCTTGCTGCGGACTCGTACAACTGTGTTAAAAACTAGCCTGTGTGAATCTGTGAAACTAAGGCCGCTCTTCTGCCGTTTCTCAATGCTCGCAGCGTGTGAATAATGCGCGTCTCCTGCAGAAGGTGCTGTCAGGGTCCCTCATTACCTTGTTCTGAGCGCTGCTGTCTGGTAGCGTATGCCTTTTTAATGGCTGGAGTTTACCTCTCCCTCCGTTGTCCTGCATGTTGGCATTAGGGGAGAGTCTAAGCTGCTGGTCCTTGAGCAACTGGCCCTCGATATGCCAGTGTTAGCCCCGATGGTCAGTGCTGTGGGTATTTTTGGGGTCTGTTGATTTCTAATGGCTTGGTGGAGGAGGCTCTCAGAGGAACGTCTCGTTTTCCTGACAGCTTTTTACCATATTTCTTTAACAGGAAGCAAACCTCTGCCCTCCCCCCTGCCCTCCAAAGTGTAATCTCAATAATTTTTAAGATTTAGTCTTCCTTGAGAGACGTCTAATATTTTCTCAAGAGCTTCTTCAAAGACATAAACTTTTACAGGTGGATAATATAAAGTGTTTCACTTTAACGGTTTATGTTATTTCAAGAGGGGTTTGCTCAAGCAGATGAACTTGTTTTTGTGAGGTGGCAAGGCTGAGAGCTCAGCCGCCGGAGCGGGCCTTTGTTTTTTGCATGAAGCTGCGGTGTCCTGGCCTGTCTCAGGTTTGCAGAGATAAGAGCTAGTATCGTGCACATCAGCGTGCAGGAGAAGCTTGCCCTTGTGAAGGAGGGGAGGGGGTTGATCAGCCTTGCACTGTGAGCGAGCCCTTGGTGCGGGAATGTGGACCCAGTGTGTTGGGTCTGGAAAGCAGGCATGCGTAGGGAGGCTTCTCTGAGGTTATCTTAAAGAGACACTGGCAAGCACAGTGGTTGGATGTCTTACTGGGCTTCACGGGAGCCAAGAGGGCTTGTTTTCATTGCTCCTGTAAGTTGCAGTGAAAGCATTTCTCCTCTGTCATCCCTGGTTTCCTGCTTGGGACAGTGGAGTCAACCTCTGGTGTCGGTGACTTTGCCCTGGTGTGTGAAAGCAGAGGTGGAGCTGCTGTTGGGGGCCAGCAGGCTGTGTAAAGGGGAGAGAAGATGGTCAGGGTGAACGTATGTAGTCAGGTAGCAATGTTTGTGGGCAGAGTGTTGGCACCCTAAAAAAACTATGAAAACAGAGTTACGCTTCACCCTGGGAACAGTGACAATGTCAGTGCCTGCATTGCCAGCGTGGTGGTGGTGGGACCAAAATCCTGTAAGAAAGCGCAAGGCCCCTGTGCAGGAGCGTGCTGCAGCCACTGTGCTGGGCAGTGCCTGTCCCAGCCAGCCTCTGGTGATCCTCAGGCGCGAGCCGCTGGTGGAAATAACAGAGCTGGGGAAAGCTGACCAAACCGTCAGCAAAAGGGGAAAAACGTGGTGCTGTGGGTATCAGCTTGTGACACAAGGAGACTGTGATTTTGCTTTCTAATATCTCAGGCTGGTGCAATATGTTTTCCGTGTGATAGGACAATGCCTTCAACTTTCCCTTATATGGGAAAATCTGGTATGCAGCCTAGCAATCTGCCAATACGTGGCTATTAATTTTTAGCATTGTTATGTTGGATGTGTCCACTCAGCCTAAGAAGTAGCAAATACCTGGGACGCTGTGGCTGGGCCTCAATGTTTGAGGCAGGTCCCTGACAGATGTCTGGGGAAAGGCTGTGCTCTGGGGAACGCCTGAGCACGCTCAGCTCCTCGGGAAGTCAGCTGAAAGCTGGGAGAGTTTGGTGCCTGGGTGTAGGGCTCCTGCCCTATGCTGCCCTTGGGCCCAGTGCTCAGAGAGGAGCTGGGGGCCTCGGTTGTCTTGGCACCAAGGAGGTCAGTGGAGCACTCGACCCATCCTTTGTGCAAGGACCTTCCCCCTGCAGAGGAAATGCTGCCTTGAGGTTAAGGGGTGCACGCTGTTTCCGTACTGCAGTCTGTTGCCTCTAGGGGATTCTCAGCCTGTAGCGAGTATAAATCCTGCTCTAACAGGAGCAAAACACTCTTTTCAGTCCAGAAAAGAAAGTGAGAAGTGTGGGAACCAAGTCCCAGTCCCTCTTTGTTTTTCATGTGGGCGCTGGAGATGTGCTTGCAGAGGTGCGTTGGGTATGGATCAAGGAGTGCGGGTGTTATCATGACAATGAGATGTTGGCTTGGCCATGGGGTGCATATCACATTTTCCAGCCCTGGTTTCCCTGTGAGGGGTGCTGCTCGGTAGCAGTCTGACGGTGATATTATTAACATCTATCCTACGAGGTACAGCATGTTATCTGCAGTCCTGCCTTTGCCCTAACTTTATGCAGCGCTAATGTTGCACTGGTATAGGTAGTGTTATCTGATTGGGCGTTTTGGGGTGTTTTTGGTTTTTTTTAATTGTGTTTTAACTGGTGAGATTAAGTTTAAATCTCTTCCGGTGAAGCTTTCTGACGCTTGTCTGGCTCGCTCTACCGTTTGGCTCAGTTGTGATGGGAAGTCTGGGTTGAAATGCAGGTAACTCATTGCTTCCTTTTGGGGTGACTGTGCCAAAAGCAGGGGAAAGTTACGCTTGTCAGTGTCAATTTGCAGAGTGTTTGTGTTTCCTAAATGTTTCCATAAAAGCGTGGGGTCTATGGAGCCCTGCTTTGCGTTAGAGTAGGAGGCGGCAATATCTGGGGTTCGGGCTGGTCTTAACCCAGCCCGGTGAACTGATTCCACGTCCCTACTAACGTGCATGTTATTGCAAGGGAGAGACAGGTAGGCAGCGGAGCGGCAAGTTTGTTTTGTTCACTGTCTTCTTAAATTGCAGCCTGGGAGCTCTTGCACAGGAACGTAGGTGGGAAGGGCATGAGCGTGCTGTGAGGGACCCCCGGCCAAAAGCCTGTCCAAATGCCTGGCAGGGGAAGCGCAGCCTGGTGTCCCTGTGCTGGCCTGCTGACAGTGTGCCTGGGGCGATGGGAACCGCAGCGCCTACCGCCCTGAGGGTTGCTAAAACTCCCTAGGACGGCAGACCCCCACCCCTTCCCTCAGGAGGTATCTCATTTGCATTTCTTTGGAGGCAGGAGCAGGACTTTAACTAATTGAAGGACTTCAGCTACCAGGCCCTCCACCTTAGCAGCCACCGCTGAGAATTTTGGTGCCTCTGTATTGCACTAGAAATAGACATTTGTTATGTGGACGTAGTTGAGTTTCCTTCGAAAAGCTTCCAGTTGTTAAACCTGTCTTCAGAAGTCGTGAAGGTAATTAGATAACTAAATTCTTTTATGTGCTTTCTGGTTTTCATTTTGCGCTTTAACTTATGCTCAATGGCTACCTTCGAAGGTGAATTCCAGCGTTAGCAATGTGCCAGTGTGCTACACACAGGAACAAGGGCGATGCAAAGTTGTGGGGGACTTTCACTTTTTTGACATATAGGTAGGTGAAGTATTGCTTCTTTAAGAAACATTAATGCCTTGTTATATATGTGCATCGAGGCAGAATTAAAGTTAGTCCTAGATACAAGAATAAACATTAGTGCTTTGCTATAGACATGCTGTGAAAGCTGCTATTTTTGTGTGAGCTGCTGCCTTGAGTTCTCTAGGTCTTGTGCACAGACTGCCTTTAACCCTAAATGTTTCATCCGCTTTGGTTGAACTTAAAACATACTTAAGAAAAAATGAAGCTTGTGTTAGGTGTCTGTTAATTGAGGATCAGAAAAGAGAGCGCCATTCTCTCTTGATGATTCTATATATGTGCACGGTGCATGCATCCTTGCTGCACCCTGTGCTCGCTTAGCCTGGGAAGGAGAGCAGTGGGGTGTGGGAATGCACAGCGTATTGCTCTTATTTGTATGCTTCTCTGCTTGTTGCTTTAGGGCAAGCAAAGCCCTGTTTCTCAGTGATCTTTCTCAGTCCCCGTAGGGTGCCCCTCACCAGGGTATCTGAGCTTTTCCCGGCATGCACTTTTGTGCATACATAAAGGCAGGTTTCTCTCCTCCACCGCAGACGGCAGAGACTGTGCTCTGTTTGTTCGCTGTGCGGTGATGTTGTGGGGAGGCTGACTGAGGCAAGGCTTTCGCTTACTGCAAAGGTGCTGAGGTTTGTGGTTACCCTGATTTCTTCAGAGAAGTGGTTACAGATTTGTGGGCCAGTCACAGTGACTGCTCCACCTCCTTGCTCCAGAGGGTGAGAATTTCTGTCTGAGAATAACATCACTGTTTTGGAGTTGGGCCAGTCCCACGTTGTGCTTTGAGAGTGAGGACCGGGGTCCTGGATACGGAAGGCAAAGGAAGGAGTGGGTCACTATGGGCACAAGCTCTTTGAAGCTTTAGTAGTTGTAGTTTCAACGAGAGCGGCCTCTCCAGGAGCCCCGTAGTGAGGTGTGACTCTGTAGGCTTGCAGGCCATGTGTGTTTGAATAGGCACAGCTGCGCCCAAGTCTGACAGGGCATAGTGCACTGTGTGTGGAGATGTGGTTATCTGCAGATGCTGCTCTCTGATTTCTAGACAGGCTCTCTGCTGGCTGCTCTGCTGAGTGGAGAGTGGCATTAGGGCTGAGGAGTTTTGGACAGTGCTCCTAAACCCTTTCCTGGGTCCAGCTCTACCTCCTGCTCTTCCTGCCACCCCTGAGCTGGGAGACGGAGATGGCTGACACAGAGCAGAAGTGGATTTCTGGACCTTGTTGCATGCTACTTCCTCCAGAGACGTCTGCTGAAGGATAGGGTCAGAAAATGAGTGGCTCATCCAGGTACGGAGGGAGAAGAGATGTGGAAACCATGCTGGTATGGACTTCTGACAGGTACGTGCAGTAAGAGCGGGCTAGGACATGGGTCTGTGGGACCCGTGCTCTGCTGTTGTGTCCAGAGTTTGCTTGCCTGGCCTTCATGTTGCTACATGTCAAAGGAGACTGATGTCTGTAGGCCTGCCGGGCAAGCAGGGACAAGAGTCTCCTGATAGTTTGGTGCAGCTGATGCCACGTGCTTGACCGCTGGCTAGCTGACCCCATGAAGGTAGTGCTGGTTGGCCAGGAGGGTCCCGGACATGGTGAGTGTTTTCTGTGTCTGTGCCCTGAATGAACGCAGCTTGACTCCAGGAGAGACCCATAGCAGCTCTGCCTGTGTGCTGTTTGAAGGGGCTTGGTGTGCTCTGAGGTCCCCGCTCTGCTTAGAAAAAGGGACTCTGCAAAGATGGTGCTCTGCAGTCAGCGTTAGTGATTGCAGCTTGGGCGTGCTCTGACAGGAGGGGTATGCTCCCTCCCTGTGCAAGTGCGGACCTCCAGCCGGGGCGAGGCTGATGCTCTCTCCACTGCTCTGTCAGCTGGCCTCTGACTGTGAGGGGCTTTATCAGCTGGGAGAAGAAGGGGCTACCTCTCCATATGTGCTTTAAGTAGCATTTTACTTGTGGCATGTCCGGGCAGGGCTTTGGGTGCTCGCTGTTTAAAATGACTACCCAAGTGTATTAACAAATTGCCTGTAGCTGAGGAGGGAACCAAACCTGGCGTGGCTGAACTCCAAGCATTTGCACATGAGGAATCGATGAATTTCTTTTTGGCACTTCTCTCTCCCTCCCTCCCATGCTGGAGTGTTTCTTGGGATGGTGTAAAAGGCACAAATGCAAGGAAGCATTGAGATGATTGAGAGGAATGTCTCCTTACAGATGGCATCTGAACTCTGGAGACTGTTTTTCAAAGTAGCTTCAGCTGAGATTGTGGAGAACTTGTATCCCAGAGAGTTAAATTCAAAATAAACTGGAAGCCCTTGGAGGTAAACGTCAGGGAGTTACAGTCCTTGCAGGACAGAGCAGTTGAAGTGGAGGTGCGTGTAAGGATGTGGACCCGAGGGCTGTGGGCTAGTGGTGCCGCTTGCGAGGGGTGCTCTTGCTCTGTGTTGCATCAGGAGAGTTTGGTACATTTTGCTTTCTCTCCCTGTTCTTTAGATGCTTGGGAAACAGGTCTGATGCTTCAGTATGCAAGTTCTCAGGCCTGGAGAACAGCAGATTTCTGTCTTGCTACTTTGGGCCAAGGCTTGCTAGTTTCTCTTAGGATGTACAGGCAGAAGAGATGCTATGAGCCGTGGGACCTCACCACAGCATACAGTAAACTCTCAGGCTGTGCTTGTTTGGGATGTTGCCTTCCTGGGTGCTGAGGAACAGCTTGGCTTCCCCAGTGCCTGGCACTGCCAGAGGCAGGGATCTTGCCAGCCAAGCTTTCTGCCCTCTCCTGGGCCGGGGTGGCCTGGTTCTGCAGCGCTGACAGGGCAGGTGCAGCCTTTGCGTGTGGAGGAGCTCCTCTCCAACAGGGCAGCATCAAGCAAGTGACCTCTCTGTAAGCTGGTGGTGGAGGTGTCCTGTACTTGGGGAGTGAGCAGTGTAGCAAAATGTCCTTTTGCTCCTGGAGGTCCCTTCTACTCCCCCTCCAATGTTCACTGTATGTGAGAGAGCACAGACTGAGCCGAGCTTCCTTTGTCACCTGGGTTTTGGGACCCCTGGGACCAGGACGGCAGTGCTGCGTAGCCCAAAGGAGAGCTGTTCACTTGTCACATGCTAAGATGTAGCTTGGGATCAGCCTTCAGTGCCTGAGCTCAGGAACTGTGGCGTGAGATGTGGGCAAAGCAAGGCTGGCCCTGAGCTCACTTTATGCACCGTACATCCCTCCCTGCTCCGCTGCCCATACACAGACAAGGCATTTGGCAAAGCAGTGGTGTTCATCCTGCTTGCGAGGCCCTGGAAATGCTTAAAACGCTGGCTGTGCTCTTGTGGTCCAGCTGCTGGTGGCTTGGCAACGCTTCATTCAGCTCCTGGCTTGGATGCGTTTCCTAGGGCACGTTCCCATGGGCTATTCACTAGATGATGCAGGGGCAGGTTGGCAGGAGGGCGCAAAGCCTGGTTCACCCTTTTACTTTACTGTGGTTATAGCAAGAGGGCAATAGGGAATAACTTCAAGCTGGCAGGTAACAGCAGCAAACGGGGGTGTGGGGACACCAGCTGGATGGCTGGCAGGAGTAAAGGTGATCCACTGTGGAGGTCTATGGCAGGGAGTTTCAACTGGAGAAGACTGACAGAAACGCCTGAAGGAATGATTTTCAGCAGGGCTGGACTCTGCAGTGGGGTCTCCGTCACCATTGGGAGCTGTGGCTGGTGTCTCTGTGCCATCCCAGCAGGAGATCTGCTCTGGGTGTCAGATGTGCTCTTCACATGTGTCTACAGCCAAGTCTTGAGGTGCGTTGCAAGTGCTTGTTCATCCTCTCAGCAGCCCTGCTGTGAAGGCTGATTTTTATCCCCATTCTACAGTTGGAAAATAGAGGCACAAAGGGCTCTGATTGCCTTTGAGGAGCTGTCTGCAGTGTGGCAAAACTGTTTTCTGACAGCTTGAGTTTTCTGTGCAGGATATTAACAACAGCAAGAGGGGAAGATCTGCGCTTTCAGGAATGCTATCTCATTTTTTGGCCGTCTGCCTTGGGATAGCTTGAGTTCGGTGCTCTTCGGTGTGTAGCTCTCAAGCAGTCACCTTATAAAAGGTTCTTTGAGTTGGCCAGCTATCAAGGTCTACCAGTTGCACTGGCTTTTGTACATCTTTCATACTAATAAAGGTGCTGTGGGCTAAATTATGTGCCTGGTGGCATCTTTACAGGGCTGGTGACCTTGAGGATGGACTTGGGCAGCTAAGTGAAGTTCCAAGTGCTTGTGTGTGAGAAATAAAAGGCAGCAGGAAAATGTGCAGAGTGCGCAGGGTGCTGGTTTCTGCTGAAACCTCTGTATCCCCCCTGATAGCTAGAGAGCAGCTGGGTGGTTTGCCCTGTTGCAAGAAGCCTCTGAAGCAGCTGGCAATAAACCTTGTGCTCCCACAGGCCTGGTAATTCAGAAGAGGCTTTTCTTATGCTACTGGGAAGTCTGGCTCCTCATGACCACTGGTCCAGGAAGCCAGTAGGAGCTGAGCCCTTCTCTGCCCAGGGGTAACAGCCAGGCACTTCAGAGAAGAGAGCCTGCTTCTAGCACCGAGAGTGTGTCTTCAGAGCTAATTTGGACATTTCCATCTAAAATGTAGCTAGGGTTGTGTTGTCACTCTGACACGAGGCCTTGCACAGTCTCCTTGGCAGCCTTAGCACATACTCCCCTTGGTACGCGAGGCTCCCTGCCTTGTGGAGGAGCAGATCGGGTATACAGTCCCAGGCTAGGGAAGAGGACTTGTCCACCAGGCATCTTTCTGGTTGCCGGCAAGCTGGTCCTGCAGCTGTGCTGAACTGCCATTATGAGGAGTGCGCTTCTGGCTCCCGGCAGGCAAGGAGAGAGGCTGAGAGCTGTCTGCCCACTGCCCGCAGTGGGCTACCAGAGGGGTAGGAGAGGTGTGCGGGAAGCTGTGGAAGTGGCAGCCTGTCATAGGCTTTATTGGCCTGTGCAACTTGGGATTCTCCTGCAGCACATGGATACAGATACTGTGTTTTCCCTTATTTTAAAGTAGGAAGTTAAGTGATGGGAGAAGTGGGAAGGCTTTATAGCCGCTGGCACAATCTGTTCTTTGGATGCCCCATTCATGTCCTTCCTGGTCAGCATGCCGGGGCTGGTGAACAAGTGGAAGGAACAGCTGGCACTGGTGATGAAGAAATGGCTTGTTAAGATTTGGCAGACAGGGCAGTTAATTTGGCCTGTGTGGTGGCCTGGGTCGAATGCCACACTGGAGCGTGTTTGTGTTTAGTGGGGAGCAGAAGTCTGGAAAATGCCGCATCGGTGCAATGGGCTTTGCTAATGTGGCAGGAGCTTGAGCTGGTGATGCTCTTGACAGGGCACGCGAATCATGCTGGTGGGGTGCCGCCCTGCAGGGAGCTGCTGCGGGCCCCCTGCATGCGCAGGAGTGCCGCACACGTTCATGCACACACCAGTGCACCCTCACCTGTGAAATCGTGGCCCTCGGCATCGCTGAGGGTGGTCACGGGCCTGCCACCCGTGGGAGCCCAGCCCCCTGGGTGCCAGCTATGAGGCTGGGCAGGCTTGACCTGCCTCCCTTCTCTCTTCCTTGTCTGCATGGGTACTGAGCTGTAGAGATTTGGTTTATTATTCCTCTGGTTTTTGCCTTGCTGATGTTGAGGATTAAAATGCACTGCCTGGGGCTTATGAGCAACTGTTTGGAGTGAGACTCTTGGCCTGCTGATCAGAAGACAACAGACATAGGCTTGAGAAACCTGTCTCGTTCCTGGCAGCTCCTGCACACCAGGGCAGCAGGGTGATGGTGTGGGGAAGGGGGTGCAGCTGGCGCCGGCTGCATCCCCATGGTGGGGAGGGGGGTGCAGCTAACACGGGGTGCATCCCCACTCTGCAGACGGCCAGCTCTCAACCCCCAGTGCCTCTTGGGAGTGGTGTGTCCCCTCATTTTGAACTGTCCGTGAAGGTGACGAGAGAAATACATTTTAGGGTGAGCTCAGACCTGGCTTCCCTCTCTTTAGCAACAAGCTGGAGTGCTGTGTCTTCGTGCACACGCTGGCTGGCCAGGCATGGCTTTGCATTTCGTGATATGCCTTTGCTGAACAAAACCAAAGGTGTTTCCAGCTGTTCTGCAGCTTTCTCTCCCCTTGTCCTGTTGGTCCCTGCCTGCTGCTGTGCTCACTGAGTCTAAGCAAGCCCTCGGTTCTCAGCCCTGTGGCACTGTGCAGCTTTGAAATGACTGCTGAAGGTCATTGTGGTTACGGTCTTGGGTTAGGAGCTGCATTTGAAAACTCTCCAAAAAGGAGCTATTGCCGTTTTTGCCACGTGAGCTTGTCATGAGAGTCATGAAGCGCAGCTGACTGAAGCTGCATTACCGGGGGCTGCATCCAGCCTGCATGTGCTCTCTTGCTTGTTGGGTGCCAACAGAGCATCCTCTGTGCACAGGCAGTGGCGCTGTCGCAAGTGTCTCCCCGGGGTCTTGGACGTGGCTGTTGCTTTAGGGCTGAGAGCTTGCCTGGGAGGGCTTGGGAGCAGAAGTGTTGGTGCTGGGCAGGCTTTTTGGAGGGGGAATGCTGTGCAGCATCGCTCTATTCCTTGTTCCATGGAGCAAGTGGCAAGGAGGTTGTGGCTATTTCTTGCCTGCCCATCAAAGTCTTGTTGCCTGTTCCCCTGTGGGGTGGTGGAGTTGGGTGTCCTAGGAAGGCGCTGTATGGCTTGGCTGGCAGGATTGCCAACGTGCACTGGGTGTCCTTATCAGCAGATCTCTCGGCTCCCCTGGCCCCACAGAAAACACAGTTAATTCCCCCCCCCCTTCTTTTTTTAAAGATTAAAATATTTTAAGACCAGAAAATTGCTTGGAGCACAGCTGTGACTCCCCTGGGCTGGCTGTTGGTGCGATGCTCTGCCCGGCCTGCCCTGGACATGTGCACCCACCTGAAGGGTGTTTGCTCCCTGACTTTGGATTATTTGGACCTCTTTACGCTCCTTTCTCCCCTTGCTTCCTTCTTACTGATGTGTGTCCTGCTGAAGGGAGTGGGACCTGTGCCCGCTTCCTGTTGGGGCCAGAGAGCAGTGAGGGAGTGTTAGGGCAGCTCTGAAACGAAGAGCATTTGGCTGCTCGGTGAAGCCTCTGCACTTGGGATGCTGAAGGGGTCTTGCTTTCCGTAGCTGTGTGCGCAGAGCTGGGAGGCTGCCTCTCCATAGCCTCTGCTTGGGAAGGAAAAATGTATGCTGTAGTGGCCTTGCAGCAAGCTCACAGGCTCCCCAGCCCCCTGCCTCGCTGCTGCTCTCTTACTAAACTACTGGGTTATTTTTAACTTGGAAAAATTACAACCCAAGATTTGCATTCTCTACCCCCAGCGGAGGGCTGGAGGCAGGATGTGGGGGAGGCACTGCGGAGGGCTGGGAATGCGGCTCACCGCTCCGGCAGGCCTGTTTCCAGGGGCTCGTGGCCCCTGCAGCACTCTGCCTGCCGGGCTCCGCATGCTTGCCGAGCTGCGACGCTGTGCAGAGGGGAGGCTGCTTCTCCGCTTGACGCGGCTGGAGTTTCAGCCTGGATTCCCATGGCGAATGCACGGAGCAGCTGCAGAGACATAAACAAATCCTGCTGCAGCAGGCTGTGGAGAGAGAGCCGGGCTCTGGGCTGCCAGGCTGCTTGCGTGACAGCCTGCAGATGGGTGGCTTCTGACGGGGGCTGGATACCTCCTTCAAAGAGTATCCCACAGAGAAGCTCTCTGTGATTGAGCGTGTTGTGGAGGAGCAGCCGGCTGGGTTGCTGTTTTGCCCAGTGGAGGCGGCTTTGCTGGGCCATGCAGCCCTCCCTAACTCAGCTTGCTGAGAGCTGGTTGGGAGGAGCCAGGGAGAGAAGTGTCACTCTTGCTGTATTTCTCTTTCCCCCTCCCCTAGCTCTGCCCCTTCAGTGTTTTGCAGGCAGTTGTCTTGTCAGTGCTCGTCTCCCCTGCCTGGATCTCCCTGAGCGAGCAGGAGCATCTCTCTAAATCCAGTGGCAGGGCGATGTCTCTGCAGAGCCCCTTCTCCGTGCAGCCCACAGGAATGTAGTTGCCCGAGTCCCTCTGGATTGCACCACAGATACTCGGGCTTCAAGCTCGGGTAGCTCTGCCGGCTGAGATGTGTCTGTGCAGCCCTGCCTGGAAACAGGAATTGGTAAGGTAGCGAGAACCAAACAGCACCAGGGGACTGCAGATGTCTCTTTTTTTTCTGCTGTTTGGAGCCTTGGAGAAGGGTGTTGGTCGAGCCAAGTGGATGAAGGACAGTGCAGGCTTTGAGTTCTGCTCTCAGTCTGTCCCAGCTGGACCCATGGGTCCTCTCCTGCTGCTCACCTGCAGTGTGGATGCATCAGGTAGGGAGGGTGGCTGATGCCTGGGCCATACTTGGTTGTCCTCGGTCTTGCTGTCTGCCTTGCCAACAGCAAAGCTGCTGGGGGTGGAGAGTGCTCTGGAGGCCAGGCCCTGGTGACCTCTGCTCCGGCTTGCCTGGGAGAGCCTGCCAGAGCCCATCAGTCCTGGCATCTTGTCTGCTACTCCGTAGTGCTCCTAGTGACTAGGGCAGGAGTAGTAGGGCAATGCAGCAAGCCTCTTGGCAAGCAATGGCCAGTAATTATTTCCCCCAGCTATCTTCAGGCAGATGCAGGCACCCTTGGTCCTTTGGGAATGATTCGTGCTTGCTTGCCAAGGCTGGTCCATTACCACACTGATCCAGCTTGGCCCGACATGCTTCTGGTCAGTGTGCTGATGCAAGAGGCTCTCCAGGCTGTGGGATGGGACACGCCATGAGATGCTGATGCTGTTCCTGTGCCTCTGACCAGTGCCAAGTACCAGGACTCTGGGAGCTCCTGTTGGAGCAGCAGTATTAATGCCTCAGCTCTACAGAGGCCTGGAAGGTTTCACATGATGCCTGACCCTGATACAAAAGTGATGTGGCTCAGTGTCATCTCTGCGTGATGGGGAATGGCTACTGACTACTGTCCCCTTTCCTCAAGGCTGCAAGGTTTGTTGTCAGGCATGAGACACTGCTCCTCTATGTTTGAGCCAAGGGCTGCTGCCACGATGACAGCAGGTGGTGGGGAGCAGAACAGCTCTCAGGCTGCAGGGCTGGAGCAGCACCTCTTTCCCCGCAAAGAGCTGCTTCTACAGCTTGTGTGAGGCAGTGGGGGTGTTCCCGCCACCCCAAAATGGTGTGTACACACAAGGACAGCTGCTGACACTGGCATAGGGGTTGGTGGTGTGGGACAAAAGAGACAGTCTTCTGAAAGCTCTTGGTTGCCCCAGTGCCTGATGCCCTTTGTTGCTGCCTTGTGTTTGGAAGGGCTGAGCAGGGCCCTTGTGCTGTGGCTGTGGGAGCTGCCTGCAGCTCTGTGCTGCTGGGAGCGCTGGCTGCTGCTCTAGAGAGCTCTGAATCTTCTTATCAGTCTGTACTTTGACCGCTGCCGGCCCTTCTCAGGGCAGGTTAGCACATCCTCTGGTACCAGAGCAGCAAGCGTGTGCTGAGTCTCTCCGGCTCCACCGGGGCTAGCTGCAGTCCATGAGCTGGCCAGCACGCCTGGGCAGCAGGTTTGGACCCATCACCCCTGACTAATCTCTTTTCCTTGAAGCTGTGCCCAAACACTGGGGAGATGCAGCACTTCCTGAGGTGCTTCAGCAGAGCAGACCTGCTTGTCTGAAAATCAGTAATTTCATGGCATGGCTGTGCAATTCTCCTCTCTTCATCTCCCTGCCTTCCTGCTTGTCCTTTGGGGCTGCATGCAAAGTGCTGTGCCTGTTTGGGATCTGTATTTTCAAGGAATCCTTTCTGTAATCAAAACTGTAGGAGGGAGGAGGGAGAAAGGCCACATGATGTTCAGGAGGTGAGCGAAGCTTGCACCCCTCATCTGGAAGGAAGCATCACCAGAAGTCTGCTGACAGATGGAGGTCAGACACTTCTTGATGCCTATCTCAAAGGAGCTGCTTGCAGTGAGACCTTGTCCTTGGCACCTCCCCGGAGCCTTGAGCCTGCTGTGCTGTGCCTGGTGCTGCTCCTGCGCCTGGGAAGTGGACCCTCGGGCTGTGGGGAGCACGACTGGCAGACTGGGTCAGCCCAGAGAGGGTGCATCTCCACTGGGGCCAGTGCCAGTTGTTTGGGGGATGAGTGAGAACGTGTGGAGCCGGGTATACTGTTCTAGAGTACTTCTCTGGTTTGTAATAAGCAGAGGGGCCTCCAGCCTGAAGTGTGGGGCTCCTGTTCCCCTTGAACGTCTTTCATGAACCACAGAATGAGTTCATCTTCCAGTGCCATGTAGGAAAAGCGTCTGGGAAAACTGCTAATCTCTAAATGCTGGCTTTTAGCGCCTGGTGAGGGTAGGCAGCTGAGGCATGGACCCCAACTCGTGTTTTTAGAATGATTTAAGATAGTGTTGTGAGCCCACAGTGTCACTGTGTGCTCCTGGTTGGCAGCGTGCCGTTACCTTGGACCGAAAGTAGTTGCTGGAGGGGCTCCTCACCTCAGCCATGGTGCAAGGCAGACTGTGCTCCTGCTGGACCCAGCTTGCTTTGCTTCAAAAGCAGGTGTTAGGGGCTCTCACTTCTGGCCTGGGACCCGAGTATCCCAGAGACCTGCTGAGAAGCAAATGCAATCTCTGATGGGTTTTTATCACTTCATTGAGATGTGGTGTGCATGTGCAGGGTGCTGAGTGGCTTGGTTGTATCAGTGAATGTTTGCCATGGCTGTGGTCTGAAAGTAAGAATTGAAATGTATCGTGTAGTGGCACATGTCAACTTACAAGTGACTGTTCCTGGTGCCTGTGGCTGCAACCCAAGCTGCTGCCTGTTTCCGCTCTTTGCTGCGGCAGCTTTGGAGGGGCTTCGGTGCAGAATTCCTGCTTAGAAAGTGAAAAGAAAGAGTGCAGGTTTTCTGGGTGTGTTATCACCAGTGTTTCTGGCATGCCCACATGCACCGGTGGGTGCCCCATGTCCTTCAAGAGGTGGCTTGTGAGCACCGCTTGCTCTTTGAATCCTTGCTCGTGTTGTGCTTCGTTCTTCCCTTGAAGAAAGCCACATGCCCCTTTTGTTCGTCCTTCTGAAGAGGATCAACAGTCTATAAGGACCTGACGGTTGGGTGTTGATTTTTGTTTTAACTGCACATTTCCTGGCTGCAGCTTATTTCTACAGATAAAATCTGTTCTTTTTCCCCTTTGAAGAAGGAAGCCACCTGCCTCTCGCAGGCAGCTGAACATGGCACTGTACTGCAGGGATGTGCTCTAATAAAGTAAAAAAACCTCTCATCCGTGCTGCCGTGCTGAATAAGGAGCTTTCTTGGGTGAATGCCATCAGTTTCTGCAGATGCTGAGGCCTCTGCTTTGTCTGAGTTTGCAGCCCTTTTGACTGTTGGTGACAAGCCTGTGGACATGACCTGGTGGGAACAGGCAGGACTGCGCTCACGCCTGCCCCGAGGCAGCTTCAGTGCCTTGCTGCTGGTCGCAGGTTGGGGCCGAGCTGGCCTCGGGGGAGCTTCTGAGCCGCAGCTGCGGCAGGTACAGCCGTGCGATGGGGCCTGGGTGCACCAGGCGGTCAGAGAAGAGAGGGGAGGGCAGGGCTTGAAGATAGTAGCCAGGGGAATGGAGCCAGGAAGTGAAGGCAAAGCAAAAGCGGGACTGTGCTCAGAGCTGCTGACTCCCACCTTCCTTGCCACGCTGCAGATGTGATTTCCCTGCAGGAAATGAAAGTTGCTCTTTGGATAAAGGCTATGAATAAAACTTTCTTTTTGAAGTGCCTTGGTGTGTCTGTGACTGAGGGGCCGTTGGAGCATCTGTTCCTGTTAGGATGCAGAATGCTTGAAGGGATGTTGGTGAAAGTCTGCAATGGGGGAACGCCAGCCTGCCCTCAGAGATTGTATGTCTAAAGTCATCTGTGGGGCCCGTCCTTGGTGGTGGTTGTGTGGGGTTCTTGGGAGCACGTGCAGGAGTTGGGGAGAGGGAAGGGCTGAGGCAGGGGAAACACAGGGGCAGCGCCTGACTGTGCCATGTGCTTTACTGGTTTTGGGGACTTTTGCCAGTTTTTGTGAACCATAGAATCATATTAGGTTGGAAAAGACCCTTAAGATCATTGAGTCCAACAGTAAACCTAACACTACCTGGTCCACCACTAAACCGAGTCCCTAAGCACCACATCTGCACGTCTTTTAAATACCTCCAGGGATGGTGACTCAACCACTTCCCTGGGCAGCCTGTTCCAATGCTTGACAACCCTTTCTGTGAAGAAATTTTTTCCTAATATCCAGTCTAAACCTCCCCTGGTGCTATTTGAGGCCGTTTCCTCTCGTCCTATCACTTGTTACTCGGGAAAAGATACTGACACCCACCTCACTACAACCTCTTTTCGGGTAGTTGTAGAGAGTGATGAGGTCTCCCCTCAGCCTCCTTTTTTCCAGGCTAAACAACCCCAGTTCCCTCAGCTGCTCCTCATAGAACTTGTGCTCCAGACCCTTCACCAGCTTTGTTGCTCTTCTTTGGATGTGCTCCAGCACCTCAATGTCTTTCTTGTAGCGAGGGGCCCAAAACTGAACCAAAGCTTCATCCCCCTGCACCGTTCTACCAAAGTGCTTGTCCTGTTGGGACCCTGAGAACTGACCCTGTTTGGCTGATCCTCACTTGTGTATGTGTTATATTACGTGGAGGACACCTTTTTGCCGGATGTCTTGGTGATCGATGAACTTGTATTAGCCCAGCCTTTTTTGGGGGATACACTGCAAAATCAACTGGAGCTTCGAATGTGAGAGCTCACCAGCAGAGTCTCCTAAATGGCAAGTAGGACGTCAGCTGAGAGCAACTTGGATGGTGCAGACTCATCCCGTTGCCTGCTCTTGGAATACATAACCTGTGGGCACAGTCCTCTTCTGCTTGTTAACACATGCTACGTTTTCAGCTCGTTGGCTGTGGAGACCATCAGACTTGTGGGCCAGTCTAATTACAGCTCGTTCCTGCAAGATACGTTTTAATGTAATTCAATCTTAGGTGGTGTTGGTGCTCTCTGTGATGAAGCTCCTCTGCGCAGTTGGAATAATCCTCGTCTAGCTCTCACTGTTTTGCAGTGCAAATCTTTGCAGTGCCTCAGGCTGGCTTTTTTGTAAGGTTTCAACAAGGACGGATGTTGTTTTTGAGGAAGAGGTAACAGAAAAAGGCAAAATTTGATCTTTTTCCTGTCCTTGTAAAAATTCAGCCAGCTTCAGCAAAGCACCAGCCTCTGAAAACAAACATTTGATTTTAAAAAATGCTGTTTGTCACTGTGCTCTATTCCCTTTGCACCTGAATGAAGGAGGGCAGAAGCCTGTTACTGCGACTGTCTTTGTGTTACTTTAAATGGAGAAGTCGTCTTTCTCTCAAACCTCGTCCTCATTCTCCTGCTGAGCCTTAGACAAGGACCTCCAGGCATTGCACAGGTAAAAATTTCTCCCATCCCAAGTGTCTTGGCAGCTGCCTTCCAGCCCCACTCCAACGGCAGCTCTCATCCTTCAGTCCTGTCCTTAGCCTTCCTTTTCTTGGGAATGGATAGGCATGGCCCTGAAGCCATGTTGCAGATCAGAGACTTCTCCTAGCACAGGTCTCCTGACCGTTTCCTTTTGGCAGCCCCTTTCCAGCCCCGCTCTGTCTGCAGCTCCAGGCTTTCTCTCAGCCCTAACTCTCCCTTTTCAGGGGAAGCTGTAGAGAAGGCTGCTGAGCCATTTTCCAGACCAAAGGTTTCTCTAAGCTCCAGTCTCTTTGCAGGCCCCCACTTTGCTTTGGCAGCCCATTTCCATCCCTGCTCCAATTGCATCTCTAGGCTTTCCCTTTCCATCAGTGTTACCCTAACCCTAATTTTATAGCTGAACCTTTTGACAAGACCTGCTGTACAAAAGGTGATTCCCAGCCGACGTCTCTTGGCAACCTAAAATAATCCTTGGCAGCCCATTTCTAACCCTGTTCCAGCTGAAACCCTAGGCTTTTGCTTTCTGTCGGCCTTAACCCTAGTTCTCACTTTCCATTTGCGCCTTAGATGTGGAAACCCAGATGAAAGCGTTCTCCCAGCCCAGGTCTCTTGGCAGCCCCCATTTGGCTTTGGCAGCCCCTTTCCAGCCAGCGGCGGCTCTAGGCTTTCTCTCTCTCTCGGCCCTAACCCCAACCCTGGCTCTAGCTCTCATTTTCCCACAGAACAATAGGAAAGGCCCCACAGTCATTGCCCAGATGAAAACTTTGACCTGGCCCAGCTCTCTTGGTAGCCCCTGCTTGGCTGTTGAAGCCCCAGCCCAGGCTCAGCTGTAAGCTCTCTCTTTCACTCAACCCTAACTCTTCTTTTTTGTGAAGAACTGTAGGGAAGACCCCTAACCTGTTGCTCACACCAAAGCTTTCTCTCAGCCCAGGACTCTTGACAGCCCTCGCTTACGCTTGACAGCGCCTTTCCAGCTTCGCTCCAGTGATAACACCAGGTGTTCTGCTTCTCAACCTGAACCCTGGTTTGCCTGCTGGGCCATAAGGAAGGGGTGGTCTCCCACCCCAGGTCTCATGGCAGCCCCTTTCCAGCCCCACCCCAACTGCGAGTGTAGCCTTTCAGTCCAGACCCCGACCCTAGGAGCTATTTTCCAGCTGGGCTGTAGGGAAGGCCTCTGAGGCATTTCCCAGCCCAGACCTCTTGGCAGCCCCTCTTCCTTTTGGCAGTCCCTTTCCAGCCCCATGTGAGCTCCAGACTTTCTCTGAATCCTAACCCTTGTTTTCCAGCTGAGCCTGAGTCAAGCCCCCCAGCCGTTTCCCCGACGAAGGCTTTCTCCCAGGTGAGGCCTCTTGCAGCCCCCACTTTGCTCGGGTGAGCCCTCCCTTGCCCTGCTGCTGCTGTACCTCTGGGTTTTCTTTTTCTTAGCCATAGCCCTGATTTTCCTGGGAAGCTGTAGAGAAGTCTCCTACTGATTACCTGGCCCAGTGATTTCTCCCAGCTCAGGTCTCTTGGCAGCTGCCAGGTACTTTTGCAGCCCCTTTCCAACCCCACTCCAGGTGCAGCTCTGGACTTTATTTGTCTCAGCATTATTGTAACCCTAATCTTACGGCTGAACATTGGACAAGGCCATCCTTGTGGAAGGTTTCTGCAAGCCCAGGTTTAGCAGCCCCCACTTTCTTCTAGTGAGCCCTTTCCAGCCCCTCTCAAACTGTAGCTTTTGTCTTTCTCTCAACCCTAACCTTAATTTTACATCTGAACCCTGGATGAGGGTTGCCAGATGAGTCTTCTCCCAAGCCAGGTGTTTTGGCAGCTCCCACGTTACTTTTACAGCCCCACTCCCCCTGGCTGGCCTGTGCACCCGGAGGTCCCGCTCCCCAGGCTTGCTGGTAACGCAGAGCAGAGTTGAGGTTAGTTGGGGTTCCTTTCCTGGTACCTTAAAATTTTATGTGCAAATTTCTGGATTTTTTTTTAAAGTCAGAAAACTGCTATTTCAAGCTTGAGCAGTTGGACAGGGATTGTGCAACATTAACTCACTTCCCTTTTTCCCCTTCCTTCTCATTCGCTCTCAGGGGATGGCAAAGCAGCCGTGCCTTCTCCTGTCTGCGGGGCTGATGAAGGATGCAGATGCTAGCACAGACAGGCTGCTTCTTCCCAGTTTTGGATCCAAGCTTTGGATTTGGATTCTGGTGTTGCTGCTAGCATGCAGCATTGGTGGGCAAGGCTTTTCCCGTGGAACAGCCGCCTACAGAAGTTCAATTAGGAGTGCTTGTACAACCTTCACTGTAGCATTTTCAGGCTTTTGAGTGCTTCCATCGGTGTCCTTTAAATATCCTTTTGAGATGTGAGGTGGTGTGGTTGAAATGCAGCCAAGGCCCGTGAGCACCCCTGGCTCCTGGGGAGGTGGGGAGAGGTGCTGGTCTGTGGGGTGGGGAGTAGATGCTCCTGCTGCTGCCCAGGTGTGGAAGCAGCTCCAGAGCTGGCATCGCACACTGCCGTAAAGAATGTCTTTATGGGCACAACTAATTTTGCAGCCTGTAAAGTAGTTTTAGGGCTCTCGTAGCTTTTAAAGGTGACCTGCAAAGATATCACAGAAAAGGAGCCAACAGCAGGTTGCTGAGTGCCTGTGATGAGGGGTACGAGCACTGGGGCCAGCTCTGATCCAGACTGCCCCCTCAGAACGCGGTCAGCAGTGCTGCGTGCCCCTCACGACGGGGGCTGGTGTGCAGCGGCCTGGGGAGGAGCTGCTCTCTGCTGCTCTGGGGGGGCAGGTGGGAGATGTCAGGATTGTACTTCTGGTGGAAAATCTGCATATTTTATGTTTTCCTGGTGTGAAACTGCAGCCTCTGAGTCTGGAAAATTGTTTCAAAAAAGTAAGTCTGAGGTTTAAATGCTCTTTGAAACCCTTTCCTTTTCTCGGGAAAAACAAGACCTTGAAAGAGCATTACAAGCTGCAAGCTCTTCCTCCTGCCGGGCTGGGTGGCTAGCACTCTGCCTCCCCCGCAATTGCTCTCCCCTATCCCAGCCATGCTCCCAGAAAGCTGAAAATAGTTGGTGCTTCCCATCCCTGGGGCAATTATTTGATCCTCTGCAGCTGATCTGAGCTATTCTTGGAGCTAACAGCTGGCCTGGGCAGGGTCCTGGGTTGGGGGCTGCGCACCCCCGGAACCCGGGCTGGGTTCTGGAAGGAGCACACAGTAGCCCGGACTGTGAGCTGTCACCCAGCAAGCCGCCCGCTCCAGCGGTGCCCCATTAGCAGCCCTCGGTGCTGGGTTTCCCGTGGTGGGGCCCACTCCTGCGGCGCACATTCCCATGTGCGCAGGCTCGTCCGTGCTGCCTGAAGACCTGCAGTTCCCAAAATGAGCTGGGTGTATGACCGAATTTCACGCAGAGCTCGCTGTCGCCGTCACACAAGGTGATGAGATGAGTATTAGAAATTATTTATTCTTCTGTAGTAATATTAAGCACCGTCAGTTTTGGAAGCAAGGTTACGGGGGCTGACACATGGTTAGCATCTGTCTGGGAGCTTCGTGCACCCCTAGCCACTGCAGCAGGATTTCCCTCCTGGTTGCTCTTAGCCTGAGGAGGTGTGTGTTGCAGCAGACATCTTCCCAGCCAGACTGAAGCAGCAGAACAATGCTGCTTGCTCTGGTTACAGACCACTAGCTATGCAGTACGTAAATGAAATTAATATTAGAGAACATTGTTTGAGACTTTGTTGTCTTTAAAGTTTCAAAACCTGGCCAAAAATATGCTTATCCCATTAAATTGCGGGACTTCTTTGGGTTGTGACTTTGAGACTGCTATGGGATACGTCTGAGGTTATCTGAGATCTGTTTGGTGGGTAAAGGGGTCCTGAAGAGCTGCTTGTTTTAACACTGTTTACCAGTTGCAGGCAAGCTACCATTGTAAGTATTTTTGCAAACCACATACTAGGAATTCTTTGGTGTCCCGTGGCAGTTTGTCTTCTAGATTTCCTGCTTCCAGCACTGTGACTTGCAACATTTCTTACAGCCTTGCAGTCGCAGCAGTGTTGCAGGGTTTCTCTATGTGCCATTGCAATGGCTGTGCGGGAGATGCTGCGGGCGAGTGCCTGTGGCACGCTCGGAGCGTTCTGCCACCGATGCCTGTCACCCAGCCCTGCTGTTGGCCTGAGGACTTCTCAGATTGGGTGGTAACAGTGATATTTAGGACATGTTCAGCATTTTGGATGGATGTGGGCCTGAGAACAAAGTCTGCCGGGTCAGCCTGACCTTGCAGAACTCCTCCGGGTAGGTCAGACTTGCAGAGGGGCTGTGAGATGTTCTCCTGGGCTGGCCCCTGCTCTGGGCAGGCAGTGTGGCCGGGGATGCACTTCTGGAGGCTTAGTAAAAGAGCCGGGGATACTTTATTGCTGGGGAATGGCTCAGCACAGTTGGAGAAAAAAGGCTGGAAGCTGTTCTTGGTGGGGTTGGCTGCTGGGGACTGGCTGGGGACCGCCTCTGTGCAATGTGCTCTGAAGCGAGGTGCAGTGGCATGCTGGGCAGGGTCCCAGCATCCCCTGTGCTGGACAGACAGATCTGGAGAGGAGCTCTTCCTTGCCGACTGTCTGGCACAGGCTTCTCCGAGCCTTCCCCAGCCTCCTGAATTTGCCCCATTTGCTCTCAGTCATGCCAGCTCCTGCAAGCATCGGATGTGCCACGAAATTGCTGATCACCCCAAGCAGAGTTTTGTCTTGGATTTTCCTGGGGGTTGAGTGCAGAAAGGGTGAATGCCGTATTATTTTCAGCTTCAGTCCTCTCTGACTTCAGGCCAGCTTTCCTCAAAGCACAGCCCCAGGCATGCAGAGCAGCGGCAGAGAGCCGGTGTCCAGCCACGTGCAGCATTCCTCTTGGTTTTGCAGCGTGGGGCTGCTTGCCTGCTCTTTTTAGCCCCCTATACAGGATACAAATATAATATAAAATAATAGGAAGAGAGAAGCAAGATAGCTGCAGAAGGCCAAGCTTCCCGTTCCAGCGCTGGCCCTCACAGGAGCTCGGGGGAGAGCTGCAAGAGGAGGCTCTCCGAAGCACAGAGGAGCAGGGACATGCTATGTGACATATGGACAGCCCCGACAGGAGATTTGATGTTGAACGGTGCTGTAGCTTGGCTGTTGGAAGATGTCTGGGGAGAGGGAACACGCACCCAGGCTGGAGCGTCAGCTGGGCAGCGAATTTCAAGGGAACATGGTGGTTTAAAACAGTGGAGGAAGGTGCGGGGAGAACTGCAGCCCATGTGAACTTGCCTCTCTGAGGTGGTTTGATCCTGTCAAGGTGTTGTCTGAGCACCTACTGCTTCATTTCCATGCTTCAGAGCTTTTTACGACCCAGGAAGCATGTGTTGCCTGTGTAGCTGTAAAATCCTTGCCTGGCATGTGGGAGACTGTGAAGAGGGTGCCCTGAACACCCTCAGCTCGCCATTGTGTTTGCAGAAGTGCACTCTACCACGGGGCACTGGGAGGGACCTGTGGGGTGCCCAGAACAGCAATAGGAAGGTACTGCAGGCAGCTGGGCAGAGTGGGACCCTGAGGAGCTGGTGTGGCTGGCTCTCTTGAGCAAGCTAGTCCTACCAGCCGTGAGTCCTGCTTGCCAGGATCCTGCGCTTGGGGTTTGAATTAGTACCTCTTCTGCTGTGCTCAGGGATGAATCTAGCTACTCCATGGCTGCTGTACACTTGGTACCTGCTCCCACCATGTCCAGAAGGGTGTACCTGCTGCTCCAGAACATCTCCTGGCTCTGCTTTGTCCAGATGCTTCTCATTCTCCTCAGTGGCTCTCTGCAGGCCGGGTGCAGGAGTGCCTGTTTCCTAGTCTAATGGTGGTGTAGCAGCTGCATGTACAAATGGAGTCCTTGGTGCTCTGCTTATGTTGCCCAGCTTGTGCATCAGTCATGGATTGCACTTGAGGGTGAGTGCACAAGTGTGCATTTTGTTTGCTCGGAGCTAGATTTTCAGCAGATGTTGAGTAAGCAAGAAGCTGGATGCTCTGGCGTGGAAACATGTTGTATGGTGGAAAGTTTGGAAAGGTGCTTTGGCTTTTGTGCCAGGACCCTCCTCTCCTTCTGACATGCAACAGGATGTAGGCAATGGCAATCTGTCTTTCCGTCAGGTATGATCTTGAAAAGCATCCTCAGCAGCGGCCCATCTGTGTTGGCTTTGTCCTAGGCAGTCCCTGGGGCTGCTCGGGACTGTCCGTGGTAGTGCTGAAAGGCAGTCAGTCCTAGCACACAGCCTCTCCCGAGTGCTGTGGTCTCAAAATGTTGTTTTCCTTTGTCTCTGCTAACATGAATGAGTTAACGTGCTACGTGGGTCCTGGGCGGCACGCCACGGCCAAGGCTCTGCACTTCATAGGCTTCAGCTTGGATGCCCTGCAAGCGCTGTGGCTAATCCAGGCCAAGATGGACTAGCTCATACATGCCTTTGGGTATACGGCTGTTACCGCTGTAGAGGTTTATTCCTTTTCCTTCATACGTTGACTGACTCCCCCAAACTTGGCTAGCGTGTTTCTGAAATGTGTGTTAAAAGGTCTCCTCTAGCCCTGGAGAAGATCTGTCTCTTTACAGGTTGACCAGTCAGGGCCACTGTGGCTTCTCCTTGCCTCTGCTCTCAGCTCATTTTCAATGCCCCTTTTTCTCCTCCACCTGAAGATCATCTTGAGAAAATCTTCTCCCATTTCTGAGGGAAAACAGAGGTGAACCACTCTGTGGGGACATGCGCTGATGGAGCTGTGTGTACAAATGAGATAGGTGATCGCTCCCCACAGTGAGCTGTGGTCGCTTTCACAGAGCGTGCAGGACTGGTGTTTGGGGCTGCGTGGTGGGAGCGCTGTGTGTCTGCGGGATTCTGGGAGCACATGAACCGCACGCATGCTAGTGAGCCTCAGCCTCTGAACCGGGAAAATCAATCCTCCAGCTGCAGGGGAGAGCTTGGCTGCTCTTGTGGGAAGGCTGGTAGAAGGGGAAGAGCACACGGTCACTGCTTGGTCTTGAGTTGGTGTTGGCTCACAAGTGGATTTTCTGGTAATGTTTTTGGCTTGTGCACAGATGCTGCAACTCCTAGAGGAGCCCAGGCCGGAGCGACAGGAAATACTGTGGACTTGTTCTGGTGTAAAGATGTCTTGTGCTTTCAGAACAATAAAAATAAATCCAAGGGGGGGGAGGATAGTAACCTGATGTGCCCCAAATTGTGTAACTGAAAACGTCACTGCTAGCAGCAGATGCTTTGTAGAGGCCATGCCACAGCGAGTTGGTCTGCTTATGTAGAGGGACAAAACACAGCTTTCAGCACTGCTTTGCTTGTCTCTTGAAATACAACAAGACAGCTCCCGAGCGCATGGTCAGCCTGCCAGCGCGGTGTGCCATGTTGGTGTGCTCGCCGCTTGTGTGCAGTGCCCAGCGCCGGGGGTTCAGTACCACGACCTCATGAAGGAGGGTTTGCCTTTAGTTGTGGCAGCCGAAAGCGCTGGTGACCACCTGGTGCTGAGGGTGTTGCAGGCTGGCAGCGCTGGTGTGGGACGTGCATCAATTATCTTGGGTTAAAAAGCCGTAAAAACTTGAGCATGGAGAATAAAAACTCCCCACTTGTGACAGTGGCAATAAAGCTGAATCTAGCAGCCTGGAGCGCTTGCATGATGTGCTAGGGAGAACATGTTGATCTCCATATGAAAACCAGAAGCTCATTTAGAAAATTGGGCTGTCTCATTTGAGATTAGAGTTTCCCTTTAATCTGCAAATACTTAATTAGCATGGAAATGGCTAGTTAAATGGGGTTCTCAATGTGTATATCTGCATGACAGTGTGGTGGTGCTCCCTAGCAGGTGGCAGTGTTTCCCTTCAGGATGCTGGACAAGTTCCTGGCTCTGAGGCCAGGCGAGGTGCTCAGGATGCAGCAGGCAAAAGCAGACCACAGCACCGTGCAGACATGAACGCGTCCCTTTCCTCCTCTCCAGCTTGTCCCCTAAGAGGTGATGGCAGGACATGCTTGCTCCACAGGATTATGAACAATACGATGTGTTAAATGCCCCAGGTTCCCTGGTGTCTGGATTCACAACTGGCTGCAGTGACTCTGGTCCCTGGCCAGCACAGAGTTTAACGCAGCCTTCCACAAAGCAGGATGGCACGACATCCTGGGAGCTGCAGCAGGGCCCTGCGAGGACCTGGGGTGCTGCCATCCTCACGGGGCAGCCTCTCACTGCGGCTAGCTCTGTGTGTGGACAGGAGACCGAGCGCTCTCTCCTGACACCTGCAATGACTTTGCTGGGCCTCTCCTTGCACTCAAATGATTTTCCACACGGTCAGAGTAGGTATCTCTGTTAAACTGTCTCTTCTGGGTCTAACTGGTATCCCGGCCTTGTTTTATCAAGACAGATGCACACACTGGCTTCAGTGCTATGGAAATACACAGGTGTACGGTGGGGGTGATAGTGTTGTGTGCCTGTCACCAGCTGGAACAAGAGGACGGAGCGTGGAGAAGACCTGTCTGCTGGTGGCTTGGGACCACTGCTGAGCATGGGACTGCCCTGCCTTGGGGCTGGCCTGGCCCTGGCCCTGCTCACTGTGCCAAGCAGCTGGGCTCTGCCAGCGATGGGACATGAACAGAGCAGGTGATGCCCGTGTAGAGCTTGGCAGGTTCAAGCTGCTGTATGTGGGGACAGACAGAAGAAGGAAGACCTGTAGATGTTTCCTCCTGGCTCTTTGAAAGGGAGCTGGGTGAGAGGAGGGTCTGCCTGCTCTGTTCCTGCCTGTCCCTTGCTGGCTGTGGCCCGTGCTGAGAGCTTTTGGGGCACAGTCTGTCCTGGGCTGTGGCCTGCGGGTGAGGACTCCTGGGCACTTTCTCTGCCAAGGGCCAGAGCGGCTCTGTTTGCGGCTGTGGGCAGCCCTTGCTGCCTAGAGGAGGGGGGACATGGCTTGTTAGCTGCCTCCTGCCAGTAACTGAGCGGGTGCTGTGCAAGACACCTCCCTGTGTTTGGCTGTGGTCTTCCACAGTTGACCTGTGGGTGTGAATCTGAGTAGAAACAAAGCTGTGTGCCGAGAAGTGACCGCTCAGTCACAGAGAAACCTCCTCCCATGCTGTGCTCTCCCATGTCCTTTCTTGAACCTGTGCCTTTGTCCCCTCTCGTCCTGGTGCTCATTCAGAGCGTGCCAGAGGGCTGGCCGAGAGCTCCTTCTCCATTGCTGTGTGCCAGTGCTGTCAGCCGTGGCTTGGCTGGCCCAGCGGCTGGGCTTCCGCCGTGCCTCTTGCAAACCCCTAAAGCCAGGGGTGGTGTGCAGCCTGCCACACTCGGGGAACTGCGAAAATCCTTCCCTGTTACTAACTTTAACCTGGTAAAAGTTGTTCATGAGCCATGTGTGTGCAGGTGAGTTCTTGTGTGCTCCCTGGGAGAAACGGATATTAGGAGTGGGCAGCCTACCTTGCCCCAGCCTGGTCCAAAGGTGCCCTGGGAAGGAGAAGGGCAGGCTGCAGGCAGAGGGCTGCTTTGGCAACAGGATCCTGGCTCTCTTTTCTCCTGGGGAGCCCAGGAACATCCCTGCTCTGTACAGCCACTCCCGGAAGCACTGGACCTGCGGCATACACCAGCTGCCTGCTTGCTGTCCCGGTGAAGAGCCTGTGTCTGGCTTCGTGCTGCTGGAGATGAGGCTGGTGAAGCAAGGCATGGCCGGTCTAAAGCTCATTCCCTTGTGTGGCTTGCTCGTAGCACTGGCTGCCCTTCCCTGCCTGCAGGCATCATCCTGCTGGCCCAGTGTCACGTGCTCTGAATCGTACCCTAGCCCGAGTGTTCGGTGCCTGTGAAGTAACAGGCGGGGTGGTGCCAAAACAGCAGCTGATGGGAGCAGAGGTCAGGGCTGTGGGACTGAGCCACGAAGGCTGATGGCAACGGGGTCCAGCAGCCCTTGCCTGGCCTCTGGAGAGGCGGCAGAGTTGGGCCGCTTACTCGCTGTGGCACCAAGCCTCCTGGCATCCTTCAGCCCTCTTGTTCAGCTGCTGGCAACTGCCTGTGTTACCACTGTACAGAAGGTGGTGAGCACGCTGGGACCTAGGCCTCTAAATGTGTGCGATCCACAATGTACGATGTTTGTTTTATTTTAACAAAAAAAAACCCTGAAAACCCAGAGCTGAGTGATAGGAGCACACTGTTGTAGACCACACGATAAGAGACTTCCAGCCTGGGCTAGCCCGGTGCTGAGGAACTTGTAGCAAGGTATTTATCTTGGCTTTTGCTTGCCAGAAGTGGTGCTGAGCTGCTGCCTTGCAGACAACATCCGAGCCTTTCTCCTTCCCTGACGTCTCTTGGGTCTCAGTGAAACCACCTGTATGCTCCACTGTGGGGCCCTGGCTCTGCTGGGGTGGGCGCAGAGGGCTACTCGTAGTCTCTCTCTGGGCGGGCTTTGGCCCTGCCCTGGGCTCTGGAGGTGGCCAGAGCCATGCTGGTGAGATGCAGTGGCTCCTGGAGGGGTGCGGATGAAAGCTGCCAACGTCCTGCTCTCCTGGTGTGGGAGAAGACAGTGCTGGTGGATCCCGTCCTGGTGCTGTCCCCACAGCTGTGTTGGCAGGAGACGCACACAGGCACCTCAGTGCTGTAACGCTGGGTGCCAGGGCTCAGCCTGCAGGCCTGGAAGTTGTTTGCATTGTGTGAGCTCTGTTCTGGGGCTAGCCTGTGAAAACCCACCCTCGGTATCTGCCAAGTGGCCAGTGGCGCACTTAGTTAAGTGTCAGGGAGCAAGTCCTCAGGGTGAGGAGGTGACGGGGAGAGCTCCCTGAGCACAGAGGGGACCCCATGGCTTGCCAGGGCTCTGGGGAAGGGGCAGCTTGAGGGAGCTCACAGCTTTTTGATGATGGAAAGAAAACAGCAGGAAGAGAGTGCTAGTGCCCGCAAGGGCTGGAGGGCCCAGGATCCATCTTCTGGGTTACTTCAGAAGAAAACCTGTGAGTGAAAGGCTGGGAAGCAGAGCCAGGGCAAGAGCAGCTCCTGCCCCGGGAGCCGAGAGGGACTGGATGGGCCCTGGCTGGGTCTGGCGGGTGAAGGCCAGCGCGCTTGCGTGCTGCTGGCAAGGAGGGGTAAGCCGAGCGCCTCGGAGATTCCTGCAGCCTGGAGGCCTCTGTGAAAGCTGAACCCAACCCAGATCTCCAACACCTCTGGCTCCGACCAAACCCTTGGGATGGGCTGTGCTCTGCTGGAGCCCGGCAGGATTGTTCTGAGCTGCAGCGGCCGCTCGGTCTGAAATTTCCACCTGGTCCTTCCTGGAGAGCACCACTGCTGCAGCTGCACGCATCTTCCAGCCTGGCTTAGGCCCTTGTCCTCTGGGCCCTTCTGGGGCACGTTTGGAGGAGTAGAGGAGGGGCTGGCAGGCTTAGTCATGAGAAGGAAGTTCTGTGTCATCATGTCCACAGATGCCATCAAACTCCTCCCCACTCAGCTGGTGGCACTGGGTGCCTTGTTTTACTGCCACCAAGCTTGACTTATATCTGGGACGTGCTGGCCTGGCCCGTGCCATGTAGCCGCAGTCAGAGTTAGAAGTCTTTGCCTCTTCTCCTTGGTGTGGTGGGCGTGAGCCATGGACCAGCATCAGCATGCAGAATTGGTCCCCTCTTGCGCTGGCCTGAGCACTGCCCACCTGTAGGACCCATTGGGCTCCCTGCTTTGGAAAGAGAGGTGCTGGGTCAGGGGAGAAATGGCTCTGAGTTTTGGTAAGGTCTGGGCCTAGCAGGGTGCTCCTGCCAGAAAGGGGAGGCATGATGGGGGGGTGCTGGGGGGTCGCTGGGCCTCACCTGCAGACTGGAGGCGGTGCGAGCTGCACCCTTGCGCCAAGCGAGTCTGACAGCTGCAAGGGAGGCTCTGGCATCGCTGTGGCTCGTGGAGCGGGGTTTGCATGGTGCGGAAGGGAAACGAGAGGCAGGTGTTTGTGGGATTTGTGTCTAAAACACTTGTCAAATACTTCTGGGCTCTTTGGTGCCTGTTGCTGGTACTGTGGGAGCAGACAACTGCTGAGGGTTGGCTCCCCAAAATGCATCTACTGCCTAGAGCAGAGGGCTCTGGGCAAACCCCAACAGCTCTGTCGAGTGTACTGCAGCTGGGGCTGCTATGGGGAGGGCATGGGGCTGTAACCTCACCATGTCCCCTTGACTGTCACAGCTGGTGAGCATGTTCATCCTGGGGAGCTGCAGCAATGCCTTGTCCACCTGGGATCGGTGCCACTTCCGATGCTGACCCTGCATGCGGTGGGGCTCCTCCTGGCCCTTCTACCGACACAGCACCAGCAGGAAGGAAGCAGTGAGCCCGGCTTTTTCCTGCGTCTGGCGGTGCCCAACCTACGCCCAGTCCCCAGAGAAATCGGGCCTGGGCAGGTGTGTGTCTGCTCGCCAGCCGGCCCCATCCTGAGAGTGCGTGGCAGCCCGTGGAGGGTGTGCTGGGTGTTGTGTCTCTGCGTTTGGGTGCAGCTGCTCAGGTAGCGCCTGCAAGGAGCTGTAGCCATCGGGGAGAGACCAGCTAAAAAGTGCTGCTGGCTGAGCTGGACCACAGCCACCGGTTGCAGGGTGCAGGGAGCCTGGGGGAACAGTCTTCACCCCAGAGAGCTGTCAGGGTGCTGCATCGCCACAGATCCCTCATCGGTCCCCTCCTCCGGTGGGGGACAGCGTGGGGACCTGGCGGCACAGGTAGGTCTGCCTCTGGCACGAAGGTGCTGCTAAGAGCTGGACTTGCGAGCGCAGCCCCTGTGGCCAGGCCTGGTGAGGGGGGGTTGCTTGAGAATCACCTCTGCCTGCAGCCCCCCCTCCTCCTGTGGGCTGCGAGGTGGGTGCCGCTCACGCAGCATCCTCGGGCGCTGCAGGGGCACAGACCTGAGGAGGCGACTGGTCCACTGGCCCTGCCCCGGCGCTGCTCTGAGGGCTGCTGCAGCTCTCTGAGGACGTGGTGTCTGCCAGCATGACTCTTCCCCCTCCTTGCTTACCCCATCCTTGTCCCCCTAGCAGCTCTTCCTTGGTAGTAGAGCTCGCAGCCCGCCTCAAGCTCCTGCATCCTCTCCATGTCTCTTACTGCTGTCATTGCTGCTTGGCAGAGGCTGGTTTGTTTACTGCTTCCCTCTGCTGCTGCAGGGTTGGCAGCACCCGACACGTCTCTCAGGGGTGCCTGGGGTGGGTTTGGAGCTCTGGGGAGGTGGAGTGCGTCTCCACTAGCCCTGGGTGTGCCACTTCATGCTGGGACTGTGACTGCGAGGTTGGTCTTGCCTGGCGTGGTTCAGGTAGCACCGAGCTGCAGGGAGATGTGTGGTCGGGCTCCTTGCCGTGGCAGATGTCCCCAAGCTTGTCCCTGAGAGCGTTTCACTCCTGTAGCTTTGTTGCTCGGAACAGCACCGGGGTTGGCTTGGCCTCTTGGAGGGGTGATGTGGAATGATGGAGTACCTCAGATTCACCAGTCTCTTCACTGTGAATTTTTTTTGTGTTGTGTCTTGCAGAAATAACATTCATCCCAGATTTGATGATAATGAAAATACAGAAAAAAGAAAAGCAGGTTTGTGACCCTCTCTCCTTCTCCCAACTCAGCTGGCAAGGCCCGGGGACCATGTCCTGTGTGTGAATTGTTGCAGTTGATGTGTGGTGGGAAGGGGGCCNGCTGCAGCCCAGAGCGGATGAGTCTGACACGGGCGGTTGAAGAAGGTGGGGTTTATCTTCAGTAATGGAAATGCTCTTGGTTTGCTTCTATTCCCTGTGGAGGAGCAACCCTTGTTTTCCCTCAAAGTCCCAAGTATTGGTTCTTGTTTGAATCTCATCACATACATATTACAAAACTGCATGTTTGCTGTGATTACTGCTAATAACATGGTACTCCAGGACTAACACCAGCGGGAAGATTGGGGAAGATCATGTCTGCGGGCCTGTGAGACCTTGGCCGGGGAATCTTCCCTTGCTCAGAAATAATCCCATCCCACCACGGTGCCATTTCTGAATTGCCACATCGGATCATAACTACCTGCTGCTCCGGGAGGAGATTTATGAGCCAGTGGTCTTTGTATAAACTGTGTGCCAAGGAAGAACCTGACCGTTGGCACTCTGATAAGGGGAAAGGACCTTTTACATGCATGGAGACTCGCTCTGCCTGCTGGGGTGAAATATGGCTGGAGGTATAAAACAAACCAGTCCACCCTGAGCTGAGTTGTGTCTGTGCTGCTTTTAATGGGAAACCATTAAATTGAACACTGAGCTAAGGGATAAATCTGTTGGAGAGCACGAGCTGGTGCCATTTCTAGCCAGCTCTGAAGCAGAGTCTTTGTGCTGCTCAGGGCAGCTGCAGATCGTGCCGTCATGGCAGGTTAATGGGGAGGAGGAAGGGAGGGAAGAGTTTGGAAAAGGCGAGTGTGCTGTTATGAGCTTGCAGCAAGCCAAACGGATATAGGAAGGTGTTGTGTACAGAGCACCAATACTGTAGGAAGTAGTGAGTTTATCAGTGTGTCCTGAAGATGCTGTGAAGAAGCAGAGCCAGCCTCAACGTGAGGGGGAGGGGAGCGTGGCAGGTCTTGTGTACCAGCACCACTGGATCGCTCCTGCCAGGGCAGGGGGAAGGCCTGGAGGAGAGCAGGGCACTTTGGGGCACGGGTGAGTGATCTCTCTCTTCTGGTAGTGAAGCCCGGGTAAGAAATTCCCACCACTCCATGGGACAAATATACCAGGTTTGGCTGCTCTGGAAATGGGATTGCTGAAACTACGTGGGCTTTAAGCACAGCAAAACCGTCCTCCCCCAGCATTTGGAGATTTTAGAGGGCTTAGCTGCCAAAGTGTTTTGTGTAACTGCCCCTGCAGATAAAGTCTGGGAGGGAGATAAAGGCATGCCAGTGTGAACAAGGAGGGGTTGGGGTTGAGCTGCTCATCTCCTGAGCTCTCTGAACTGGCAGCAGTGTAGGACGATCCTTGCAGCATGTCGTGGAGTGGGCTGCAGCGTTCCTGGAATCACCAGCTCTGCAAGGGCTGTGCCGGGGTGTCCCCAGAAGGGTCTGGGCAGCAGTCAGAAATGCTGCTGTGAGTTCAGTGTTTGGAAGATAGCCCGGCCAAACAGGGCTCCTGGGGGTACTCTGGGTTCCTGATTGATGTGGTGAAGGGGGTGGCCGCTCCCTGAGGTGGGGTGGCTCCCTGCCATGCTCTGCAGAGCCTGCTGAGCGGCATTGGAGGCAAAACTAGCAAGAGGTGCCATTCCATGTCCCCCTGGACACCTGAGCCCAGGAGCTCCCGCGCCTTGTAAACAGACTCCTCATGGCACCAAGGAGGACTGTTGCCTTCAAAAGTCCATTGAGCAGTCTCTCTGGAGAAGACGAGATGCTTGTGTGGTTCCCAGGGCTCTCAAGGGTCACGTGTTTCCGTATGTGTCTCCCTGCCAGCCTCTCACCTGCAGAAGGTCCATCTTGGTTGTCATGTAGGTGTAGGTTCAGGCCCATGGGTACAAAGGCTGGCAAAATGCTGGCACCCTTCATATTGGTGAGGGATGGCAGGAGAGCTGTCCACTTTCTTTGGGAATGGGTTATGGATGTGCTCTCCCCTTTCCCAAGTCCGTGGCTGCCCAACTGCCTTGTCCTGCCCACGTCCACCACCAGTGGATTACGAAGCCTGGGCTGGAGAGCTGGGGTCTCGCAGCAGGCTGTCCTGGGAGGAGCTCCTCTCTGCGCCCCCTTTGTGCCCCCTGCAGCAGTGCCACCCTTCCTGCATGGATTGGGATGGCTTGGTCTGCAGGGCACTGCCAACTGGTGCACCAGACAAGGGGCTGTTGTTAGCGTAGGCAGGGTCTGTGTTTGCACGACTCTTCTTCCTTCGTAATGCATGAAAATCTGGTGGATTTGTCACCAAGCTGTGACTAACTCGTGAAACCTGTCACTTCCCTCGTGACTTACAAGGCTTCATGCCAGGGCGCCTTGTCTGCTGGCGGAGGTGGGACAGGGGTGCCTAGCTGCCCCAGGGAGCAATGACAAGCGATGGATTTTCTTTGAGGGCTTCAGCAGCACCATTGTTCCCTGGGCTGCCTCTCCTGTCTGTGTCCTGCTCCTCCCTGGGCACTGAAGGGTCTTCTACTCCTGCTTATTTCTGCTAAGCTCTCACTTGTTGAATAACCTGAGAAATATTGAACTAAAATAAATGCAGTTATCCCACAGTGCCTGTAAATCTCCTTATTCTACAGCCATGGAAATGCTCCCATCCCACACAGACATTGCTTGCCTCTTGGAGAGGAGGGGATGGGAAGCCCTGTGACCCCTTAGCTCCTGCCTTCTGGAGGGCTTTTCTGACTTTTCAGCCTGGGCTTGAAGGCGGTGGGAATGTCCTGATCCCCAGCGGTGCGTGGCCGGCAGCGTGGGGAGGCAGCAGGGAACAGCCCGGGGCTGCGGGCACCGCATCGCTGCTGCACAGCCCTTGCAGCGGGGACGCGTCAGGGTGTGCAGGCCCCCAAGAGTATTTGTGGGAGCTCTGATTGCCTTTGCTTCAAGCACTCACTGCATAAAATGAAGGTTTTTCCTGAATTTTACGGGTCTAAGTGAAACATGAGCTTTGATGTCTCACCTGCTGCCAAGGGCTGTTACTAGAGCTCCCCAGGGCTGGAGCAGTCCTGGCAGCAGTGGGAGCCGGTGCAGGGGAAAGGGGGCTCCCCAGACTGAGGACACTTGTGGCTCTGTCCCAGGCTGTGTCCGTGGGCTCCTGGCCCATCTTGGGCTTTTTTTGTTGTGATGAGACTGTCAGGTGCGATGACCCTTGGTGCTGGGTGCATGGAGGAGTTTTGCTCTGCCAAGCAGCGTGTGGGCACCCACTCTGGTAAGGATGACGGGCAGGGGGAGCGGTGAGCTGCCAGGGTGCCCTGCTCCTCCGCCCACAGCCAGGAGCGCTGGTCCTGGTCCTCCTGATGGTCCCAAGGGCTCCTCACCCTGCTGCTGCTCGTGGCAGCACGCTGCTGCACGGGCCCTCCTCTTTCCATGCTCTTTCCCTGCCTTCCTTCCCGCCCTGCCAGAGAGGACTAAGCAGGGAGGACAGCCTGGCCAGCCCAGGGCAGCAGCATTGTCCTCTGTCCCTGCTGTGCCCTGTGCCAGGGCGGTGGGGACATGCATGCCGGCTGCCAGGGCTGGCTCAGTCACGGGATGGAGCTTCCCGGCTGTAGTTGTTGAGGGCTGCGTCTTGGTGGAGTGTCTTCGGGAATGGAGCCAGGCCCCACCTCCGTCATGCACATCCCATGGTGACTGCAGAGCCTGCTCGGAGACATGACGGAGGGTGGCACTTGTGTATTTTTAGCTTCTGCTGCATTGCATTAAGAGCTGGAAATGAGGGGTGTGGACACCCAGCGACTAGAATACAACAGCCCATGCTGTGCACGCCACCGGTGGGGATTGCAGCTGCCAGAAAGGGTGGCTCAACAGTCTGCTAAAACGCTGTGTATGGAAGAAGCTGCCTTTTCTGCTCCTGTCATGGGGCTCTGCAACTGGCTGCACTAATAGACTGGGCCAGTGGCTGCCAGCGTGACCATCTCAGGGAGGCAGAGCTGTGTGATGGTGCCCATCTCGGGCTGCTGGTGCGGTGGCAGCCTGGCTGGTGGCTTCAGTCAGTGCCATGGGGGGAGGCTCAGCAGCTGGGGTGCTGGGCATCCCCCGGACGTCAGCCTCTGTCTAAAGAGCATGGAAACCTTTGATGACCCCTGCAGTCAGGGTCCCTGTGGACACTCCACATATAGGACAGATCTCTGCAGGGTTTGACCCGTGCCCTAGACTCAAATGCAGGGCTTCTGCGGAGGTGTCCTGCTTCTCCTGGGGGGCTGCAGGAAGGCCTGGCCCAGCCTGCAGTGAACGGGTGTTGAATGGTGCTGGCACTTGCATGCAGGATGGCATGTGGCATGGCCACTGCTGCTGGCTCTGGTCACGCTGCCCAGCAAGAGTGTGTTGTGTGGATGTTGTCTGAGCCTGGTAGCCAAGGGAGCTGGCTCTGCTCTTGGCGATGACCACGAGAAGGACTCAGCCGTGGCCTCCTCACAGGATGGAACTGCCATTCAGACCCGGAGGCTGTGGCAGAGCTTTGCCCTGCTGGGAACACTGTGCTCTTGGCGAGGGAAGCCTGCCGGGCTCAGGGCAGGGCCCTAAGGTGCAGGATGGGTAGCAGGGTGGACATCAGGCTGTTACTCCTTTCCCCTTCCCAGCCCCAAACTCGTGTGGTACTGCAGGGTTTGGGTATGGATCAGGAGTGATGCCGGCTGCCAAGGAGGCTCTGACACCCAGCAGTGCAGATGCAACGTCAGCTTCATCCCCATCACACGTCCCAGCAGTGCTGGCCTGTGACTTCTGCTCCTTGGGTCCAGGGGAGCCTCTCTCTGCTCCCGCCTTTCCTGGTATTGCATGGCAAGTGTGTAAGCTGTATAATCGGTGCCACCTTTATGGGGCAGAAGATGATGCTGGGCTGCCTAGCCATGGGGTGGGAGCCCAGGACCGCTGGAGTCAGGGAAGGTGATGTGGTCTCACAGGCCATGGAGGGACCGGGGCTCTGGGTGTGTGATGGTTCTCTCCTGGCTGAGCACAGGGTACAGGATCTTCTGCCCCATCCAGCCAAGCCTGACTCCTTCTGCTGTACCTCTCCCAGGGCTTGGGCCCAGTTTTCTCTTCACCCAAAGCTGCCTGCTGTTCTCCGTTCTCACTTGCTCCTTAGGACTCATCCCATAACATCCTGGTGTCATCCTGGCCCCCTGTCCTAGCTGCCCTTTCCCTGTCCCCAGTTCGCTCCCTCTTCCCCTCCTCACCTTCTCTTTGCAGCTGCTGTTCCCCCTTGTTCCTCTTCTCCACTGTTCCCTTTGCAGGTACCTGGCGCAGGCAGGGCGAGGGCGAGTGTTTCGGACCTGGCTCAAACCGCAGGCAGTCCCGCTGGCCCCAGGCTGGTGCATACCCTGGGCAGTCGTGGGGAAAATGCTGCTGAACTTCACTGCTCCTAAGCTCCCTGCACACGTGCCAAGTGGAGTTTTTAAACTGTCCCTTCAGATCCCAGTGAACCCAGCTCCGCTCTTTGCTGGAGGGCTCGGAGAGGGTCAGGGATGCTGTGTGACCCTCATGGGCCAGGGCGGCTGGTGCATCTTGCAGGCTCAGCATTTTGGGAGAAGGGAGGGAGCCCTTCGAGGACCAGGGGCAGGAGCCACTTTGCCTCCCATCACTTGGTGGTGTTTTCCCATAAGTCCTGAATAAAAACTGGGAAGTCGAGTCAAATTGGGACTATAAATGGTATGAAACAATTTTAAGTTAAGGAAACACACCATTAAGGCCCACCCTAACCTTGGCTTTGCCCTCTAGTGGGGTCATGCAATTATAAGTGCTCTCTGTTAGCCTTAATGGCTCTCTGGGGAGGTTTTAAATCCCCTGACCTTCTCTTTGACAGTAGTGAGACGCATGGGACAAGAATTCGTGCTCCAGCTGCTGCTGAGGGACTTGCTTTCCTGTATGAAATGTAATTTATAGAAGATTCCTCTGGGAATAAAAAAATGTACAAATGTTACATAAAAGTATATTCTGAAAATGTAAAATCGTTACAATCATCACCAGGAAAATGCCAGTTGAGAGACAGTGCAAAGGCACAGCTCTAAGGATAAAAAGCGTACTGGGCGTAAGGAGGCTGCTTGGGTATGGTACCAGAGGTTCAGAGATGGGCATCCCCTGCCAAAACCTGAAGTCGTCTTTACTTCCCACCCCTCCAAAATACCCCAGAAACAACAAACCTGCATGGTTAGACGGGCTTGTAAGAAGCCATGTAGAAGAGGCTGTTCAATGTAAAATGATGTTTTTCTTTAGTTAAAAAAAGTTGTAGTAAGAAAAAGGGCCCATATTCTGGAAATTTAAAAGTAAACCTGTGACAAGGCAGGACTAAAACGATTTTTAGGAACCACTTGCTAAAGACACAGAGTCTAATAATAAATTTTTTTCCAAATATCTCAGGACTAAAAAGCCTTTAAGAGGGGTCACAGGGTAAATAAGCGATTGAGGTGTCAAGCGAGTGCTCATGGAAACAGGGCGTTGGCAGAACAACTCCATCAGGAAGGCTCCCAGTCCAGAGCCATCCCCGATGCCAGACACATCGGAGAGTTGCCCTTAAATTAAAGGGTTTGATAAAGACATTTTTTGGGCAAAGTAACACAAGCCACCAGGTGTTGGTGATATTTACTCTAGAATTGTAAAAAAGCCTGATGAGATGTTGGGAATTGCTAATAAATAATGTTAGGGACCATCGCCCATCAGAGCCACGTTCGTGGAAGGGGAGGTGTAGCAAATGTGAAATTAAAGGCCGATAGGGTTACTTGGGTATTGGGTAACTCGTTAGGAATTATAATAAACACTTTATCTATGAAAATACTGCACTGGTGAATAGTCAGCATGGCTTTTGTAAAGCAAAGTTAGTCCTTGCAATCTGCTGGGGATTTTAAAGATAGCCAGATCACGGGGGTGAGATTGGTCTGGGCTGGTGCAGTGTTCATGGGCTCCCAAACAACTGTTGAGAAGGTTTCTCACCGAATGCTTTTAAAGAAGTTAAACATTGTCCTGATAAGAGGTCTTTCTATGAATAAGTGACTGGTTAAAGAATAGGAAGCAAAGTACAGGAAAAATGTCTCTGCTTTCATGGCGTGGAGCAGGGGAGAAGGCGCCAGCTGATTCCTGCAGTCATCTGAGATGCTGAAATGGAAACGGAGTCTGAAGAGTTGAAGAAAAGCCTTAAGATGTGCCAAGTAATGCATATGGGGGAACCAGCCATGCGCGTATCTTCACTTGGGGCTGTCCCCGCTCCTGGAGGAGACTGTAAAACGCTGGCAGAGAGTTTGGCATCTGCCTGCAGGTTGTCCCAGAGGCGCGTTCAGCGGTTCGGAAAGGAAGAAGGGAACAGAGCAGAAACCCAGAAACCCTCCTGCTGCTACGTGGTACCTCTCTGATACTGCGTGCTTTCCTACTGCCACCCCAAAGCTGACGGGGTTAGAAGAGGTGCAGAGAAGGATAAGGCAGACGGTCTGAGAGCTGGCCCAGCCCGCGTGCGAGGAGAGGGTGACTTGTCACCTGTACCTTAGCTGGGCCAAGAGAGCTCTGCAGGGGAAGGATGCGATGGAGAATGGCAAAACAGTGAATGGGACAGAGTGGGTGACAAGGAAATCCTCCTTTGTACTCTCACACCTTGAGAACTAGAAGCCACTTAGGAGGGCAGCACGATTTAAACAAAATTAGTGGGTTTCTCCCATACCTTATCAGCTTGTGATACTGAATGCCACCGGGTGCTTTGGTGCCCGTGGTTACGGGTGGGTTCATGCAGCTGTTAGCAACCGCGGTCTGGATACAGTCCTGCCACTGGAGCTCCCAAGCTGCGGTCAGCCTGGGAAGACGGGAAGGCAGAGCACGCTGCCTGCCCTGCCCCACTTGGGGTCAGAGCACTGGCCTAGAGCAGCCCTTGGCTGGTACACAGCAGCCAAGGGGAGCCCGCCTTTCCTGCCTGCTGCAGCAAGCGTCCTGGGGCTACGATTTGCCAGGTTTAGGCTCCTGAAGCTGGAGTGTTTCTCCCCTGTGAAGGGAGTCTGAACGTGGTAGTGTGTCACTGCTGGCTGTTGCTGCAGACACGGTGGCCAGTAGCCCGGGCAAAGCCGTGAGCAGCCTGATGGCTCTGGAGATGTGTGTCTCAGGCCACTCAGCCTGGAGGTTGCTGCTGCAGCAGAGCTCCCTGCGGTGCTGTGTCCCCCTTGGTGTGACACAGGCCCTTCAGCTCCTCACTGTTTGGAAGCAGAGGTGGTGGTTCCCTGTGGCACAGGGGCAGCAGGTGATGCTCCGGCACCGGCTGCACAGGGACAGTGTGCTCCTGCCTGCCACAAAGGACTGGCCGGGCTGCCGCAGGCAAACTGCGAGTGTGCTTTGAAGCCATGCAGGAGCACAGATAACGCTGGCACTGCTTTGTCAGGCTTTTCCTGTTGACAAGAAGCCAGGATAAACTGAACCTCATCAAGGGGAAGTAGGAAAAGCCCATTCCCTGGCTCGCAGCAGTGCGCGGAGCTCTGTCTGCAGATTTGTACTCAGCAGCACAGTCCTATGTGGATGGCAGGAGCTTGCCGTGGACTTGTAGGAGCATGACATGGAGCCTTTTCCACTGAAGACAAACCCAGCAGTCTTGGGTGCAGAAGGGTTTCTGGGGCTGGCAGTACCTTGTCCGCAGTCAGTGTGGAAGAGCCCGGTTTCCCTGCCCCTCTGTGCTTCTGCTGCCTGTGCAAGCCCTGGCCATGAGCTGCTCGGTCCCACAGGCTGGTGTTTGATGGCCCTTTCATGGCAGGGCGTGTGCTAGAAGCTTCTGGCTGCTCCAGCTGGAGGCAAGCACTGCTAACTGGTACCAACACTGCTTCCCAGATGCAGCAGGCTGTGACGTCTGATGCCCACAGGGCATCCCATGGCAAAGTGCTGGCGCTGCTGGATCGGGGGGCCTGCAGCCTGGGAGGTGTGCTGGGGTGGACATGTCTGTGCTCCCACCGTGATGGGCTTGCCTAGAGGCTGGAGGGGCTGTTGGCAGCCAAGAGGTGATGCAGGAGGAGCAGAAGGATTGCTTGCATTTTCACAAACCTTCTGACAGCTCCTGGTTGTTTCTATAAAGCATTAAAGTTTCTGTTGCAGCCGGGCTTGTGGCAGGCTGGGATGTTTTCATCAGCAATCACTAAAATGCCCTTTCTGATTTGCCTAAGCAGCACAATGCGAGCACAAGGCAGACCCCACGAAGTAGGTCACGGTTTGAGGCCTGCTCTCCTGACAGCTTTATCAGCCTGTCTCATGCGGTGGGGCCTGAGGCTCCTGCCGGGCAGCGGACGTGCAATGGGGAGCGGGACCTGCCTGGGCTCCGTAGCCTGGGTTGGAGCTATAGATGCAGGCAAGGCAGCAGATGGGGTAGGGGGAGCTTTGGGCCACTTGGCTGGTGTGCAGCGGTGGAAATCATGAGCCAGCATCAACCATCAGTTTCGGCACTCCCTACTCGGCACTGGTTTGCTGGGGATTGCTGATGCACGCAACGAGAGGGACCCACGTCCCCATGCCTGGCCATTGCGACTCAGCTCCCCCAGGCACAGGGTGTCGGGGACGGAGCTGCTCCAGGTGCTCAGCACCACTCCCAGCCCAGTCCTGGTCCAGTCCTGTGGGTGAGCCGAGGAACCCCTCTCCGGCAGGGCAGGTGACATTGCCTGCTCTTGGACAGCACCAGAATTGCAATATCCAGACCTGTTGCTCATTGGGTGGTCTGCCTGGAAGCGGGCAGCCCCTTGCGAGACTCAGGGCTACAAGCTGTGGCTGGGAAGGAGTAGTTCACCATCCTGCTGTGCAAGGATGCTGAAGGTTTGCTTTCTGTCTGGTATCTGCACTTGGCTGCTGTTCATCACAGAAGCAAAAGGAGATCCAGGCTCTTGGGGGTCTGTGAGCTTTGTAGCTAATCCAGTAAATTGTTCCAGCTGATCCCCAGCTTGCAAGATCTGAGGAATGCAAAGGCTGGGACTGATCCTGTTGCTCAGCCTGTGGGCTTGGAGGCAGCATCTATAGTGCTGATTTTCTCCCAGCCCAGAATAGGTTCCCCTTAATTGCTTGAATGCGCTTTGATGGCTTGTCCGTGTGACGGGACGGCTGCTCTCCCCCGTCCCCCGTCGGTGGAGCAGACTGGCAGCAGGGGCCAGGGCAGAGCGCTGGAGGCGGCTGCGTGTGGGCAGAGGTGCGGGTGCAGTCTGCCCAGCTGTTGCCAGACATGCCCAGCAGCCCCACTCGTGGGTGGCTGCAGGGGCATCGGGGGCCTTTTCCCCTTTGCAACCTGTTTCATTTAATGCTTCCATCCAATCCAAATCAGCGTACAGAGTGCCCTGTGCCTAGACCACCTCGAACGGGCTCCAGTCCTCAGCCCGTAGGATGTAAATATTTACATTCTCTCCCGCAGCTCTGGGGTACCTGAAGAGCCGGATGGCTCTGCGGGTCTGTGGGGCCAGGGCATTGCTGCCGGAGGCACTGGCACCTCAGCACCGGGAAGTGCCTTCATGGCTTGTGAAGGAACCAGCACCTGTGGCCTGGGGCAGCCATGGGTGCAGGGTGTTGGGGTGAGCACTGCCACCGTCCCCGCAGGCGTGCCGCTGCCCGGCGCCTCCCAGGCCACTCACCAGCCCCACAGCTTCCCTCTGTGGAGGTGCCACCTCCAGGCTGTCAGGACAGGCCTGACAGGGGCTCAGCCCTGCACCTTGTCTCATGGGACAGCCACCAAGCACCTGTCTGCAGGACCAGCTTTCCAGCCCTGATTGCGCTGCTGGGCTTGGTCTGGTGCTGATCTGTCAGCCCCGTGGCAGTGAGCCAGGACAGGGATAGCCACAGCTTCTCTCTGGTCATGGCCAAACTGTGCATTAAAAGGAGGAGTTAATCAGGCAGTTCTGGATGAAAAGTTTGCCACCTCTTGCGAAGGCTGTGGGGTTTGCTCTCCCGCTGCAGGGCTGGAGGAGGAGGTCAGACTGCCCATGCTGCCGGGGCAGCGGGCAGAGCCTGGGCGCCCGGCGGTGGCGAGCTCTCAGCAGTACCACGAGGGATCAGTGCCGGCCGTGGCCCCAGCTGCTCTCCAGTGGCCCCCTGATCACAGGCAGAGAGAAGCGGGTGCCGTGGGCTGGCTGAGTGTGCAGGCAGGGCCAGGCGCTGCCCGTGCCAGCGTGCTGAGGATGGGAACTAACTGGCAGAGCAGCTGAAGTGGAGCCCGACATGTTACTTTCCCGGTCCTTGCTGCACAGAGCTACGCTTCTGCCCAGCCCTTTGTGCATCCCTTGCTCTCTCCCCCTCTGGCAGCTGCTGCAAGGGATGTTTCTGGTCCCCATTATGAATCATCACCTGCAGCTCCCTTCCTCAGGCTGTCCCCTGCCAGTGCCGCTGGTCTGGGCTGCTCTTGAGGGGCCGGGGTCACTGCTCACGAGCCTGGGCTCCTTATTGCAGGCACTCCTGCTGCTGCTCGAGCGGAGCTGGGCCTTTTCATGCTGTTTTCTGGTTGGGCCTGCCGCAGCAGAGCGTGCTGGGGAGGCAGCTGAATTCCTTTCAGTGTTCAGTGCTGGGAAGTTCGCAGGAAGTGAAGGAAGAGCCGGAGCAGGAAGAGCAGCTCCGCTCTCCTGGGCTGGAGGGAGCCCCGGCACCCAGCAGCTCCCGGGAAGGGTATCAGTCTAATCCCCCTCTTCTGCCCCGAGCTCTGCCCTGAACGGACCTGAGGGCCTGCTTCTTGTTGCCGGAGGCTGCAAGGCATCCTTAATTCCCCCTCCCTGCTCTGCCGGGACAATCCCTGGCTCTGGGCAGCGGGCAGGAGGTGGCCTGGGGGCGTGGGTCGCTCTGCGTCTCAGCAGAGTGGGGTGTGGAGCGTGCGATCAAAGGCAGGACTGTGCTTGGGGCACAGCAGAGGGGCCAGCCACCTCCGCTCTGGGCCTATGTGGGCTGGTGAGGAATGGAAAGGCCTCTCTAACCTGTCAGCCTCCGTCAGGCAGGGAAGGGGGTCCTCCCCTTTGAGCTGCATCTCTGTGTGGTGGCCATTAGCCATAGTCCCCTGTATATCGAGGGACGTTGCTCACGCTGCACCTGAGTGATTAGAGCCTCTCTGGGGCTGCAGTTCCCCTTAGAGCACCTGCTATTTCTATATGTGGCATTTGCTTCACACGCCGCCTTTCTGTTCTCTCTGCAGCCACCAAGCTTAAAAGCACTGAGCCGCTCCCCAATGTCGGATGCCTGGGAGTGCAAGGCGCAGGACCCCTTTGCCAGCAGCGAGGAGCAGGACGAGGTGCCCCACCAGGTGACGGCGACGGCCACGGACAGGGGTGGCCAGTGCCAGTGCCCGGAGGAGGAGCCCGACGGGGCTCCCCAGAAGCGGACGAGCACCCAGAACGGGATGCAGGACAGTGGGGGCGGGGGCACAGGGGTGAAGAAGAAACGGAAGAAAAAGGATCTGGGAGAGCAGGAAGGGGGAGAAAAAGCAGCTGTGGAGGTGAAACCAAAGAGGAGGAGAGAGCCTAAAGAACCAAAAGAGCCTAAAAAGGCTAAGGAGCCCAAGAAGCCGAAGGAGCCCAAGCAGAGGGAGGTGGCCAAGAAGCCCCGGAAGCCTCGGGAACCCAAAGCCCCCAAGGAGCCTAAAGACAAGAAGAGCGGCTCTGAGCCTGCCCCCAGAGCAAGACCCAAGAAGAGCAGGTGGGTGGTGGTGTGAGTGTCCTGGGGGGCAGAGGGACCTTAGGGAGGCGTCTCACCAGGACAGCGAGGTGCTGTGTGGCGGAGGGCCTGTCATACCTGTTTTGGGGCCCAGGCAGAGGGTATGTGAGTGAGACGAACCTGACCCTGGGCTGTCTGTGCAATCGAGGGTCCCCACACACCTGGGGGCCGGCCGCCTGCCTTCCGTCGGCTCAGGTTTGGGAGGATGGTTGAGCACATACCATCTCCTCTCCCTCTCCTGGCTGGCAGGACCTGTCCCTCCCTTGCAGCTGCAGAGCTGTGCTGGCAGCCAAGGCCGGCAGCGGGGGGAGCCCAACACCACTGCCTCTGGTAATTCCTCATCCTTTTAATTAACAGGCTGATTGGCCAGAAGCTCTGATTTCTTTTTAATTGGGAATGTGTGCAGATAGCAGAGCAGGTCTCAACAGCACCAGCGTCATCTGGTTTACTGTCGTGGGCTGGCGAGAATAAGTGTTTTGGAGAGTCCTGTACAAAGCAGGCCTATCAACTGGAGCTGGGCCCTCCTCATGTACTGTAAATAATCCATAGGTTGAATATATTTCTACTGTAAACGGGATTAGTACAGCAGCCAGCTGGGAATTTTTCAGCAAAATCTTTCTTTGTTAGAAAACAACAGTTTGGTAATGCTTCTCGAGGGCACTTTCCTGGAAATGGTCACCAGAATGGGCGTCCCAGGGTCTGTGGGATCTGCCCACCTCCCTCCCGCCCTGGCTGCCCGCAGGACACGTGCAGGGTGAGGACCAAGCCCTGGGTCTTCCACAGCCCTGCTCCTTCAGAGCTTGCTGACAGCTGGATCCTGGAGAGGCCAGGGCTGCGGAGCTGGTGCCAGGGCAGCCATTAGTGCCATTGGCGTGGGCTGGTGGTGAACAGAAGAAGGTGTGGGGCAGCAAAGCTCCCACGCCAGGCTGTTGGGGAGCTCAGCAGGGCGAGAGCTGGGCGCTGTGTCCCCAGCGGGTCCCTGAGCTGTACAGTGCTGTCACTTCTGGTCTTCCTCGAGCCTGGGGCTCTGCACACGAGGAAGCCAAACCCCTGAGGAAGCCAAGCCCCCACATCATTGTGGGCCAGTGAACTGGAGCAGATGGGGATGGACAGATCAAGTGGACAGTGCGGGGAGGGTGAGGGGTGAGGGAAGGGCTCCTCAAGGCCCCGAGGAGGGCTGCAGTGGAGGGGCTGGAGGTGGAAAGGGAAGGAGAGGGGCTGCAGGCAAGGAAGGGAAGGATGAAGCCCATGTAAAGGCAGCAACTGGGCACCGAGGAGGGTCCTGGGATGAGGGATGCAGCTAGCAGCTTTTCCTAATGACACCTCTGCTCCACCAGTAAGAAACTGCCATATGGGCAGTTCACAGAGGTCCAGCCGTGTGGTGGGACCTTTGGGACAAGACCAAAGCAGGGGAACCTGGGGAAGAGCAGACTGTGGAGGTGTGGGCTCCTGGAGGCACTCATGGCTCTTGTCCAGGGGCTTGTTGTCACCCTGGCAGGTCCCTTGGCTGCCAGCAGTGCCTTCACAGGGCGTTAAAAGCAGCCCATGACAATGCGACCTGCCATGGGTAGCTGGTGAGCAGGTCACTCTGCTAGCCCTGGGGACTGTGGCAGGGTAACCCCAGCTGCAGAGCTGGAGACCCTGGTCCCTCCTTGCAAAGGCATGGCAGGGTGTGGGGGTACCAGGAGCGGGGCTGAAGGGGGATCCGCTTGCTGTGCTGGGGGCCAGTGTGCAGAGACCTGGTGAAGAGGTCACTTCATGCGAAAAAGACCAATTAATATAACTCTATAACACATCATACAGCCAGAAGAAACCGTGCGTGGGACTCTGGGAGTGCCAGAAAGCTCTGTGCTTTCCTGATGCCCTGTCCCAGTGGAGCCTGAGCCCGTGGTGCTTCCTCCTGCTCACCTGCACCTTCCAGGACAACCTAGGTCCACCCCTGCTGCTTGGGAAGTCCAGCCTGTGGGTCCTCCTTGCAGCTTCCCCCCCCTCCGCAGCCCCTCTTTGAGCCTCTTCTTGGACCATTGCCTCAGCTTCTGGGTCAGCCACCAGCAAACCCACCCACGGGAGGAACAGCCGCTGGGTGGAGGCACCCATGGGTGTCAAGGTGCAAGCTCTGCAGGGAACAGGGCTGTGTGTCCCCCTGTGCCCACTGCCCAGGACAGAGACGGGGAGGTGGGCTGGAGGCTCCTGGCAGCGCGGGGAGGGAGAGGCGAGCGGCAGGCAGGGTAAGCACTCCGTACGGATTAAATGATTGCTGGGAGTCCTCTAAGTGGCAGATAATGGTGGCATAATTTCTTCTAAATTATTTCTAATCATAGCCAACTACTGGTTCATGAATGAAGCAGTTGTTAATTGTGACTTACAAATCAATATCTTGGGAGTTATTGCTCGGGTGGAAGCAGTGCTCGCAGTACATTTTCAGGGCCTCTAATTGAAGCATGGGTGCCCAGCCAGGGCATTTTTGGCCTGAACAGCAGATTTTTAATTGCTTGTTTTTTGCTGGTCCCAGGTAAGCAGTGATTTTTCTCATGAAATGGGGATAAAACCTCGACGTGGCTTTGAAACTAATGGTTTCTCTGCTGCTGTGCAGGTCTGGGATGTGGAGGGGACGGATGGCAGGGCTGTGAGTGAGGAAGGGGACGTTGTTCAGCCCAGGGACAGGCATGAGCTCTTTGAAATCTTTCCCTTAACTGTTCCTTGCAGAGGGTAAGGATGGATGGGCACGTTGGGAGTGGTTGTTTCTTACCCTGGTGCTTCCTGGGCACGTTCCCTTGCGCAGGCAGGTTGTGGTGGGTGCTGGGTGCCACGGAGGGCCGGGTGGCCCTGACCCCGAGAGTGTGCGGTGGGGCCGGGCTGCATCTTTGCACGTTGTACATTTGCAGGAAGGTGGTGGGATTCACCGGCTTAAATCCCCTCCGCAACTTGAGCACGGAGGACAGTTACCTGGTGGGACAGAGCCTCCCAGCAGGGGCCCTTGGAGACGGCGGGACCACTGTGGTGGGCCATTGCACTGGTGGGAGTCTGGGACCTGCATCCTCCCTGTGTTCGTGGCAATCTCGGAGCTTAACTCCTTCTGACTGAAGGCACAGGCCAGCGTCTGCTCAGCTGCCGTCTCGGGAGGGGACTTGGTGTGTGGCTCAGGGAAGACAAACCACGAGCTGGAGCAGCTTCTGCCTCAACACTGGTGTAAAGGTTTACCGGAGCCTTGCAGGGCTCTGCAGCACACGCGGGAGGTGACCAGCAGGATGGCTGGTGCTTCTCAGACTGGGCTAGAAGGTTTGTCTCCAGGGTGCCAAGACACAGGTTGCCTCTGGAGCTGCTGAACTGTATTCCTGACCAGTTGGTGCAGGATGTGTTTGTGAGTGCTCTGCTTGGAGCAGGCACCTTGTTGCCCTGGCCTGCTGGGGATGGCGGTAGGGAGATCCTCCTCGTGTCTGCGCTGGACATAGGTCCCTGTCTCGGTCTCCCAGCTGGGGCAGAGGCTGCCGTGCTCCAGTGCAGGACCTGCCTTCACTGTGGAGACTCTATGGTCCACCCCTGAGGAAGGGGTCACCCTGCCTGGAGGGGAGAGGCTGGCCTGGTTCCTCCCAGCTCATCACCATGTCTGAGCCATTATCCAGAGCGTCCTGACCTCACGCATCCGGGCTCCCCGTGGTGAAGGAGCAGTGAGGGCTGGTCATGAGCTGAACCCCATCTCCTACAGCCCCTGTGGGGCTGTCTCCCTGGCTGGTGGGAGCCCCCAGACCCTTTCTGCCCCACACCAGGCCAGGACAGGTGGACCCTTTCATCCCAGTGTACTGGAATTGGATGGAGAAACGCTTGATGGTGATTAGTGAGCATCACCGACTGGGGATCCCCAATGCTGGGGGAGGCCCCAGGAGCCTTGAGCTGCCTCTGGGTGATCCAGTGGGAGCAGAGCCCTGTGTGGGTGCCTGCTGGCTCTCTCCCGGGATCCCTAGGACAAGATCTAACTGTCAGTCTGTCTTGGCAGCAAGGACACCCCTGTGGAGAAGAAGAAGAAAGGGAAGAGGAAAAATGAGATACCAGTGGACAGTTTGGATTTGGATCAGGATCTCCTGAGCCCATCCGTGCAGAGCCCAGAGGAGTCTGCAGAGTCGGCTGACAGCCAGGTATGTCCGAAGCCCTTGGCTGGCTGCCGGTGGGGGAAATCCCAGCTGCCTCTGCGTGGGAGAAGAGCTGGGCCCTGGGGCGCGGTGATCAGAGAGCACTTTCAGCAGTGTGGCTGGTAGACCCCGGCCTCGGAGGGGAGCCAGTGGCCCCTCCCTCCTTGGGGACCTCTGGGGCCGGGTTCTACCAGCCACACTGCTGAAAGTCAGCTGGTGGCCCTGGGTTGGGTGCATGCTGCTGCCCTGGGTGCTGCACGTCCCTCAGCCTTGAGTTTCCCCTTCTCCATGGCTCCTGGCAGCTCCCCTTTCCTGGCACAGCGCGGGGAGGCAGGTCGGCCTCGCAGGGCTGGGGAGCTGCGTCTGTCTCTACAGGGCTCGTCTGCTTCAGGTCTCGGGGGCTGATGGGGCTGTGAGGGTCAGGCATTGATGGAGATCTTGGCACCGCAGTGATGGGTTTACCTCCAAGGGCTGCCTGTTCTTCCCACCACCTCCATCCCACTGGGGCAGGGGGTGGGCTGGAGATCAGGCAGCCCTGGGGCTTTCTCTCCTCCGCTCAAGCAAGGAGGAGGTACTTGGTCTGCCCGTCTGCCCCATGACTGCCTTTTTCATCCCGTACACAGAAACGCCGCTCAGGACGGCAAGTGAAGAGGAGGAAGTACAACGAGGACCTGGATTTCAAGGTGGTGGATGATGACGGCGAGACAATAGCTGTGCTGGGAGCTGGGCGAACCTCCGCGCTCTCCGCCTCTACTCTGGCGTGGCAGGCAGAGGTAGGGCTGGATTTGGGACTGGGGTGATGGGGCCTCCTGCCTCCCGCAGGGTGTCCCAAGGGTGTCAGTGCCGAGATTCGAGGAAGTGGGGGATCCCAGCACAAGGATGGGCTGAGAGTGTGCCTGTCTGGGAGGGTACAGGCTGGCTTTGCAGGGACTGTGAGTGCACAAACGGATGGGCAAGAGGCATGCAGGTCCAACTGTCCCCCTCCTGCTTGGAGACTAAGGCCGCTGGAACATATCATGTAACTGGACATGTCCCTGAAGGCATGACCCACCCATTGCCCATGCCTGCCTTTGGCTCCTGTCTCTGTAGCTCCTGTCCATGAAGTTAGTCCATTATTTTGGCTCTGCCAGCTGAGGACTTTGTAGGTGCCAGGTCATCATTTTCTCTCCACATTGCTGCTCTCCCACAATGCCTCAGAGTGTAGAGATGCCCAGCCTGACACCTGCCAGCCAAGCTGATCTGCCGGGTGCCGTGGTAGGGATCTGGGCAGCGTGGCAAGGACCAGCTGGTGTCACTGCGGTTTGGGCCTCGCTGCCCTGCCTCCTCTGCCCACTGGTTCAGTGCTGGCTCCTGGTGGGTGCTGGCAGCTCCTTCCTGCTGGTCTGTGTGTTGGATCCTGCAGTTCATTCCCTCTCTCTGGCCGCTAACAAAGCTGCCAGATATTAATAACAGTCACTAATTGTTTTCATAGTGTTCCCGTGTCCCTCTCTAGTCCCCTCTTCACAAGGCTTTGGTATGGGTATTAGCAGCTCTGTTGTTAAGCCAGTAAATAAGACCTGGCCTGATGCTCCCTGCCTTGCCCGGAGGGCTGCCGCACACCCACGGGAGGTGCTGCCCGGTGCTGCTTCAGCTGCTGCCTGGGGCCATGTCCCAGCTGGGCTCCTGGCAGTGATCTCTCCAAGTGAAGTGAGATTTTCAAAACAGCAGGTGGGAATGGGTTGCCTTTGGAATGTGTCCCTGCTGCCACCCTGCTCTCCTCTTAGTCCTGGACTTCCACCTCAATTTGTCCTGCTCCAGATGAATTACTAAGGCTGGTGTCTGATGGCAGCAAGGCTCTCTGCTGAGTGGCTGCTCTGGGCTCCTGCCAGCAGGCTTGGCCAGGCCTGGCCATGGCTGCTCCCAGGGTCGAGACTGACCCAGCAGGGCAAGATGGGAGTGCTGAGGCCTCAGGGCTGCTCTCCCCATGGCCTGGACTTGCAGCTTTCCCCCCTGGATCCTGGCCACATTCCTCAGTAGCTCTCTGGGGCAGTGCAGGACTCCTCCGGCAGCCCATAGGCTGCCAGTGATGAGCCATGGACCTGTGTAAGCCATCTGGGCTGTGGGTCAGTGTGGGAGCTCCCAGCCATGGGGCACTGGAGGTGGCTGTGATGGCAGCACTGTGCCCCTGGCTGTGTTCACACAAACCCTTTGTAGCCAGGGTCAAGCTGGAGCCCAGCAGTGCCAGGGTGGGTCCCGGGCGTGGGGAAGTGGGCACTGCACAGTGGCTCAGCGGGAGCATCTCTGCATGTTCCCCTCGGCTGTGTTACCCTGGCATGGGGCAGAGCTCCCCAAATGGGGCAAAAATTCCCCTCTGGGCCACAGGACTGCAGCTGAGGGGCCCAGACAGAGCTGCTGTTACCCTGCTTGCTGTGTTGCGGTGCTGGGTCCAGCATCCTGCCCCACACTGCAGGGGGGGTGCCGAGGCAGCAGGTCGGCTGAGGGCTGGGGCATGGAGGGGTTGCTGCAGCCCTGGGCACCACCTTGGCTCTCCCAGACCCTTTTGGGTGAGTGGTGTGGGATGCCCCGGCTGTCTGTCCCTCTCCAGCCTGCCCCGTGCCTTTCTTGGAGGGGTCTTTCTAGTCTGCAAAGGGTCATCTCAGGGCTGCTTTGCTTTGGACCAGACTCTGCCTCCGTCTGAAGGAGATGAACAGAGTCCTCCTCCTTTCTACTCCGTACTTTGCTCTTCTTCCTGCTGCCGTACCATCTCCCAGCCAGGGCAGAACTGATATTTCTAATGCTCAAGCAAGCTCCACATTCTTGCTGTCTGTCCTCTCCCCTTAATCTTTCCATGCCTCTCCTGCCACAGCACAGACAGGCACAAGTCTGGCCCTCTTGTCCCTTGGTGTTTGGTGGGGCTGGTCCTGCCACAGCACGCGGCCGGGAGAGCCTCGACCTTCCCACTTCCCCTGTGCCGGCTGTCTCGGAGCTGGAAGCAGGACAATGTTAGGGCCACCTCCAGCAAAGCTTATAGGCTTAGCGTGAGGGAGTGGGGTGGGAGCCTGTGGGTGGCCAGTGAAAGGTTTCTGTGGCCTCATGGGGTGATTTCCTCATGGCAGAGTTGAAGCCTGCGGAGGGAAGGAGGCAGCATTTTGAGCAATGCTGTTGCCTGCGTCCTGTGGCTATGGGCAGGCAGCAGCAATAGAAGATGCCTGTGGCAGGGCCCGACAGCCCTGCTCCCTGCTCTGCTGGGGCCCTTGGGGTCATCCAGCACTATAGGGTTGTGTAAATGCCAAGGCAAGTCAGAGATCTGGCATGGAGAGTGGCTGGGAGCAGGAGATGTGCACGTTTTGGCGTGTTTCCTTCCTTGAGTCTCGGGGTAGAAGTGCCCAAGCTCCTTCCTCTTTTCTGGGAGACTTGCCACCCTCTCTGGCTGCCCTGGTCTAGCTGGAAGGACCTGCACAGCTAAACATGACAGTGCTGTGGCCTTGCTGGCCCAGGGAGCGCAGGCAGAGGGCAAGAGTAGCTGGGCTGGCAGCACCTGCACCCTCACACCCAGCAAGGGTTCCCCAAGGGCAGCTCTCCCAGCTCCTGCTGTGCCGGCTCTGCCTGCCTGGCTGATGGGCTGGGAGAGGAGCAAGCAGTCGTTCTGTGCTGGGAGGGTGCCGGAGGCCAAGCCATGCAATGAGCTGGGAAAACAGCACTCTGCTTTCCTGTCCACAGGAGCCTCCCGAGGATGATGCCAACATCATTGAGAAGATCCTTGCCTCCAGGATGGTGCAGAAGGAGGTAAGTGGCAAAGATGTCAGTGGGACTGGAGGTCCCTGCACAGAGGAGAGCCAGGACCTGGCTGCTTTGTGCAGCAGAGACATGAGACATAGCAGCAGACAGTGCTGCTGTGCCATTCTTTGCACTTGCTCTTCGTAGGGTGCTGCTGGGGTATGCCCAGACTGGGACCTTTCTGGGTTGGGGATCAATGTGGTGCCTCTCCTGCCCTGGGCACCAGAAAGCCTCTGGAGAGGAATCAGGCCTAGGCTCATGCCCAGGAGGTGTTTGAGTCCCCCATGCTCAAGGGTGGTCTCACACCACATTCTCCAGGGCCTGGGGGGCAGGCAGCACGCCGAGTGCCTGGCCATCCTCACCATCCGTGGGGCTCAGCCTGCCTGGAACCTGTGGTGGGGCAGGGGACGCCTGTCTGTGCCCAGGCTACAGAGGATGCCCCCCATTTTCTGCACAGGCTCTGACTGTCGCTAACTCTCCTTCCCTTGGTTTCAGGCTCATCCCGGAGGCCTGGCATTTGAGATGGAGGAGTTCTACGTCAAGTACAGGAACTTGTACGTGCAGTGCTGTGGTGCTCTGTGCTGTGACAGTGGGCCCTGTGCATGCAGGAGCAAGGGCTGTGCACTCCCACCTCCATCCCATCCCCAGCTGCAGCCCCAGCATCCCTGTCTTGCTGCCCCTGTCCTCCTGAGCCAGCCCTGGCAGTGGGAAGCAGGAAAGCTGCTGCAGCCGCAGTGCTTAGTCTTGGCCTGTACCTGGGCAATGGCTTCTTCCAGTTTGGGGTTTCACATGGCAAGGCACAGGCTGGGTGTTCTCTGGGTTGCTGGAGATCCCTGCTGGTCTGCATGGTGAATGGGATCGGGCCCAAAAGCCTCTTTGGTCACGTTTTGTTGATTTCTTTTTCCTCTGCAGCTCCTACCTCCACTGTAAGTGGGCCACTCTGGAGGAGCTGGAGAAGGACCCCAGGATCTCCCAGAAGATAAAGCGCTTCCGGAACAAGCAGGCTCAGATGAAGCATATTTTTACAGAGGTGAGAGCTGAGCATGTCAAGCAGCTGTGCAAGACCCCAGCACACCTTGTCTTGGTGCGGTGGCTGAGCAGGCCGAGAGCTGAACGCTGCCTCTGGCACCTCCCTGCCCAGGCGAGACCAGCTCCAGGGCCAAAATTCAGGGCTGGGAGTGGGCAGGCAGGGCTCACTGTGCAGCTGTGCCTGCCCTGCCTGAGCTCTGCCATAGCTCAGTGATCCCGGGGTGTTGCCCAGAGCCCTGCCTGTGCCCCCTCGCTGACACCGTGGCAATGCCAAGGCAGCAGCATGGCACCTCGAGCTTCCAGGCTGGTTTGAACCAAGGCACAGCACAACAGGGTGAGCGGGTGGGGATGCTGGACCCAAGGGGCCATGACAGTGCCCTGAACACCATGCCACTTGTGAGGCGCTGCCAACCCTGGAAGCACTGCTCAGTGGGAGGGAGGGCAGCGTGCAGTGCTGGAGGTGCTTTCATGGTGGAGCAGAGATGCTATGGGAGAGAGGGAGCTATAAATACTTGGGCTTAGGGCAGCTCCTGCCTGCTCTGCTCTATAAGCAGATTAATCTTGTTTAATGCAAAAGGTGTTCTATAATTTATCTTGCTGCTCTGGAGACAGTTGTTGGATCTCCTCAAACTTCCCCTTGCAAGTGTAAATCAGGCCAGTAGGCTATGGAAATTTCTCTATGGATGTAGCTGGAAAGCTGGGGGTGTGTGTCAAATTTCTCACTCCCGAGTCTGTTTGGGGTCTTTCCCAGGATGCAAAGAAAAAAGCATGTGTTGGAACACGCTGTACCATTAACAATTTAGCAAGGAGTAAATGCTCTTTCCTGTGACTAACTGGGACTTGGTGAGCTGTGAACATAGAAGCCTGTTTTTTTCTCCTTCCCAAGCCCTAGACAATGTGTCTCTCCAACAACCACTGCTGGTCTAAAGCCCACTCCTCCCCAGGTGTTCTTGGCAGGAGAATGGGCCCTTGCCTCATGAGCGGTTGCTGCTGGTGACTGCTGAGCTGAAGGTGGGGAGAAAGAGAGGCAGAGACAGAGTACAAGGTGTCATCCCTTGCAGAGGAGGAATGGAGTTCATTGGGTGCTATGTGTGGCTCTGTGCTGTGGCAGTCACAACTCTGGATGCTGCACGTAAGCTGGAGCATACAGCTCAGGGCTTTGTACCTTGCGGCCAGATGGGCTGGAGAGGATGTTCCTGCCTCCCAGCAAGGGCAGCATGGAGCCCGCAGCCGCTCTAAAGCAAGAGCTTTGCCTTCTGCAGGGCTCCTGTGTCCTCCCTGCCCAGACACAGATGTCACGTACCTGCATCCAGGGCACTTGGTGTGCTGCACACAGCTAGCAGCACCCTGGGACAGATGTCCCGCAGCTGTTTACTTGTGCCCGCCATCTGTTTAACCCTGGAATCACCTTGAACTTACCTCTCTTCTTACTCTTTGCTGTCGCAGCCTGATGAGGATTTGTTCAACCCAGACTACGTGGAGGTAGATCGAATTCTGGAGGTGGCTCACACGAAGGACCCTGACACTGGGGAGGTGAGTGGCTGCAATGCTTGCTTTCCCCGCGGAGGGAGGGAGGGAGGCTTGGCAGGAGGCCCAGACCCACGACGTGCATCATGTGTCATCTCTGAGCACCCTGAGACCTTCCCAGCCTTGCGCAGTCTGAGCCCTGTCCCCAGAGACCCCTTGGCACTGGGGTAAATGGAGGGCCGCTGACCATCCCTGTGACTCGCTCTCAGTCACAGTCTGTGCCTGCACGCTGGGGCCGAGCAGCGGCGAGCCCTGCGCTGTCTCTGAGCCTGTCTCTCTGTGCTGCAGGAGGTGACTCACTACCTGGTGAAGTGGTGCTCGCTGCCCTACGAGGAGAGCACCTGGGAACTGGAGGAGGATGTCGACCCAGGGAAGATTAAAGAGTTTGAAGCTCTCCAAATCCCTCCAGAAATCAAGCACATGGTAACGTACCCAGAGGTAACGTACCCGGCTGGCAGCTCGCTGCCCTGGGCAAGCAGGGACTGTCTGTGTCTTGCAAAGGTCCAGCAGTGCTGACCTTCTTGTCCCTGCTGCTGCAGTGCAAGCCCCATATCCTCCCCTTCAGATGGCTTAGTTAGCAGGATCCAAGGGTGGGATCTGGAGGCCAAGACCTTGCTGTGAATCAGCTGTCAATGACTGTTGTGAAGTGTCCTGATGCGCAGCCCCAGAAGTGGGGTCTGGCCTTGCTGAGCCTTAGCCTCTTCCCCTCCATGGACCTTGCTCCTGCTCTCTCCTCCTAGGAGCGCCCAGCATCTGAGTCCTGGCAGAAACTGGAGAAGTCCCGGGAGTATAAGAACAGCAACCAGCTGCGGGAGTATCAGCTGGAGGGAATGAACTGGCTGCTCTTTAACTGGTATAACAGGTGAGGAGGGGCTGGAGCTCTCTGCTCCCATGAGGAGTCCTGCTGGCAGTGGGGCCCTGGTGTGTGCAGTCATGGGAGCAGCAGAGCTGGGGGAGCAGAGCTGACAAACAGGGGCCTGACAGAGCAGCTGCCGAGACCTTCCAGTGCTGGAGCTGGTGGGCAGCTGCCAGAAAAATTGTGGGTTTTTTAGCTTTGCAACTGAGTCTTTAGGAATGTTTCTCCCTAGTAAATGCTGATGAGTCTTGGAGATAGTAGGACTTAACTATGGGTCTAAGATACACCTGATTTTTGGTATTGGCCAGGCTACTGGTGACCCATTCCTGTGGCAGGAGTGCAGGAATATGCATGTTCTCAGCTGCAGCAGACCATCAGATGCGTCTTTCACTGGCTAGTGTGCACCCAAAGGACAGCATCTTTCTCACTAACTTTGAGTCCATCATCTTGCAAGAAATTGGATGGACTGGCTTACCCAGACCGCTTTGGGCCACTGTACCCCTGTCCCCCCACCCTCCACGCTGCAGGGTCAGAGGCGGGGGTGGAGGTGATGTGCCTGACGTCCCATCGAGGAGTTGGCGACAGGGTGGTTCCTGTCCCTGAGAGCCACATTCACCTGCCCCTGTCCACCTCTACAGGAAGAACTGCATCCTGGCTGACGAGATGGGTCTGGGGAAGACAATCCAGTCAATCACCTTCCTCTCAGAAATATTCCTGATGGGCATCCATGGCCCCTTCCTCATCATTGCACCTCTCTCCACCATCACCAACTGGGAGAGGGAGTTCCGCACCTGGACGGAGATGAATGCCATTGTGTACCACGGCAGCCAGATCAGCCGTCAGATGATCCAGCAGTACGAGATGGTGTACAGGGACGCGCAGGTGATTGACGCACACAGCATTCCCAGGATGCATCCCCCAGCCCTGGCTTCCTTTACTTGGGAAGCACTGAGCTCCATGTGGAGCTTGTGGTTCATCTGGAGAGGGAAAGGTGATCTTTTAAGACCGCTTTGCTCGCATGGGCTCAGGGTGCACTGTGTATGAGTGAAGAACAAGCCCAACTCATGCAGAAAGGGGAAAATGCAGCAGAGCCCCAGCCGCAGTTCTTGTCCAGGCCTGCTTGGTTGCCCTGGAGCAGTGTCTGGTTTGGAGAGACACAGCCTGCGGCCAGCAAGGAGGCTTGCAGGAACCTGCCTGCTGTTTGAGAGAGATGAATCTGGGGAAATCCCAGCTAGGACCCAAATGCTAACACTGATATATTGACAGGATGTCTGACAGTGTCCCGCTGCCCTGCAGGAGTCAAGCACTGCATATGGTTTATGTCTCCCTAGGGTAATCCTCTCCCTGGGATCTTCAAGTTCCAGGTGGTTATCACCACCTTTGAGATGATCCTTGCCGACTGCCCGGAGCTGAAGAAGATCCAGTGGCGCTGCGTAGTCATTGACGAGGCACATCGCCTGAAGAACAGGAACTGCAAACTCCTGGAGGGGCTGAAGCTCATGGCCCTGGTGAGCATGTCCTGCCCAGGTTCATGTGAGAGCAGGATGGGCCAGAGATGGCCATGCCTAGCAGTCAGATGCCACTGCCAGCTGCTCAGGCCCAGTGCCAGAGCTGAGAGCTCCCTGTCAGAGGGAAAACCATCCAGGACCCATCAGGTCGCTGAAGCAGTGCCAGTGATGGGGGGCCCTTTGATGGATGGGGCACTGGTGCCCTGCAGCCATCACAGACTCCTTTTTGCTGAAGTGGAACATTAACCCACAGCAGGCCAAGTCCCCCCATGCCTTCCCATCTGTGTGCACTCCCTGGCAGAGCACTGCCTGGCCTTGCAGCACAGCTTAGGCTGCTGCAGCACATGGAGGCAGTTGCTGACCAGCCGTGCACAGCATCCTTTGGCCGTGGTGTGCCTTGTACCCTGCAGTGAGCAGGGCTGCAGTGTTCAAGCTGGTTTCTTACTGCTCTGCAAACATGGGACCAGTCCGTGCCAGGGATGGGGGCGCAGGACTGTGTGTGGTGAAAAAGGGATCAATGAGCTGCTCTGAGAAATTAATTTGGATGTTCAGCTCCTTTCCAGCCCTGGGAAAGGCAGCACTGCTGTTTGCTGTACTGAGGGCCAACAGGGCATATTGGATCTCCCAGCCCTACCCAGCTTCCATCACACTCACCTATAGCTGGGCCAGGCCTCCAAAAATTGTTAGTCTTATGTCTCTGGTTCCTAAAGACCCTGCTGTTTCCCCGTGAACTTGTGTCTTGTGCAGGTCCCTGCTGGGTTGTGAGCAGCCTGGGGCAAAGCGGGGTTGCTGCTGGCCCCCCTTTGTAACCATCGCCTTCCTTTGTACAAGTCCTGTGGGAGCCTCCCACCTTACAGTTGCCCTTCTTTCATAGCTGGTGACTCTTGGGGACATTCCCTGCATTAGGTTGGGCAGGAGGATTAGCCTGAGAAGTGAGCAAGAGCCCAAGTCTCTGGCACTGCTGGGACAGAGTGGCTGGTATGCCCCAGGAGGCAGCACCTGGTGGTGCCTGAAGCCAGAGCCCGTGGTGTCAGTCCGTGGAAGGGAGTCCATTCTCCTTGAGCGGTCATCCGCTCCTCACACCCCCAGGTCTTGGAGGGTTGTCTGGACCCCGTCTCCTTTTATTGCGCATGTCCCTACATGGTGAACGTCTAATAAAAGCTCCTCGTTGTTCCCAGTGCACACTTGACACAGTCATATGTGCCCCGGCTGAGTTTGGAGCACCCTGCTTACGCTGGCTCTAGCAGCAGGTCCCTGATGCCCCTCAGTATCACATGGCTCTGGGCCATGTTCCCTCTTGTTCTACCCGAGGCCTGAAGAGGGACCTCCTGCCCCCAGGTGCATGGAGGCTTGGGGTCTGTCAGTGTCCCCGTCCAGTGCCAGCATAGCCCTGCCTGAGGGTCTTGTGCCAGGGCAGGGCCAAAGCCTGTGGGCAGTATGGGATTCTTGGTTTTGGCTGTTGTTACTGCACAGAGCTGGACTGGTACATGTCCAGGGGAGCGTCCTGGGAGCTGCAAGACAGTGTTGCGTGGCAGTTGCTGGGTCGGGGCTGGCACCATGGCCAGGGGAGCCTCTCAGGGAGTATGTGTGCCCCCAGGCCACCCAGAGTGCTCCTGAGGCTGGAAGACAAGGAGCATTGCGCTCTTGGGACCTCTTTGGAGCCAGCCAGTGGGTCTGAGCCCTCAACCTGTTTTCTGTGTATACCCAGGAGCACAAGGTGCTGCTGACAGGGACCCCCCTGCAGAACTCAGTGGAGGAGCTCTTCAGCCTCCTGAATTTCCTGGAGCCACAGCAGTTCCCCTCAGAGACAGCCTTCCTGGAGGAGTTTGGAGACCTGAAGACAGAGGAGCAGGTACCTAGAAGAGTGATGCTGGTGACTGTTAGCACAGGCCACTGGGATACATGGTCACCAAGCCAGGCACGCACTCAGACATGTGCTTCATGGAAGTGAATAGGACTCCTCATGCTGGGAGAAGCAAAGTTGTGACAGAGCCCCCAACGCTGCTTTGGAGAGAGGAGACCAGCCTGTGCCAAGGCAGTGGTCTGCTCCCCACCTAGCTCCCTACTGCCCCTTGCATGCTTGGGCAGCGCAGCTCACCTGGCTTTCCCATCTGGTCTGTCCCTGAGACCAACAGGAGTGTAGGGGGAGTGAGGAGATCAGTAAGTCCACGTGTCAGTCGCCCTTGTCAGGTTCCCCTGAGGAGCCATCCTCCAAAGTTCCCTTGAGCATGGGTCATGGAAAGCAGCTCAGTCCCCTGGGCTGTCTCACTGCCATTTGAATGTCTGGCTTAAGTGGAGATTGCACAGAGATCGTCATTCTGAGGGAGCAGGCATGGCCACATGGAGCAACCATCATCTCAGCTGCTATCAAAACTCTCAGCTCTCCTCCTGCAGCAGACACATTTACCCAAGGCTGCCGGCAGCAGAAGCGTGTGGAGTTCATGGCCCAGGGCTGGTCACTTACATGCCTGCTCCAAGGAAGCCAGACCCTGAAGTTGTCCTGGCTGTCAGCAGAGCAGCTGCTCCAGGATCATTTGTAGTGGGTTTCCAGCCTGGGGAGGTTCTAGCATTGCAGGCCCCTCTGCTGTTGTCGCCATGAGCTTGCCATGCAGGGAGGGCAGTGAATCTCTGCGCTTGCTCTGGCAGGTGAAGAAGCTGCAGTCCATTCTGAAGCCCATGATGCTGCGACGGCTGAAGGATGATGTAGAGAAAAATCTGGCGCCCAAGCAGGAGACCATCATTGAGGTGGAGCTGACCAATATCCAGAAGAAATACTACCGGGCCATCCTGGAGAAGAACTTCTCCTTCCTCTCCAAGGGTGCCAACCAGCACAATATGCCCAACCTCATCAACACTATGATGGAGCTGCGGAAGTGCTGCAATCACCCATATCTCATCAATGGTGAGGGCTGTGCACAGGAGGTGTGGGGGGGACAGATATCACTGCGACATTTACTGGTCACTACCTGCAGAGCTCACCCAGCTTGGGAGTCAGCTCAGGCCCTCATGCCATCTGCTGCTGGTGTGGTTGTGCATCCAGGCCCAGCACAGGATGCAGTGATCTGCCTTGTTGCCCTCACAGGCAGCCCAGCTCCCCACAAGTGCTGCTTGCTGGTGGGCATCTCAGGGTCTTGCGAGGCTCGCTATGTTTGGGGGTGTTGTGGCGCGGGACCCTCTCCAACATCCCAGCCTGGCTTGTTCTGCCAAGAGCTGGTGCAAGCCCTGAAGAAGCAGTAGAGTCACAGGAGTGGAGGAGCTTCTGGAGGTCTCTAGCCTACCTCCCTAGATCTGATCAGCTGCGTGGGTTATGTTCCTCGCATGGTGGCTTGCTGTTGCCCTGGATGAGATGCTGGGGGCAGCTGCACTGCCAGCCTCACTCTTAGTGAGCTCACGTCCCTTCTCACCTGGCAGGGGCAGAGGAGAAGATCCTGGAAGACTTCCGTAAAACACACAGCCCGGAGGCGCCAGACTTCCAGCTGCAGGCGATGATCCAGGCGGCCGGGAAGCTGGTGCTCATTGATAAGCTGCTTCCCAAGCTGATAGCCGGTGGGCACAAGGTGCTCATCTTCTCCCAGATGGTGCGCTGCCTTGACATCCTGGAAGACTATCTCATTCAGAGGCGGTTAGTACAGGCTTCAGCATTCACCACAGCTTCTCACATCACCTCCATCCTGTACTGTAGATACAGAGTGGAAGCAGCCCAGGGTGGGGATTTGGCCATTCTGTGCCCACGTACCAAAGGATCTGAGTTACGGATCTGGTGGGTGCAGAGACCCCAAAGCTGGGCAGCTCTGACCTGTCCATTCTGCATTGCCCAGGGCTAGTCCTAGGAGTGACCAATGGAAATAGGCCCTTCCCTTGGTCCTGGTTCCCATGAACCCCATATCCATGCACTATGCATGGGGTTATGATGATTTTGCCATCCTAAGAGGAATGATTTTTGGGAACAACCACAGCGCACGCAGACTGATGGGACCTGAGCCTCCACCTGTGCACAGGTCCTGCCAGTAAGTCCCAGCTGCCTGCGTGCCCACACACAGCCTGGGGGAAGGAGCAAGAAGGGGTTTGTAAGCCACAGCCCGTTCAGGCCCTGCTGTGACCCTGCTCTCACCTCTTCCCCTCTCGGAGCAGGTACACCTATGAGCGCATTGATGGGCGGGTGCGCGGGAACCTGCGTCAAGCTGCCATCGACCGCTTCTGCAAGCCCGACTCGGATCGCTTCGTCTTTCTCCTATGCACACGCGCGGGTGGGCTGGGCATCAACCTGACCGCTGCCGACACCTGCATCATCTTTGATTCAGACTGGAACCCACAGAATGACCTCCAGGTAATGGGCTGGGCCAGGACAGGCTGCCAGGAGGTCCTGCAGCACAGCTCCTGTCACTTGTGCCAGCTGGGGAAGGAAGGGCAGCAGCACCTGGCTGTGCTGGACATGGGGTGCCATGCTGGGAGAGCCGGCAGGAGTGCAGGCAGAGGAGACATGTCATGGGGGAGACCGTGGTGTGGCTCTAAAAGCACGGGTAGGCCACAGACCAGGCAACGCTTTGTCCATACCTGGTGCTGGAGGGGATGAAGTGTTGGGTCCCCCGCTTCTGCAGAGAGCCAAGGCTCCAGCCTGAGCCCCATGTCCTTGCCCGGGGGTGTAGGGGTCTCCAATTCCTGCTCCATAACCGCGCAGGCCTGGCGCTAACCAGCACCCGCTGGCAGAGCCCTGCCAGGTCAGCCACAGGCACTAGATGTGGGTGCTCTGGTGTGTGGGAGCTGACTGTGGCTCAGGTGGGTGAGTGGTGGGTGCTGGTGCGGGGTGCCACAAGCCACACGGTCCTCATCCTGCTGGGCTCACTGTGCTTGATGCTGTACCCTCTGCACTCCCAGGCTCAAGCTCGCTGCCACCGGATCGGGCAGAGCAAGGCAGTGAAAGTCTATCGCCTCATCACCAGGAACTCCTATGAGCGGGAGATGTTCGACAAGGCCAGCCTGAAGCTGGGCCTGGATAAGGCTGTGCTGCAGGACATCAACCGAAAGGGCAGTACCAATGGGGTAGGTTGGCTGTCAGAGTGTGGCTCGGTGGGAGGTGCTGCGGGGTAGTTCTCCTCCTTCCCCTGCAAGTTACTGCTGTGTCGGAGCAGAGACCTGGGCAAGGCTTCTGGGGAGGGAGAGCCCAGTCCCACACACTCGTATTGCTGCTCTTTGGCCTGGCAGGCTGTCCCTGCACTGCCACAGGGTTGGGGGACACCTGTGGTGCTGTGTCTGGGTGACATGGACTGAAATTCCTGACAGTCCCTCAGGCAGCGTTTTGAAGTGACCTCTTTGCTGTAGCAGCGGGAGGTCTGGATTGGTTGGAGGCATCTCTGCCTTCCCTCCTGGGGCAGAGGGAAGAGCCTTCTCCTGCTGTGCAATGCCCAGGGTGGCTGGCCAGGTTGGTGATGGCCCCGTGTTTTGGGCAGGTTCAGCAGCTCTCAAAGATGGAGGTGGAGGACCTGCTGCGGAAGGGTGCCTACGGCGCTCTCATGGACGAGGAGGACGAAGGATCGAAGTTCTGCGAGGAAGACATTGATCAGATCCTCCAGCGCAGGACACAGACCATCACGATCCAGTCTGAGGGGAAGGGCTCCACCTTTGCCAAGGTGTGCTGTGCTCCATCGGGAGGGAAGGGGGTGGTGGGGGACACGCTGCAAGCGCGCAGGGCAGTAGTGGCGGGCTGACCTCTTACCTGTCTGTTGAGACATGTCCGCGTGGAGGCCGAGCTCTCCTGCCTGTCCCACTGCGCCCAGGAGTGGGGCCTTGCCAGGGCACGGCAGCAGCATGGTCTCCTGTCTCGCTGGTGGTCAGCAGAGCATTGAGGAGGGGGCCACCAGCCTGGGCAGGTGGTGTGAGGCTGCCCGGGAGGGTTCAGCTTGCCAGCTTCCACTTTCCCTTTGAAGCCGGCTCATGCTGGTGAGAAGGCAGAGCAGGGGCTGTCCTCTAGGTGCCGGGCAGTGCCAGGGTGTGCTCTGTCACCGGCCCGGCGGTGTGGACAGATGCAGAGCTGCTCTTGTGTCCCAGTTGGGGCACTGCAGGGTGGAGGTCTTGCTCTTCTGGTGGGCTGAGGACTCCTGGCTGTGGCAGCAGGCCATGCCCAGAGCTAGACCCTCTGCCCAGGGCTGTTGTGGGCAGGGTCAGGCCTCTCCTTGGGGAGGATGGATGAGTTCAAAGCCTGGGTGAGATCCAGTCCTGAGCTGGGCTGATCTTCTACTCATGAGCTGAGCTTATTTGATCCAGACTCTGTCACCTCCCCTACCCTTCCGGACACCGGTGGTGCCTTGGTATGGTGTTTTGCTGAGCAGAAATGCAGGTGGAGACCTGGGCTGCCGGTGGTCTGGGAAGGAGTTGTGGTACCTTCAGCACAGCCCTCCCACAGCGCAGCCCACCTCTGTCTCCAGCCTCACTCTTCCGCTGCCGTGGGACCTGGCTCTGCAGGGAGACTCCCAGGGTGGTGGCAGGAATCGGCTGCTGGCCTGCACGATGCCGGAAGCTGGGTGCTGCTGTGCCATGGGAAGCTGTGCGCCGTGGGGCCCTGACATCCCCACAGGAGAGAGCCCGAGGAGCCAGCTCTGTGTCACGCTTATAGCTGGTGTCTGCTGGGGGCACCAAGGGCCATCTGTCCCTCCTCCTCTTGTGGGTGGCACAGCCCAGGCTCTGTTTCCAGCGGGTCAGGCAGGACTGCAGAAGAGAGGGGTTTAGCTCCCTTAAGCAAACGAAGAGCCCTCTGGCATGTGTCGACATGGGGCGTGACACCCCATGGCAGCGAGACTGTGCGCTGCAGACAGATGTGTTGGGGATCTCAATATGGGGGTAGGCACTTCTGGATGGTGGGTTGCACCCTGTTCACTCCTCTTCTTTCACTCCCAGGCCAGCTTCGTAGCATCAGGAAACAGAACTGACATTTCCTTAGACGACCCCAACTTCTGGCAAAAGTGGGCCAAGATAGCAGAGCTCGATACAGATGCCAAGAATGAAAAGGTAGGATCCAGCTCGTAGCCTGTGTGCCCCACAACTGATCTGACACCGTGTGGCGTGGTCTCCAGGCAGGAGCCGTGTGCTTCCACTGGGCTCGTGAAGGGATATGTGTTAGGCATCAGGAATTACTGCAAGGGAAGACTGACCCATGAGTGCTGGCTAAAGCCCCGTTTACTTTAGCCACATGTTGGGCTGTGTCTGCCTGGTGTTTCAGGGTGTGCAGTCTGTGCTGCCAGCTACTCCTAAGGCTGGTTAAGGGGTGCCAGTTGGGGCTGGCAGCATGTGAGGGGAGGAGAGGATGAAACAGCTGGGACAATGGCATGCCTGTGAACCCAGCAGACTGGTGTGACTGCGTGAGCTGGAGCTGTGCCGGAGTTCCCCACAGCACAGGCAGGCATGAGTGCCTCCCGCTGCCAGCCAGGTTGGGTGTTGGCAGCCTGGGCAGCTGGGGCTGCTCTTACAGTGTCAAACGCTCCCTCGTGCTGCCTGTTGGATATTTTCCATACCCAATTGAATACTAGCCACGTTTACCTGAGCCTGGGGGGTTGTTTGAAGACTCTGTGGGTCAGGCTCAATATCCTATCCAGGCATTGCTTTAGAAACAAATCTCTCTAAAAGCTGAACACGTGAATAGGGATGAAGGGAGCTGCCCCAGGGCTTTTCCTGGCCTGATGGAGCAAGTGGGGACAGATTTGGATTGTGCCACTCCTTCCTCTGTCAGCATTTGCAGCCCTGCTGTCCTGCCTTCTGGGATGGGAACAAGGAGTAAAGTCAAGTGGATCTGGCAGGCCCGTCATCATGTCCGGGTGAGGGTGTTGCAGACTGTAAATGGATACTCCCGGAGTCTCGCCTCTTGCCCTCATTGGCAAATTGGCTCCTTCCCAGCAGCGGCTGTGGGCAAACACAGCAGCTGGAGCTCCGACAAGCCGGTGCTTGGCTTCTCCTGGCCTGGCAGCAGAGCTGCTGCATGTTCACTGCGCACCTCTGGGGAGCATCACCCGCGGGCAGCATGCTTGTTCTTGGCCCCTGCCTGCTCTGCCCCCGAAAGGGGCTCTCTAGCTGAGTGCTGAGATGGAGCTGGGAGGGTTGGTGACTCTGCCTTCGGGAGGCAGGAGTGGACAGATGGGGTCCCATTTCTCTGCTGGCCCTGCTGAGCTTGTGGGCTCGGCTGCAACCCGAGCCTCTCCTCGGGGCTCCTCCACTGAGCTCAGAGTGCTGCAGCCAGCTTCAATGCAGCCCTGGGGCCTGCCGAAATTCCAGCTAAGGCAGCAACGCTATAGAGATGGTGTTAGACAGCAGCAAGAGGGAGGCCCGGCAGCTCTACAGAGCTCACTGCTCTAGCAGGGGGAATGGGAGCGGGGGGAGGGGGTGTCCCACGTGCTTGAAATTGAGGCAGATTTAGATGGCATGGATTCATTCGACAGGGTGGGGGAAGGAGAGGAGGCAGGTACATGCTATTTAATTTCCTATTGCTCCCTCCTGCACCTTCTTGGAAGCTGCCTTTCCTCTTCCAGCCCACCTGTCCCTCCCTGACACAGAAATTACACTGCCTCCAGCACAGCACTCAGCGCAGGCAGTGCTGGGAGGGCCAGGAGTGTGATTCAGAGCTGAATCAGCTGCTGGTTGTCAGCAGTTTGAACCCAGAGGGCCTGATTTTCAGCCTGCCATTGTTCAGGCTGAATTTTGTGCTGGCCAGGAATTGTCTTGTGTGTGTGGGTATTGGAGCAGGCATCCCAGTCGGAAGGTGATGGCTAGCCACAGGGCTGGCGAGCCAGGAACTAGAAGTGTGAGCAGAGCAGGGTGACAGTGTGGAGAAGAGGACGTACTGTGCCCTGATGGAAGGCAGGTGTTTCTGCCCATACCTGAGCGCGTTCTCCTCTCTGTCCCTCGTAGGAGAGCCTGGTTATTGACAGGCCCCGAGTGCGGAAGCAAACCAAACACTACAACTCCTTTGAAGAGGACGAGCTGATGGAGTTCTCTGAGCTGGACAGTGACTCGGATGAGCGACCCACACGCTCACGACGCTTCAATGAGAAGACGCGGCGGTACCTGCGGGCTGAGTGCTTCCGCGTGGAGAAGAACCTGCTGATATTTGGGTGAGTCTCGCCCCCTCCCAGAGAGCACAGCCACAGCCTCCAGCTGCCCCAGCGTGCACATGGGCCACTAGCTGCCCCAGCCACTTTCAGTCCGTCCTGCTTGCAGTGTCCCCTCCTTCCAGCAGTGACCTCCCTGGTGGGACCTGGGCTCTAAGCACATATTTGGGATGGAAGGAGAGTTAGGGGGACAAAGCATGAGCTGGCAGTCAGCGCTTCCAGAGTCTGCTCCTGCTCTGCCCTGTTCAGTCCTTGGCAAACCTCTCCCCGTCTCTGCTCCCATAATGTGGGGGCAGAACACCCCTATCCAGGGAAGCTGGCAGGGCCGTGCCCCTGAGCGAGCTCCTGGTAAGGTCTCTAGTTGCACAGGAGTGTTTACTCTGTCTGTGTTCCTGCTGTTCCAGCTGGGGACGCTGGAAAGATATCCTGACCCACGGGCGGTTCAAGTGGCACCTGAATGAGAAGGACATGGAGATGATTTGTCGAGCCTTGCTGGTTTATTGTGTCAAACACTACAAGGGGGATGAGAAGATTAAGAGTTTTATCTGGGATCTCATCACGCCGACGAAGGATGGCCAGAACCAGGCTCTGCAGAATCACTCAGGTATTGCGTGTTCTCTCTGCCATTGCACCTGTACCCATTACTGCTGTGCCAGCCTATAGAACCAAGGCTGCAGAAGTCAAAGCAGAGCTGATTGAAACAGCCAGCAAGCAGTTGTGCTTAAGCACCGCGGCTCTCTCTGCACAGAGAAAGTGGCTGCCATGGGACTGACCTCCACACTGACCCTCAGAGCCAGCAGCAGGGGCTGGCTGGGTGGGGGAGGCTGTTTCCTGACTCCCAATGCCATGGCTGGTGCAGAGAGAGCCTTGTGGTGGGAGCAGAGATGCCATCCTACTCTCAGGTGGGCGCTGCTAAGTTTTCTCTGGCCTGTGAATACTGTCAGGGTTCCCCCGTGCGGGGAGACACTGGGCAGTGAGCTCATGGGGCACTGGTGACCGTATGAACACATTGGGTGTCATAGGTGTGAGGATGCTTATTCCACTCAGTGTAGACATGCCTGGCTGTTCCTGAGGGCATCACAGGATGTGGCGTGGATCATTGTGCAGGGTCCCTACCTGTGCCTGTTGGCAGCCCCGGCCCTAATGCCAACAGCTGAGACCACCAGGTGTGGCACTCACGGCTGCGCCAGGGAAGCTGATGGTGCAGTCTGTGCAGGTACCTCACTCCCGGTCACCAGCTTCTGTCTCCTCTCATCATGGTTCTTGTCCCAGACACACGGGTCTGCAGTGCCTGCCCGGATGGGTGGAGGTGCAGCATTGGTTTGTCCGGAGACCTCTGCAATGCAGAATCCTACCCAGGTGATGCTGCCGTCTCTCACTCCATCTAGCAGGACCCTTTATCTCAGGTTTGGCTGTGCCCTCCCTGTTCAGAGGACTCGTATGCTTATTTTCCAGTGTGTGTGAGGTCCACATATCACACCGCATGTCCAGTTTATAATTGCATCCGCATTCTGTTGGGTGGAGGCTTCCAGTATATCATCAGCTTCAGACAGGGGCCACCCGGAGCCTTCCCCAGCCCTGCTCTCCCGCTGTCTCTGACCCTGCCTGGGCAGTGGGGCACTGCAGATTCGCCCCGCTGCATGCAGTGCAGCGTCTGCTCTCTGTAGGCGTCCCTTGGGGCTGGAGCAGCACAGCGAATAGAGCCTACCATGCAAACAGCATCGTGCAGCTGCAGTGGCTTTTGTCTTTAATGATATGAAGACAGAGCCAGTGCTGGCTCCTTGGATCAGCTGGAGGGTTGTGGACTGGGACACGTGGTCACTGCTCGTTCTGTGTCAGAGGACTCTGCGCTGACCTAGCAGCACAGTGCCTGCATCCTGCAGCTTTCAGGACAGGTGAGTTCGGCTGGGAGGGCCGGCTGGGGGAGGCCATGGTGCTCCCATGGGGTGGTCAGACCCCCATGGCTGTGTGCTGCTTGTTGTGCACTTGTGATCTGTGGTGCAAGGTGAGTAGCAAGGAGGCAGGGACTCTCCAGCCTGCTTTTGGCATCAGGGAGCCAGGCTGAAACCTGGGGCTCCTGTTTCGAGGTGGTGGGGCACAGGGAAGGCTGTTCTGGAGTGGTGCTGTTGCTGAGCCCTGAGAGCGTGCTTGCGTGTTACTTGGTGCTTAAAACCCGACATCACCATTTCCTTCTGTCTGGAGATGTCCGACTGGCTTTACAGTGTGAGGTCCAAGCACGTGGCCTCCTTAAGTTACTCCAATCACTTCCTACAGTGTCAGCCACGCTGGCAGTGCTGCCTCCTGCCCTTGCCACACAACCCTGCCCAGAGCAGCACTGGGACTGGACTCGAGCCCTGTGGGGAGCAGAGCAAGAGTAAGAAACAAGTTGGCTGATATGAATGGGCTTGATTTAGATAATGCCAGATAATGAACAAGCCGTGGTTTCAGTGGAGGGTCAGGACTGCTTTAGTGCAAGAGCAGTGCTAAAATTGAATATTTAGCAGAGGGGAGCAACCGGGAGCTTCTCCATCAGCTCTTCAGAATGGCTCTTCCCACCTGTGAAACCTCCCTGTGGTCATGGCCAGAGGAACAACGAAACCATCTAGCCTAACCTGAGGAGCTGGAGAAGAGCAGAACCCTCTGGTGAGGAGCACCCACGTTGCAGGCGCTGCTGTGGCTCACCAAGGAGCCTGAGGTACCACTCATGTTTGCAGAGAGCTGACCACGCGAGACATGCTCGGGGCCTCCCTGATGTGCAGAAAGCAACAGCAACCTCCAGCCCTTGCTAGTGCATCCTGGGGCTGTTCCTTCTCAATCTGGTATCCGCTTGACTACAAGGGGTGAGCACAGCACGCAGGCAGCCCAGCTCAGAGCTCTGCTCTGATCCAGCCCCGTCCTGCCTTCTGTCCTGGAAGAGGCCAAGCTGCTGAGGAAGCAGCATTTGCCCAGAGTTTGTCAGGCGAATTTGGTGCTGGGGACAGGAGCCCTGGTGCCCGCTGCAGGCCTCCAGGAGCCACCTGGGCTGGAGCCCTTGTCCTGTCGTGGAGCTGCAAACTTTATGCAGGTGTTGAGGACACAGCAACACTCTCTCTTCTTCCCTGGTGTTGCAAGATGGATGGGATGGGACTGCTGAGGCACTTCTTTCCCCTTCGCACACATAGGCAGGAGAGGACATCTGCAGGACCCTGTCTCAGAAGCAGCTGCCCAGGGAGGCAGCTCATCCCTCTCGGAAGACTCCAAACAGTAGTGACCCCACCAGCAGTTGTTTCCACGTTCTGCTGTGAATTCGCATCTTATTCCGAGGTTCAAAATGTGTTTAATTTTCAGCTCCAGCCACTGGATCTCATTTTATCTTTGTCTGCCAGATGGGACTGCATTCCTTTTCCCTTCGCTAACTTTGTCAAGTGTAAATGCCCCCTGCAGTGATCTGGTTCCCATGCAGCCCTCCTCCTGATGCACGGAATAGGAAACAACCCTTACAGATCAGACCATCAGGATTGTCTTCTGGTCTTTGATCATTTGGGAGCCTCTTGTTTGAACTCTTGTCCCAAATCACTGTGTTGTCCCCATAGGGTGAACTTCAGAGCTGGCTGTAGTGTCCAAGTAAGGCTCTAAGAGCTGTGCCCAGGACCAAGGTCCCTTCCGTGCTTCTGTGTGATATTTTTATACATCAAGGGGCCATGTTATCCTTTGGGCTCAGCATTGCACTGAGAACTCACAGCAATTCAGTTTCTGTGGTGATCCACAAGTTTTTCTTGGAGACGGAGCCTCCCATGCTCTGCCTTTACCCTGTGCACTTGCCCCACCCTGGGTTGCTGACCTGCAGCCAGGAGCTTCGCACGGCCTCCTCCAGCTCCCCGGCTCTGCTGCCCTGCCTGGGCACCGCAGCGCCAGAGATGCCTTGTGGCGGTGCTCGGCCTGGCCCACGGTGCCCACGGTGCTCACTGGCTGCCACTTGCTGTTACAGGCTTGTCAGCACCGGTGCCCAGAGGCAGGAAGGGGAAGAAGACGAAGAACCAGATGCTGCTTCCCGAGATAAAGAATGCAGACTGGCTCGCCACCTGCAACCCCGAGGTTGTCCTGCATGACGACAGCTACAAGAAGCACCTCAAACAGCACTGCAACAAGTGAGCGTGGGAGCCCATACAGGCTCGTGGAGACCATGGGTTGAGGGCCTTTAGCGTGGGGAGGGTGGGAGGGAGCTACAAAGGGCTCACAGCCCACACAGGATCACCATGTTCTGGCTGCTGGACTGCTCTTGGATGCTCCTCCAGTTAATGGGAACTGTGTCCTGAGCAGCAAACCTCCATCCGCAGGGCCCCAGCAGATCACAGGGCTGGGCACTGGCGTGACACCACATGGCCAGTGCCCGTCCTGCTTGGAGAAAGTGGGTCCTCCCACATGGGGAAACATGGTGTCGAGCAGGTTTCCCTGGCCTCGCTGACCCTCAGAGCATCCCCCTGCAAACGCTGTGGCAAGGGCTGTTGGGCCAGTCCCTAGGCTGGCGTCTGAGCACCTGCGTGCTAGCGTGCATTCCTCTCTGCTGCCCCGGGACAGGGTTCTGCTGCGGGTGCGAATGCTCTACTACCTGAAGGCTGAAGTGCTGGGGGAGGCCGCGGACAAAGCCTTCGAGGGGACCCCTGCCAGGTAGGGACCGTACGATGAACCCCTGCGATGCTTCTTGGGGAGGTGGTAGCAGCACTCGAGCACTGCCACAGCCATCCAGCCCAGCCACGTCTGGGTTCACCGTGGCTCCAGGCGAGTCAGACCCTGTGGTCAAATCCCCAGGTCTTGCTCAGGCAAAACTTCATCCTTAGATGGCAGCTCTGCCTGAGAAGAGACCGCGGCCGTGCCAGCCCTGTTGAGGCAGCTCTGAGGCTGCCAGCCTGAGGGGTGGTGAGGACACTTGGGGACACCCTGCAGCCTGCAGGAAGATGCCTCTGTGTGCTCCCTGACCAATTGACCTTTAATCCAAAGTGGGAGCCCACAGAGACTGTGCCCGGTTCCCAGGGCCAGGCCTTGGAGCAGAGCATGCCCCATTGCTGTGGCCTGCAGTCCCTTCCCAGCACTGAGGACAAGGGGGCCGACAGGCTCTGTTAATGCCACTGAGCCTGCAGCCTGCCAGCTCCTGACCTTCCTTCAAAGACTCAGCACTCAGTGCTTGAGAGAGAAGTGTGGTATGCTGAGCTTCATTTCCTAGAGCAGGGGTTGCTGCCTTCCCCAGCACAGCTCCATGAGCACGAGTCTGTGTGGAGGGGACGTTGCAGCCCACCCCACCAGACGTGCTGTTCTTTTGGGGCTGGTAGGTTTGAAGTGGTTTCCCCCAAGAGATCCTGTTCAGATCAGATAGGATCTCCAGTCGTCTGGTGTTGCTTGGGTGGGAGGGGAGAGGGGCTGTGCAGGCTCCCCATCTCTGGAGAAAGAGGATGGGGAAGACAGTGGGTTGCAGCGGAGCCAAGACTCCAGCTCTCTGACCCCAGGGAGACGTGCATGCCAGGCCATGGCAGGGCCCCAGGCCAGCCTTGCATTCATTAGCTGTCCCCAAGCCAGCAAGTGATGGCTTCTGTCTCCTCCTGCCCAGCAGCGCCCACTGCACTCCAGTGTCTGGTGAGGCTGGGAGAGGGGCATTCATACCTTGTCTGCCACAGGGAGCTGGATGTGCTGCTGCCGGACATTGACTACGTGGAGATCCCAGTGGACTGGTGGAATGCCGAAGCTGATAAATCCCTGCTCATTGGTGTCTTCAAGCACGGTGTGTACCCAGCTTGTCTGGTGGATGCCGGTGTGTCAGAGGGATCCAAGTGGAGCACCTGGCCAGAGCTCCAGTATCTGGAGGGAACTTCACGTCAGTGCGAGGGGGCAGAGCCACAGCCATGCACTGTAGCCACACAGGGCCAAGGCAGCTCTCCCCAGGCGCTGGCAGCTGCGGTGCTGCCAACTCATTCGGGTGGTGGGGCAGGCGCACTGCGGTGCCCAGGGTGGCTGTGTCTGGTCTCGTGGCAGACTCCTCTGGTTTGCCAGGAGCAGCATGCAGTTGCCACGTGAGGGTGAGGAGGAAGGCACAGAGCCTCTCCTGGCATCCCCAGCCTTGTCATGAAGTTGCCCTGCGGCTTCCAGGAGCCGCGGGGCTGTTTGCTCCCAGCTGCAACCTGCCACGGGTGCTGTGCACAGCTCTCTGGGTGCTGTGCTGCCTACCAGGCAGGGCTGCCTGGTGGGATGGAAAGGCTGACCTTTCTCTTTGCCTGCTGCCCAGGGGCTGCAGAGCAATTAGCAGCTTTTGGGAAACTGTTCTGAATTGCTGGGGGTGAGAATTGCTCTCACATCAGCACAGAGCTGAGTGGGGAGCTGTGTTCCACAGAGCAGGTTTGCCTGAACCAGGCTCAGGCCTGACTTTGTGCCATCTTTCTCCTTTTTGATGGCCTGTGGCGGTTGGCAGGTTATGAGAGGTACAACGCCATGCGGGCGGACCCGGCGCTGTGCTTTCTGGAGAAGGTGGGCATGCCGGATGAGAAGCTGCTCTCTGCAGAGCAAGGCGTCAGCGACGGGGCCCAGGATGCTGCTGAAAGGTGGGCAGGGGATGGAGCCAAGCTCTCGGGGGCTGTCTGGCTCACTCCTGGGGGCCATGTTAGCAGTGGGGCAGTTCCGTGGGGTGAGCTGAGTGCAGGGAGGAGGAAGGAAGCAGGCCGTGCGTCTGAGCACAGCGGGCAGGGAGAAAGGCAGGGGGGAGCTGACTCCCCAGTACGAGGTGGAGGGATGGCATGAGCACCAATTCTCCACTCCCTCCTGCTGATGACTGGCACGGCCAAGGGGGCTGTGCTGCCACTACCAGGGACTAATTCACTCTCTTACCCAGGGGCAGCATGGAAAAGGAAGAGAGCAGTGGAGAAAAGCTGGAGGGGCTGCCAAAGCAGGAGGTGAGTGTGATTCACAGTGATCAATGCATGTCTGCTGCTGCCAGGCCTGCCCTCCCGCCTTGTGCTGCAGGCTTGGCTCCGTTAGCTCTGCTGCAGGGCATGGGGGAACCAGCATGGCTGGTGACCCTGCTCTGTGCCGGCTTTGCTGTGCCATGCACAGGCTCTGCCCCACGCTGTCTGCATCGTCTCTGCTCGCTGGAGCACAGCTTCTGCTGTTGCCTCTGTGTGTTCCCTGCAGACCTGGGTAGCATCCACCTCATGGGGAGCTGAGGGGGATTGAGGGCTGGGGACAGCCAGGTGTGCTGGCTCTCGCACTCGGCTTCAGGAGCCACATGGGGCCCTGGCAAAGGAGTCAGGCGTGTCCCATAAGAAATGGCCTTGGGGGAGAGGAAGAGCAGTGAACGAGGCAGCACGGAAAGGTGCAGGGTTCATTTGAGCAGCAGAGGCTGTCACACTGCTGCTGTCCTGGGCAATGGCAGCACAGTCTGTGTCACTGTGGTGGTCCTCCCCTCCAGGCCCAAAATGGACAGCATTGCCCCTCTGAGCTGTCACCTCCCCTGCCTGTGCTGCTCTGATCCCATGTGCTGACGGCAGCCAGCGACTGCAGCCCAAGGGCACAGGACACGTGGCCCTGCCCATCCTGCCACCCCGTACCCTGCCAGGGTCGGGTGGGCTGCAGGTATGGGGGGTTCTGTGCGGGGCTGGAGAGCACTCTCTGATGGTTTCCTTCTGCAGGACATCGTGGCTGCTGGGGTGGATGAAGCCAGTGAGAAGCGGGACGAGCCAGCGGCAGGTGAGGCCATATCTCCCGCAGCATGGCGTGTGGCTTCCCAGGGGCTGGCACAGCACCGCCAGAGCTGGAGCACTGAGGCAGGTGCTGCTGGGTTGGAGGGTCACGCTGCTGAGCTGGGGGAACGTGCTGCTCTGTGTTAGTGGGTGAGGTAGCTTAACTTGGGCAGGCTCCTGTCAGGGGCCCTCCCGTGCAGAGTCACGTGTGACCCAGGGATGGGCCCTGTGGCAGGGCAGCCAGGGTCCCACAAAAGAGCGTTTCCAGCCAAAGCCAGCCAGGGGTAACTAGAAGCCATTAGCCTGCCCATGTCCATGCAGGTGCCTGCATGAGATGAGCATGCAGGGTCTCTGTGGTGGGCAGTGCTGGCAGATGCCATGGGCTGGCTGGCCCCGCTGCTGAGCAGGGAGCTGCAGTCCTCTCCCATGCATGGCCTGGCCTGGAGCTGTCATTCCTACCTCAGTCTCTGCCTCTGGGCTCTCTCTGAAGGAAGCTTAGACATGGTGAGGCTGTAAGCCAGGAGCTTTTGGGGTGCAGAGGCCCAGGGATGGTCCCCCATCTCACAGCCCCCCACTCATGACTGTGATCCCTCGTGTCCCCCACAGGAGGGGGAAAGTGGAAGGGAGCTCTTGGAGCTGGCTGGAGGGACGCGGGAACCTGTGGCTTTGAATGTGCATTAAATACTAATGTCCTTGCTGATGTTTGAAGCCCAGGATGGCTCCGACTCAGACAGATCCTGCTGGCCTGTCTCATCTGCCCTCACAGCCAGACTGCGGAGGCTCGTCACCGTCTACCAGCGCTGCAACCGCAAAGAGCTGCCTCCCCGTGCCGAGATGCTGGTGCCCGGTAACCATGGATACTGGCTGCAGGACGAGATGTTCAGGAGAGCCTCCGAGATGGACTCGGTGAACAAAGAAATGCAGAAAAGGTAACGCAGCAGAGGGTCCTTTCCAAAGCTGATTTAGGCCAGTTGAAATCCTTGCCCTCATGGATTTACCCAAGTGAATGTCACCACGGCTGTCTGTGCAGCCAGCTGCCCGCGTGACGGAGGCACGTGGGTCTTTGCTGGGCAGGGAATGCTGCTCCCAGCCGCGAGGGAGCCTTGTGGCTCCAGCAGCCAGCCCGGCCGGGGAGCAGCCTTCACTGTAGTTTGCGGGTAGCAGCTGGTGACACAGTGAAAGGAAGTGAGGGGACAGCTCTTCAGGGTCAAATCCAGCGTCTCCTGGGTCAGGGACCGCCCCCCAGCCCCAGCAGAGTGGGTGCTGCTGAGCAGTGTTGTGCACTTGGGACACACCATGAACGAGGGGTGATGGATGAGCACTGTCACAGCCCACGTGTGTAGCCTTTCTGACCCTCGTGGCTCTCACGTCGCTGCATTAGCCTCCTGCTTGTGGCCTCGGGAGCCCAATGGTGGCATATTCTGGTTGCGGTGTGCTCCCATTTCGTTTTCATCCAAGTAAGTGGAAGGATGGTGGCACCATCCTGGCACCCTGAGTGGCTCTCTGCAGAAACTGGAGAGGGTGTGCGGCAGGGTGATGCTGCCTCCTTTGCTGCCAGTCACCAGTGCGCAGCCCTGGGACTTCCTGAACTGCAGGGGCTCTCTGTGGTCAACAGTCCTTGATGGCTTTGTCTCCTGTGAACCTGCCCCTGTTGCAGGAACCCATGTAACTGCTTGGTGTCTGTGCTGCCCTGTGCTCTCTGTTCACGGCCTCCTTGTATGGAAGCTGCTCCAGCCCTCCAATATTCCCTCTCCCCTTCCTCTGGACCTCTTCCAGTTGTACCATCCCCTCTTCCAGGTGGGGGCATCAGTGGTTGTGCTGTGGACACCACAGCAGCCTGGTGTTTCCTGCTCTTTAATTCTGTGGGCTTTTTTTTTTTTTTTGGGTCTCCTTACAGGAGTGTCCTAGGCAGTTTACCACCAGCCTTTAATTTGAGGCCTTTCAACAAACTCTCCGTTGGGCTCCTTGATTTGTATCATTGATTTTTTTATTAACATTCTTCTTGTTAGTCTCCTTTTTGGAATGAAATATCACTGCAGAGGGCTCACAGCCCCTGGCAGCAGGGGTGGAAATGCTGATCTAGGTGTATTTTGGTCAGTTGGGGAGTACTGTGGGTGCTGTCACCCTGTCTGCTCTCCCTTGACGTGTCCCAGCTGCTTGCTGGTGCTGGCTCAGAGCTGCAATTCAGAGGAGCTGAGATTTGACTTTAAGCTTTCTTCAGCCCACAGCACTCGCCTTTCTCTGCTGTGACCCGCTCCTGCGCTTGCCTTGCAGTTTGCACCCTGGTCTGTTCTCTGTGGCCTGTTTCTCTGTGCTCTGTTTGCCCGGGGCTGTATTTGCCCAGGATGCTCTTCACCATCTCTGTCCTGGATTGTTCCTTTGAGTGATCCCCACGAGGTGAAAGTTCAGAGGGTCCAAGCCAGAGTGAAAGTTGTGCTCTAACAGCGCTGTAACTGAACCCCCCTATCAGCACGTCTGCTTTCCTTCAGTGGGGAGGAGGTGACACCCACCCCTGGCACCTAAGAGTCCACAGGAGTCAGCAGGGTGGATGGTGTTTGTTACTGGGATCCTTATGGCAACGAACCCCAGTCCCAGTTTCCCTCTGGAAGAGCCTTGTTGAGAACTGTGTCTGCAGGACCTTCCTTTCTAATTCCCAGTACAGAGGTTTGACCTTTCCATGGAGGTGATGAGACAGCTCAGTGTGGCAGGAAGCAAGTAGGTGAGATGATAGGTTTGTGCCTCCACAGAAGCTGCTGGAGCCTGCGCCCCATCGGCAGCGCAGCCAGGAGCTGCACTTAGTGTTTTTTCAAACAGCCAAGAGTGTTTTTTCAACAGTGAGCCAACAGCCAGAGGGCCCGTGGCCTTCGCTCCTCCTCACTATGTGCCATAAGGCAGAGGATCTCAGGTTGTGGTGATCTCCCCAGTGTGCTCCTCCTGGCAGCTCCCCCAAAACTGGTGGGCAGTAACTAGCTAGTCCTCTGTGAGCCTCTCTGCCTGGTGCCTTGCCCGTGCTGGGACCAGAACATGTCTCAGTGGTGTTCGTGTCTCCTCCCTGCCCCACAGGTGGACCAGGAGGGAGCAGGCAGATTTCTACCGCACTGTCTCCTCCTTTGGGGTTATCTATGACCAGGAGAAAAAGATCTTTGACTGGGCCCAGTTCCGAGCCATCTCTCGACTGGAGAAGAAGACAGATGAGAGCCTGGAGAAGTATTTCTACAGCTTCGTGGCCATGTGCAAGAATGTCTGTGGTCTCCCACTGTGGAAAGAGGATGGTGAGTGGAAATTGCATGGCCTGTCGGGGGTGTAACGGTAGGTCCATGTAGCCATAGGTCAGAAATGGTCCCACTGCTCTCGTGGAGCAAGGGAGGAGTTTCAGAGACAGTTGGAGGCAGCGAGAGGCTAGGCAGGCTGTGGCCTTGCATAAGCCATGTGCATTTCTGCCTGCCTTGTCACCACCATGTACCACCTCCCCAGTGCAATGGGAAGGTAGGGCAGCCCTGTGGGCTCCAGCTGCTGCTCTCACAGGTCTCACGGAGCTCTCCCATAAAATCACAACCAATTTTATCCAAGACAGCAACATCTAGATGTGAGGGAGAAGCAGAGAAGCAGCAGATCCCATCTCTTCCACACTGGAGCTTGGGGTTGTTTGGGCGATCCGTATTGCTGCTTTCTTTCCGAGCATCTCCCTGCTGACGCTGGACATAGTCCACACAGCGCCTGTGCAGTGGCGTAGCTGACTAGAGAGCTCTGCTACAGGGTAAAGGGAGTCTGAACCTATCGCAGGAGGCTTGGGAAGCCTGGCCAACACACAGGGCATCTGTTTTCTCAGTGCCCTGCAGAGCCCCAGTGCATTGGCACTGTGCAGGGCATGGCAGATGAAAAGCTGCTTGCGGGCTATTTAAGCACAAAGCAATTTGCTTCTAACAGCAGCAGAAAGGATTTCATCTCAGACCTGTGGGAGATCTGATCTCAGGCGCAGTTCCTTGGATGTGTGTGTTAATGCCTTAAGTAGGTGAAGTAGGTGTTCCTCATCGAAAGAGCTGCACAGGTTGAGGGAATCCCTTCCCTGAGAACCTGCTGAAGGGCTACCAGAGGCTCAGACCCCAGGGAGCCGCTCCACCAGCAGGTCCAGGCAGCTCCAGCACTGCTGGCACTACTTGTCTGAGTAGAGCTGAGACAAGACTCTGAAATCCTCTGCAGCCGAGTGCCGCTCTTGGTCCAGCTGCTAAAGTCGAGGGAGTTTAGTCCTGTGTGTCCATTTGGTGGCAAATGAATGGAAGGTGGTGAGACTGGGAAAAGAAGCCTCAACAGTGGCTACAAGCACTCCCCTCACCTCACCTGCAGCCTGAGCGAGAGTTAAAACTCACCTTGCTCATCATTGCCTCTGAGTAACTCTCATCAATCTGTGTAACGGGGCCTTGGCTTTTCTATCCCTGCTGTAGGTCCCCCAGACCCTGACATCTATGTGGAGCCCATCACAGAGGAGCGTGCTGCCAGAACCCTCTACCGTATCGAGCTTCTGCGAAAGGTGCGCGAGCAGGTGCTCAAGTGTCCGCAGCTCCACGAGCGGCTCAAGCTGTGCCGGCCGAGCCTCTACCTGCCGGTGTGGTGGGAGTGTGGCAAACATGATCGGGACCTGCTGATCGGCACCGCCAAGCACGGCCTGAATCGCACTGACTACTACATCATGAATGACCCCCAGCTGTCTTTTTTAGATGCATACAGGAACTATGCCCAGCATAAAAGAACGGGGCTCCCAGGCCCAGAAACCCTGTGCTGCCTTTACCAGACTAACTCCAAACTCTACAGTTCCCCTCTGTACAGCCAGGTGGACCGGACTTGTGAATCCCTGGAGAACGAAGCCGAGAGTCAGATCAAGCTGGACACCGTAGACAACACTATGTCCCAGGCTGGGGGCAGTCCGCCAGATGCAAACTGTGAAACATTCATGTCTAAAGTCCGGGACATCATTTCCAGTAACTATGATGAAAGCTCTCTGCCGGACTCGTTGGTCTGCATGATGTACGATGAGAAGGCCTGTAACAGTGAGCAAAGCTCCCTTGCCCGAGACAGCCCAAGTTGCACAGAAGTTGGAAGCAGCATTGCTAAACTCTCTGAGGGCAAGCTAGAGGGGGACGAGGATCCGTCCAGCTGCGATGCAGATGCCATGAGAGACACTCCGTTCCTAGAGGGTTTGCAGGTGGGCTGTGACCGAATGGACAGTCAGAACGAGGAAGCTGAGCCGTCACCTTCTACCCCCGAAAGTGACCCTTCACGGAGTGTCCCAGCAGAGCTCTGTGAAGCCTTGCAGCAGAAGGGAGACCTCACCAGCCCTGCGCCAGTGCTGCCTGAGCACGGTGCTATGGAAGGAGTCATAAGCATGGGGCTTTACAGTCCCAGTCTTCATAACTATGAAATAAAGGTTCCTCCTGAGCAGAGGTTCATCAATCTGCTGCAGGAGAAAGGAATGGAGGCAAAGTCAGGTCCAAGTCAGAGCCACAGCGAGGAAGATGAGGAGGAAGAAGAGGACGATGATAACTCTGAGGCAGCAGCAGATGTTGTGGAAGGCTTGAATGGTCCCAGGACCAGGGCCGGTTGTGACCCCGAGGCTAATGAACTGGGGGGCGAGGAGCAGAGCTCTGGCCTCCCCACACCTGAGGACACTTGCCCAGAAGATGTGAATGGCGAGAGAGAGTCCCTGGGGCTGGGGACACCCGAAGGGCTGGGGGAGCCCGGGCCAGAGGGCAGGGAGGACCGTGGCCTGGATGAGGAGAGCACCCTGCAGCATTCACCGGGCCAGGCTCAGCGCCAGGCTTTCAGCCTGCCCGCACCTCTGCTGGGGGCCCCAGGGGCAGAGCCCCCCCATGCCAGGGGGGAGGCCTGGGGCCAAGGGGCTGAGGCGCAGGCAGGCTGCAGAGAGGCCCTGCACCCTGAGCCTCAGAGGGTGAAGCAAGAAGAGTGTGAGAACAGAGATGAGGGGGAGAAAGCCAGCAGCAGCCAGAGTCAAGGTACAGTCCTGAGAGCTCCCTCTGGTTGACAGGCACCTCCAGCTGGGGTGGGAGGGATATGCTGACTTCCCTGCAGAGCCAAAGCCTTGGGGCTGCCGAGCCCCCGGAGCAGCCTCCCCTCTGTAGGAGTTGGGGTCCCTCTAGCTGATGTGATTGGGGAACAAAGGGTTGGTGGCTGCATTTGCCAGCAGGGTTGGCCCTGAGCCCCAGCAGCCCTTCTGCCATGAGCATCCCATGGAACGCAGGACTCCCTTCCCTTCCTGGCACAGGACACTGCCTGGTGAACAGCTCCTTCTGGAAAGGCATGTGCCCCCCTCCTTGCCTGCCTGGGGTACGGGGATGGTCAGGGATGGGGGCCACTGCAATACAAGCCCCCCAGACTCAGCCCAGGGGAGTGCTGGCCCTTCCTGAGTAGCGTGGGCCGCCTGCCGTGACCCAGGGCTGCTGCATTTCTTGGTGGCTGGTTGGGAAATGGGACCCTTGTGGAGCCAGCTAGGCACTGGGATGGGAAGGTGTGAGGAGTTGTTCCACCCTCGAGAGGGCGGGAGAGGCAGGGCGGTGATGGGCTCTGTTCTCCGTCACTTTCTCAGATGGTCCAGAGAAGTACCTGGAGGAAGAGAGCAAGAGTTCTGCTTCTGTCCTGCCTGGGGAGATCGATGACCTTCAGGATGCCCGGGCACCAACCATAGCCCAGCTGCTGCAGGAAAAGACGCTTTACTCCTTCTCTGAGTGGCCTAAGGTGAGTTTAAAATTAACACTGTTTGTATTGCAAGTGTTACTGCGTAGTCCTGACCAGCAGTGGCTCACACAGCCCCAGCTCTGCCTCCTGGTCCTCCACACATGGCTCCCCACGGACGCTGTAACTGAGGTGCTCTTCCCAAGCACCCATGCTGTGGACACACCTGCCACAAAGCAGCTCCCCACTGAGCTGAGGTCACCAGGGCTGGGTTTGTCTTTTATCCTGAGATGACATACACGAGTCAATCATTGGGAGTCCCAGCCTGCCACCGTCCAATTCTGTTTGCAGGACCGTGTGATCATCAACCGCATTGACAACATCTGCCATGCCATCCTGAAGGGCAAGTGGCCTTCCTCCAGCCAGCAGTTTGAGACCCAAAGCCTGCTGACAGCTCCAGCGGTAGCCAGCAGTGCCGGCAGCAGGAACAGCTTTGCCGAGTCAGAAGCCCCCGATCCCAGCTTCAATAATGGGGTGTTAATCTCACAGGTACAAAAGGTGAGGGGGGCCCCCAGGCAGGGAGAGGCTTGGGACTCTGGGGTGAAGCATTGCCCAGAAGTGCACAGGAGTTTCCCAAGCAGGGCCTGGGTTTTCACTGCCTCTTGGTACCACTGGTCCCCTCCACTGAGGGCTCCTGGTGAGCTCCCCGTGCTCTCAGTCCCCGCACCAGCCCTGCTCCCCTCCTGGGAAGGCAGCTGTCCTGCGGCAGCTCCTCAGCTCCTGCGGCTGTAGAGGTGCTTCCAGAGTCAGCGCTGGAGCACCCAGCGTGGTCAGGGGGAAAAGGGGACACTGCCCTGGTATCCCAAAGGACAGGGTGCAGGAGAGGGCACTGCCCCATCGGTCACCAGCTCGCTCTCATCTCCTCTCTCTGTTGGACACAGCGCAGAGACATAAGCTGCTGGCCTTGGACCCCGGCCCAGCTGCCCAGCAGCTGGTGGAGCACCCAGGGTTATAGCACCTTGGGAGATCAAAGTGTGTCTGAGGGTGCTCCTGCAGCATCCCCACACAGGGAAAGAGAGGTGTGGTGTGCCCAGGTAAAGGGCATCCTACAGGGCTCCTGCGGAAAGGCAGAAGAGCCTGACTGTTAGCTCAGTGTTGGTTTGAAGAACTGTGGTCCCTGGGCAGTGTGCGAGCAGCCGTAACCCTCTCCGTGGCTTTGATACACACAGGAAGGTTTCCTGACCCCTGCCTTTGCAAAGGACGAGCGGAAGCACAGGAGGCCCTATGAATTTGAGATGGAGAGAGATGCCAAACAGAGGAGCTTGGAGCAACTAGCAGCAACCCATGTTCATCCACCCATTGTGCTGAATGGCTGGCGCGATGCAGCGGTGGACTTGTCCAGAGCCTCTGATGGGTCCCCGGGGAACTCTTCTCCTTTCCCCCTGAACACAAACATGCCTAAACTGGGGACCGTGAACACCCTCCAGGGCTCCCTGGGCATGGACTTGTCTGGCATCCTCCAGGCAGGGTTAATCCATCCTGTCACGGGACAAATTGTAAACGGCAGCCTCCGAAGAGATGATGCTGCCATGAGGAGGAGACGGGGCAGGAGAAAAAATGTAGAAGGGATGGACCTCATCTTCTTGAAGGAGAGGCCTCTTCCAACCAGGCTGCAGGTGGGTTGATGCGCTCCCCTTTCACATGGCCCCGATGGACTCAGCATGATTTGTCTCATGGTCCAGCTCTCCCCTTCAAGCTCTGCTGCCCATGACAATGTGGGACCTCCTCCAGGGTAACTTGGCTTGTGCTGGAGCAGGCAGAAGTGGATACTACTGCAGGGAGGAAGGGAAGTTTTCCCCCCGGCTTGCAGCACTCTGCCTGGAGTGTTTGAGTCCCGCTAAGCGTTATCAAAAGCAGCTGTCCCACCTCAGGGTGTGTCTAGGGTTAGAGAACATGAGGAAAGGTCCCTGACTGCATTGGAGCTGTGGCCAAGAGCCTGCTGCACCCTTTCTCCTTCTACCCTGGGATCCACTCAAAGAAGACTGGGGCTCTGGGAGCAAGACCAGTCCCTCTAGACCACTTTTAGGAGTGATCTGGGGGGAAGTTGGTCCTCCTGGTGATTAGGGTGTTTCCAGGTGAGTTCAGAAGCATCTCCCAGCTCTTTCTGCCCTCCATGCCACCAGTGCTGGGGACTGAGTGGAAGTGTAATGCGGTGGTGGGTGGTGATTTAAGGAACAGGCACTGGGAATATGTGGATTAATCTGTGTGATGGGAGCAGATGACCTGCTTTGGGAATTCTGCTTATCTGGGTGCACGTGCATCACCACGTGCTGCTGACGGGCTCTCCCTGCTCCTCCCTCCACATCAGGATGTTCAGGAAGACCAGCCGCAGCCGCCCCAGAACAGTCCCCTCCCCGATGGGCCGGTTGCTGCTACCTCAACTCCACAGCCAGTCCCAGCTGCAGGCAGCCAAGCAGAGAAGGCTGTCCCGAATAAGAGTCTCCTCGACTGGCTCCGTCAGCAGTCTGACTACACACTCGATGTTCCCGGCTTTGGCACAGTAAGGGTAGCCTTCAGTGGCACGTGTGTGTGTGTCTGCCTTGTGTGTTGCCCTTTGCATTAGGTTTTCTGCAGTTGCTCTTGAGTTCAGGGTTTCCATGAAGTGTCTCAACATGCAGCCTTTTCCCCTGTATCACGGCTTGTGGTGTTCATCAGGGCTGTTTGGGAGGTTCATCACATGTTTGGGAGGCAGGCACAGTTCCCTGTACAGCAGTGAAAGTTCGTGCTGAGCTGTGTCCTCCTGCCCCAAGGTTCGTTCTCCAGCTCCAGTGCATCCGTCTGCCCAATGCACAGTTAGTCCAATCTTCCAGAAGTGCGAGGGATGGGGAAAGAAATGGGAGAAGGGATTTGGGATGCTCAAGGTCTGTCTGTGTTGCTCCCTTTCACCTGGGGTCATTTTAGGCAATGCTATTGTATTAAATAAGGTTCCCAGACAAGAGGAAACCTCTTCGCTTTAAAAACTGGACCGAAGCACCTGTGTTGCAGGCTGCAAAGGCTGCGGTTGCATGGCTGCAGGCACCATCAGAAAGCAGAGTGGCAGAGAGTGGGGTGCAAAGTCTGTCTGATTCTTCTTGCTGTCTCATAAGCATCCACCTCTTGGTTTCACAGTTTGGTTTGCTCCAGGCTTCAGCTTATTTAGCCTATTAGACCATGTGGTAGGCAGAACACAGGCTGTAAAACAGAGTACGAAGAAATGTGGTGGTAATACATAAAAGACTCTGCATCTTGATCCTGGAGGGTTGTGTGCCTGAGGCAGGGATTCCCTGGAGCTTTCAGTACAGGCAAGCCCTTAGTGTTTTAGAGCTCGTTAGAGATGAGGAGCCCAGCGTTTGCTCGGGCAGGATGGCCCTTGCTTTTCAAAGTCCAGAGATACCTGCAGCTCTGTGCCCAAGGCCAGACTCCCAGGAGCACTGCAAGAAGCAGTCAGGTGGTGGAGCAGGTGTGGAGGTGCCTTCCCACTCCTTTCCATCGTCCTTGCCTTCCGTGGGGGCTTACTGGAGCTTGCCCAGTCTGGCTATGCTGCTGGTGAACCTCTTGCTCCCAGCAAGCCGCCAGTGCCCTGGGCCAGCCCTGCAGGATCTCCCCTGGCAGGGCTGGTGTCATCTCTCCAGGTAGGAAGGATTGAAAGCTGCTTTGGGGCACTGCAGCAGCTCAGCTTGTTGTCACTCAGGAATCAGAGCCTGCCGTAGTTCATTATAATGCTACATCCCTGCAGGCACACTGACACCGGGACTCGGTGCACAACACCGCACTCAGGTGTGCAACAACTCAGCTGTAACTCTGTAGGTTGTGGTCCTGAAGGGCTCTGATCCCAAAGAAACATGGTGCAGCAGCTCTGCGGTGGGAACAGCTGAAATAGGAGTGAAACAAAGCACAGATGAGCTGGCAAGAAGCAGGTAGCTGTATCAGACTGACATGAGATGGCACACACAGACCTGTTCTCTCTTTCTTTCCTAGTTGTAGTTAGCGCCCTGTTTACAGATGCACGTATATGAATTGGCAACAGGTTACAGTTTTAGGATTGGAGGGGAATTAGAAAGGGCTGGAGCAGTCTAAGTGGGGTGCACTGAAAACCCCTTTATACCTGCAAAAATCAACTGTGCTCATTTGAGATCTGTCCTTGCAGCAGAGACCAGCTTGTGCCGCTCGCACTGCTCCCACCCAAGTCTGTGGGGACCCTCTGTCCCTTGGGCGCTCATCTGTGCCGCTCTCCTGCAGGGCTTGTAGTCGTCCAGGCTCATTAAGCCATCTAGTCTCATTAACGCTGTCTTGTTTGCGCTCCAGAATTTTTCAGACAAGCCCAAGCAGAGGAGGCAACGCTGCAAGGACCCCAGCAAATTGGACATTAACTCACTCACGGGAGAGGAGCGGGTGCCTGTGGTACATAAGGGTACCGGACGGCGGGTAAGCGAAGGCGTGTTCTGTGCTCTGCCCTTGGTGTCTTGAAATGCTTAGCAGACCCTGAGCTCACCTAGGGGGAGATTTAATCCAGAAAAGCCTATGGATGGGACAAAAGTCTGGAAGATGTCACTGATCTACACTATTCTGTGACACATGTGTGCCCGAGGGGACACAGACCTGCAAAATAAGTGACTTTCTGTGTGAAGTAAGGAAAGTCTGAGTGCTCACCCTTGCCAGGGTACACAGACCCTGCAGTGGAAAAGGGATTCAGCCTTTGGCTTTAAAGCCACCGTCAGCACAGCCCTGGCTGGTGCTTCCTGTTCTGGATTTGATTGTTCCCCTTGAATTCACTGCAATATGCCACAAATTTTAATATTGCCATGCAAATATCTTTGGTTTGTTCCTCCTTACGAGGTGCAGGCAGAGCATACCAATACCCATCCAAGTGCTGGGCATGTGGGAAGTGGAGGGTTTGAAGGGCTTTTTCTTGCTTACTGAGCAAGGAGAGTGGATTTACTTGTCTGCAGTTTAATCTCCAGTGCACTGATGTTGACCTCTCTGAATGAGAAGGGACGTTTGGGGATACTTTCCACCCAAATTCAGTTCTTAAACACACCCAGGACTGCACTAGGTCAGAAGGTGGCATGACGTTAATCACATCTAAAACCAAAACTAAAGAGTGAGGCAGAAAGAGGCTGTTTCAGCCACATCTGTGTTTCCCTCTGTTATACCCACAATGGCCGTTGGAGACCTGGGTGAATTGGTGGGTTTGTCCGGTTCTGAGCATGGCTTTTATAGAAGCTCTGTCCCCATCGCTTGTTCATGGGGAGGGCGGTGGGACAGGCCACAGAGGCTGAATTTGCCTTTTCTCCCTGAACTGTGTGTCTGGAGGCAGCAGGCGCATACGGAGTCCTGCAAAGATGTGTAGCAAGGGAAGAGTCTCTGCCCCAGCCAAATTGCAGCCCAAAGCAAGGAGCTAGGGGAAGTGTAATCATATTTCTTGTATTATTTTACATAACTCTTTCTGCAATAGAGGTCATCCTTCTGCTGTGTTTTATAGTTAGGGGGAGCCACGGCACCAGCATTGAAGGAATTGCCAAGGTGGCTTGATGCAAACTTGGAGTATGCTGTTGCAGCTGACTGGGCTGACATTGTTAAGCTTTCAGTAAGTTAGAGCTTTTGGAGAAATCTGTATCATGTCATCTTTTCTTTCCCCTCCCCATCCCCACAACCTTTCTCCAGTGAGGATCTGGGAGCTGCGAGGCAGGACCTCAGCTGCGCACGCGGGAGGGGATAGCTGCAGGGCCGGCAGCACCGGGAGCACTCACGTGGCAGAGAGGGAGGTTGGGCGCCTGCCACAGCTCAGCGGCACGGCCAGGGGAAGGAGAGAAGGGGGTCAGCGCCCTGGGAGTGGGGCTCAGCAGCTCAGGGTAACTGTCCAGAAGGCCTCGGGATGCTTAGAAATAGCAGGGGCAAGAGAAACGCCCTAGGAGCAGTAATCCACGTCAGGTGCTGGATAGCAGGGAATGGACAAAACACATTCTCGCGGGTCAAATTTTCAAAAATGCCCTCAGCCGAGGCTTCTCATCAGCTCCTGCAAACTCTGCCTGTGCAGCCCTGGGCCCGCTAAAGGCCCCTCAGGTCACCAGGCCTGAAGGCTCAGACACTGGCAGCGAGAGGGGCAGAACGGAGCCTCGGCTCACCACGTTCATTCACCCTGTTCCTCACACCAGTCCCTGCCCCAGTGCGTGGCAGAGCCTGTGGAGGAGGAGCGCTCTTCCCTCCGGCACACAGGTGCTGCCAGATCGCCCTTCCCTGCCCTGCGGGCTGGCCTTATCCAGTCTTCTCCCTACGGTCCCTCTCGCCTGCTCCCTGTTTTTCTGGCTGCAGTGGTTTGTGTGACACCCTTGCAGGGGGCTGGAGGGGGAATCAATTGGCTTAGAGATTTGTACTGCTCTCAAATTTGCTTTTAATTAGCGCTGGAGATTTCGCATGGTCTGTCCCACTTCCCAGGAAACAGGTCCATGTCCAGGCTGGCGTCAGCGCCCCGTCTGGGCGGCCAGCACCCGTGCGAGCTGGCAGCTCCTCCTTACCTTTGTTTGCAGGGGACGGTCTCTTTGCTGGTAGGAATAGCTGCGTGCCTGGCCACCGCCCCAGGCAACCGCTCATGAGCCCTGGTTCGGCGGCTGCATGCCCCTTAGCATTTGCACCTCTGAGCCCCATCAGCACTTTGCTTTTGGCGAGCGTGCATCCATCCTGGCACGTGCATGAGGAGGGACATCTGGCTGCTCCAGGCGCTTGGGCAGGTGGGAGTGTGGGGTCAGCTGCCCCACAGAGCCTGGGCGTGGTCGTGGTCCCATGCAGGTTTTCCCACGTGCCAGTGGGAGCAGAGTGGAAGGTTCTCCCTCTCTGGGCAGTAGCTGTGCTGTGCAGACTGCCAGGGTCATTTGATTCAAGTTTCTGCACTGCAGGTGTCAATGGGAAGTACTTTTCCTACCTAAATCAATTATTTGAAATGGTTCAAAGAGCGGCGGTATTGAAACTCAAGGGAGCCACAAAGGGTAATGTTTAAATGTCTGTGATGAGGATGCTGAAAAATTGAGTTTTAAGCTGCGCTATGGATCCCCCAGCACTCCCCTGTGTAACTGGACAGTCTCGCCCACTTGTGACCGCTGGGTTTTGGTCCTATATCTGAAAGCTCAGAAGAACCTTCCTGGTGTCTCAGCGAAGCTCTAACCGGGAGCTCCTCAGACAGCATGTCCACTCTCTGTGTGTCATCCCATGCAGCTTTGCTGTCCTGCAGAGCATTGAAAATTTGGCCCTTCACATCTAAAAGACATGATTTTTCACCTGTTGCTGAAGCCACGGTTAAAGCTGGGAAGGGAGCTAAGTTGGCGTCTGACGCAGAGCTGCCCCGGTGCTTCTTGTGTTGCGAACAGCCGATGCTGAGGGCTCGGGTGAAAATGCGGGGTGAAAATGTGCTTCCTCCTTTCCTCCCTGTGCACTTTGACGCTGCAGTATCATGCCAGGGCAGAGCGAGGGTGTTTTGCATTTGGCAGCATCCCTTGGGGAAAAGTTGTGCGTACCTCTCAAATTCCATATCATGTAGGCAAATATTTCTGTGCTGACACCATCTGGGATGCAGATGCAAGCACAGAAGAGCCAGATTTCCTTTGATGCAGTAATAACTGTCAGGTGTTTTCTGTTGTGTGTGTTTCGTTTTCAGGGCTACTTACCAGAAAGCAAATTCAATCGCATCCTAACCGAGCCTGTGCTCCGAGACACGGGGCCCCGCCGGAGGGGGAGAAGGCCCCGAAGTGAACTCATTAAAGGCCCCGGCATTGTAGCAGATTCTTCTTCTGGAATGGGACCATTGTTCATGAACGGACTGATTGCTGGGATGGATCTAGTGGGACTTCAGAACATGAGAAACATGCAAGGGATCCCCCTGACCGGGCTGGTTGGGTTTCCTGCTGGATTTGCAGCAGTGCCCGCTGGCGAGGATGTGAAAAGCACCCTGAGTATGTTGCCCATGATGCTGCCGGGCATGGCTACCGTACCACAAATGTTTGGCGTTGGAGGACTTCTCAACCCGCCCATGACAACTACGTGTACTGCAACTGCTCCGACTTCATTAACAAGCACAACGAAAAGTGGTACAGCCAACGCAGAGAAAGCTACTGAGGATAAACAGAGTAGCCAGGATGTGAAAAAAGAAACTCTCTCGGAAGATAAGCCTGGTCCTAGTTCGTTTTCTAATCAGACAGAATCCGCAATAACTACCAGTAGTCCTGTAGCTTTTAACCCCTTTCTTATCCCAGGGATGTCTCCTGGACTGATCTATCCCTCAATGTTTCTTTCCCCTGGCATCGGCATGGCGCTGCCCGGCATACAGCAAACCAGGCACTCGGAGGCAGCGAACCTGGAAAGCCAGAAGCGGAAGAGAAAGAAAGTGAAAGGGGAATTGGCAAACCCAGAGCCAGAAACTGTCTCACTGCCGGAAAAAGAAGCTGCAAACAGTCAAAACTGTACAGAGCAAACACCGCCTTTGTCGGCAGAGAAGGAGCAGGACGGACCAGCAGAGGAGGAGCGCGAAGCGGCTCGCGATACCAATTAGAACTTTTGTTTCATTGAAAAAAAACACAAAAAGATTGTGGCTTGTGAGTTTCTTATCCCATAAACTCTTTGTTACTTACCCTCCTGCCCCGCTCCGCCTTCATAAACCTGTGTTTCCATGAGTAATATTATCTACCTAATTCCCTGTCAGAAAAAACTCTGGTGACATGTTAATAGTTGCAGGGTCTTGCCACTTTATTAGATAAACAGTGTTGTCTAGCTAGTATGGGAGGCACCGAATTCTCGTTCTGTTTTTCCAGTCGTTCATCCCAGCCGACGATAGCAAATCCAGTACTCGGTCACCCCCCCCAAATTGCTCACTCCTTTGAGAAGAAAAAGCAGCAAAAAAACAAGAGCAAAAGAAAAGTCTTTACCTCTTGGTCTACACGCAGACAAGGGTATTTCTGTCTTCAGCGACACTGAACGAAAAAGCCTGTATTTGGGGGTAAAAAGCACAGCTATAGTAAGTGCTAATGTGTATTTTTGATTTAAAGTATTTCCCTATTTTATCATGGTTACTAGAATAGTAGTATAGACAGAAGTATATAACTAATGATTGAAAATGCATATATTCATTTCTTTGAAAGGAAAAAGCATAACTGGTAGTGATATAATTTCTTTATCACCCCCACCTCAAAGGTTTGGAGACAAACTGCAGCAAGTGAAAATATGACATAGACATTCTTTTGTATTTTTTAAAACCAAAGTTTGGTTTTACGTTAAGTGGAGTTTAGTTGCCTTTCCTCGATAGTTACAAGAACTTTTCAGCTTGAGCTGGAAAGGTTTTGCACATCTTGCATGACTTTTTTGGGATTACTGTACCTGTAGCTACCAGTTTCTTCATCATTCTGCTAGTCTTCAGTTCTCCTCGATGGCGTTAGTTCTCATCTATGGCATTAGAAGTGCTGTAAAGGTATTTTTCTTTCCCAGCCGTGAACAGGCCACACTGATTTTAATGCTCTTATATGAACACTGAGGCTTTTTGAGTTTTTGTATTTTCCAGTCCTTACCCCAGAAGCAACGTCCTTTCAGCAAACACGGAAAAGGCTGTAGGCCAACTTTCCTGTTGGGGGAGTCCTCTGAGAAGGACCGTTGAGACTTTCGGAGCTCGAGTTTCTTCTTTTCTAGCGTTAGACTGTGAAGAGATGACCTTGGCTTCTTCTTTCCATTCCGTTTGCTGTTGAACAGTGTTTCCGAGTCCCACCCCCATTGGCAAATGATTTTGACGTCTGCATTTTAAACGGACGGGTTGTAATGCTGTCAGCCCCCCGCAGCTCTGGGTACTGAGACACCTCCACAGGCAACCCTTCTTATTTCTCCTTCCCCTCACTCCTTGTTTAATTTGTCTTTCACTTGGGCTTGTTCTTATTTGCAGCTCATGGTCTGAGACTTGAAATAAACCCACGGTGGTGCAGCAGTGAGATAAAAGGCAGGCTGGTGAGGGAGTTGGGAGCGTGCTAGTAATCGGTTTCACATTTGGTTGTCACAATTTACTGTATTTTTTACTTATTTTCTGTTACAGTTTTGCTAATTTATCAGATGGTCCAAATGTTTTGACATAACTATTTCAGTTTGCATTATTTATTTATGATGCTTTTTGTCATTGTCTTTTATACATTTGGGATTATAAATTATGTACATTTTAAAATTAGCATCTCAAAGAAGTCTGTTACCCATGGTCTAAAAAGCATTTGGTTTATATTTTCACGGAATTTATTCCCAGTTTACTGGATTGGATGATTTTTTTTTTTTTAAGTATGTAACCAATCATAATGCAACCCACCCCCCCCGATAATTAAATGTGTTCTATTTAATAACATCCTTGTAGCATAGATACTGTATCACTATCGACAGATTTCTTAGAAATGCTGCTATCTCTATTTAACTAACATTTTGTTCAGTTTTGCCTCCAGTGGAAGCAGAAAGGGTTTTTTCAGCTGTTAAATCCAAAATCAATATAATTTATTTATGTAAAAAAAAAATCACAATTGATATATTTTTGAACCTTTTAAGTACTAACTTTCTTTTTATTCAGTAGAAGAACATGTACTTGCCCTAAATCCTTAAAATACAAATGCTATAAAACTTCATATATCTTTAAAGCCTTACTGTGAATGGATACAGAAATCTCTTCAGAGTCCATTTCTTGTTACGGGATGGTTTTTCCAGGGTTACACGTGTAAGGAACAGGGTTTAAAGTGAAATTTATTTAATTAGCCAGCATGCTCTATACCTTGTTCTTCCTTATCAGACATGTATGCTACGTCTCTGGGTGTTTAGGCTTCTCTTTGACTGCTACTTTGTGACCCTTTTGCAACCTGATATACTCTGTGGATTATTTAGACTGTAAGGCGTAAGTGGCTTCTTCTTATTTTCCATCATATCCAAAACAAATGCCAAATTTTCACCGGTTTTCATGGCTACTCACACAAACATACATTCTTCACCGAATGTGCTAACAAAATAAACTGTCTGTGCTCTTGAACATGGATAAAAAGAAAAAGATTTAAAAGTCAGATTTTTATTTTTTTAATTTAGTGACTAGATGATGCTTATCTTTCAAACTTGGCAGAGCCTTGCTACAGATGTATATAATTTTTTTCAGCAAATATATGTGAATGTTTAATTCACCTGACTCAGTGATAAACGTTACTTGCCTTTTCCTCAGCATGAATCTGTTGAGAAGCTGTCGAACCCAGCGGACTTCTCCCTTCTTTAGGGTTGCTCTTCGTGCACCGTGAGATGTGTGTTACTCTGGGGAAGGGCGGCTCACAGCTGGCTCACCAGCTTTTCCTGCCACGGAAGGAGGTTACCGGGCTAAACCCCGCCGCTGCGGCCAGCAGCTCTTTCACCCAGCACCGTGTGGGTTAACTCGCCGTGCCGTGTAGGTTAACTTGCTGCCCTGGGTGGGTTGCAAGATCACTGGAGCAGCCCAAGCTCCACGGCCAGTTTAAACACGCGACAGCGCGCGGGGGCTCTCTGCTGACCCGCTTCATCTGGAGGATGGGTAGAAGCCCAGAGACCGGTCGTGAGATCCCCCCGTACCAGTTACAGTCCTTTGCACTTACACGGCACCTCCCAGCAGAAGAGGTGTTCGGTTCCTCTTCCTGAGGTATTAAGCGCCTCCATCTAAGCCTTGTAAAATGCTAGTGGGTGCCAAATAAATGCTTGTCATAAATCTCAATGTAAGGATCTCATGCTTTAGAAAAGTAGGTATTAATTCAGTTTTTCAGCTGAATAAACAGGTGCACAGGAAAAGCTAAATAATTTCTCTAAGGTCCAGGAAAAAAGGCACAGAGTAACCAAGAGTTTTTGCTTGCTCCCCCTGCCCTTGCATAAACACCTTGTCCTGGCGTTTTGTTGCTGCTTTTATTTGGGGGGAGAAACAGGAAAGCATCAGGCAGAAGAGGCATCGGATATCGCTTGGACAGGGGCAGAGGAGGCAAAACGATGGTGTGAACTCTGAATTTCCAGTTCCTGAGTCTCCCTTTAAATTCCGGCTCCGCACACTGCAGCCTTCTACCCCGGCATCGTTAATCCAGAATATTTGCTCGAACGATCTGCAGAAACCAGGCAGCCCTGTGGTACATGGAGAAGCATTCATGCCGGCATTTACGCTGTAAAGTTGGTGGCAGCCGTGGTGTGCTCTGTCTCATCAGATGAGGTGTGTTATTCACCTTCTGGTAAGAAGTGAGTGGATGTGGTTGTGGAGGACGGGGCACGGGCGGGCACGGCTCTCTTTGGGTTTTGTTTTGCAGGACACGGGTGCCCTTGCCCGGTGCGTGAGGGGGTAAAACACCCTGCAGCTGCTCATCTCCACGCTCCTGTCCCTGCCTGATTTTTATCTGGTAGGACGCAGAATAAAAAAGTATTGTCGCACATTGAGACAGGATCTTTCATGCTCTGTATGGTCACAGAAAGGTTGTTAATTTCCCTCAGCACTGAACTGGGGCTGGGTGAGCGTTACCTGCCCTAAGGGCAGACGTCGCAGCTCTGGTGTCTTGACAAAGTTACAAGCAAGGATTTTGGGTCCAAAATCTCGGCTGGCAGTGAGCAGAGGACAGTTCCTCTAATGACATTTGGTTTGTATCGAATAAAACTTGAGCTTTTCAGTGCATTTGTATTTTCCACCTCTTCAGGAGCCACTTCAGCTCCAGGGCTGTGGAGCATGGGCTGAGTCCCAGGAGACCACTAATTCTCATCACTTTTTACAACTTTAAAGCAACATCGAGCGCTTTACCGACCAGGTAAAAGCACTGTTCATGGTCCCCGAGTGCTTTGCACCATGTGTGCCAGCACACAGCAGCACACGGTCGCTGGCCGGCCGGGATGGCAGGGTGCTCGGCTGCAGGCACTGGGCAGACGGGCAGCGCTGCCAGGCAAGGAGCTGTCCTGGTGGCTGGCAGAGCAGCAGCTCTGGAAAATTAGTGGTAAGAGAAATCCAGTTTCTCTCTCATTTCCCTTCCCAGCTATCTGCATAATGTGCCCTTCCCAGCTTGTGTAGCTGGCCCGGGAGCATCATCCTCGGCCTCCTTTTGGGGCGTTTGCAGTTTCACAGTGCACCCGGGGTGGCTCGAGGCCATCGGTGCGGTGCCGCGGCAGCACTAGTTCCTGGAGAATCCAGATTTCACCTCAAAAGGCGTAAAACAATGCAAGATCTCCAGCCCAGTAGAAAATCAGTCCCACTCCCCTGTCTTGCCTCGTTAACCCTGCAGAGTGATTTTAACTCGAGGAACGGCTCCGTTCGGCACCCTTACCTGGCCCTGGCTCCCATTTGCCAGTGGTCCGGATGGGGATGTGACGTTACTGGTTTGGCCTGGAATTCAATCCCAGTCTCACTGAAAGCATCAGTTCGTGCAAGGCCGGCACCAGCCCTCGGGGGGGGAGGTTCAAGGAATAGCAGCGAAGGACGAGCAACCGAGGGGAGCAGGGGTCGTAGCAGACGCTCTGCGGCGTGTCCGCTCACCTCTTGGCTCCTGCCAAGCATTTGGCTGTTATATCTTTCAGCTGGATATGTTGTAGCAAAAGGAGATATTTTACAGGAATAGCCTGTACAGTTTAGAGAGACAAATTTTTAAAGGAAAACCCCACAGTGACTGATTCTCCCCAACCCCTCCTGAAAAAGGGCAGAGATTTCTAACAGAGGAACAGATGCACAAAAAGCAAAGCTGGGGTCCCTCCAAGGAAGGCACGGCTTTGTTCCTGAAGGAATAAATACGACTGTAGGACTCTGACTGCATAGCCTAATTATCAGCAATTAAATGCATTTCCTGGCTTTTCATGGCAGTCAGTTTTCCTTCCTCTTACAGCAAATCTTTTTGCAAACACATTTAGGTGTTGGATTAAAGCTGGCTTTTAGGGGGAGTGACATTTTGGAAAGCACCGAGCTGAGCCGATTCCCGGTGAGGGACCGGCTCCACCAGCCCGTGGCTTCCCACGAAACGGTCCCTGGGCTTTGCAAAGGAACATTTTAAAAGACATTAAACCCAGGATGTGCGGGACCATAACTGAGGGCAGGTCAGAAGCAGCTGCCTGAGCGGGGACGCCGGGGCTCTGATCCTACAGCTGCTCGTGCACTCGCCTCCGAGCATCACGTCGTTCGAGGTCCCGACGAGCGGGCCGCGGGTTTCATCCCCCCGCGGGAAGCTGGCCTTGCTCTGGGCTCGCTCCGCGTTTTCCGTGTCCCACGGCCTTCCGGCAGCTCAGACAAGGCGGAACGCCTGCGGCGGCCGTCCCTGACTCAAAGGGAACCGTAAGATGGTGGTTCAAGTGTCCTCCAGTGGGTTTGAAACCGTGTCCCCTGTCTCCGCGCCAGCGCTGCAGGCCCCGGGTCACGCGGGCCCCTTCGGGGCGCGGGG
>WAAD01027809.1:329334-345173 GCA_013389945.1 Fregata magnificens
TCCCTGCGCCGCCAGAGCTGCTGGCTCAGGCTCCTTCTCCCGCGGCTCCGAGCGCCGCGAAGTGCGTGTCCCGAGGTGACGGTTCGAAAGCAATAAATCCTCCTGTCTTAAAAAGGGGAATGAGATGCAAATACGTCATTTTCAACTTCAAGCCTTTGAAAAACCACCCACGTCGGACCAGCAATTGTTCCACCCACGCCGGTTGTTTCTTTTTCTTTCTGAAGTTAATTGAAATGCAGACGAGACCTCCGAATGTTCCGTTGGCAAGCCGGATAAGACTCGTGGCTGACTCGGGATTTAGGCCAAATCGCTAGACGTGGCGTTGGCGGCTGTGGCGTAGGGCGTTCTGGGAGCGCCGAGCTCTGCGATCGCATCAGTATTCGCGTTCCCTGGCGGCATTCTGGCAGGCGGCTCCACTTGCTGCTGTAGCTCTGACCCGCACTCGGAGTGTTTCTCGCTCCGCGGAGAGGCCTGCTCTCGGCTGAACTGCCAGGGGGTTGCCAATGTAATTACACCTACAGTCGCAGGGGTTTTGTGTAGGTAACTTCGATAGGCAGGGACTCTTGTTTGTGGCTTTGTTGCCTCTCCTGCCTCCCCCTCCACGCGCGCAGAGCCGTGCGCGCTCTTTCCTTTCTGCGCCTCCCCTAGCTGACACGGCTATGCTGGCAGCCTTTAAATAGAATCAGTGTTTCCATGCCTGTGCCTTAGAGAATCAAGGAGAAAAACCAAAGTGATAAAAGGCAAAAAGCTTACCATAGATACAGTTTGGGAGTCTATCAAAATAAATGTTAAACCTATATATTAATAAAATTAGTCGTTAAGGAGTAAATACGTTGCATTTTGGCTTTTTAAAAAATTCAGAATAAAGGAAGCTAGTTAAAGCTCAAAATAAAGTAGACTTTTCTTTTTTCCTTTAAGTTTAATTCAGTTCTTTAGCAAAATGAAGAAGTGGATGGACATGTCAAATCTACCACAGGAATTCCGAGAGCGAGTGGAGAGGCTGGAGAGAAATTTTGAAGTGTCAACTGTGATTTTCAAAAAGTTTGAACCAATATTTTTGGATATATTTCAAAACCCTTACGAAGAAACTTCTAAACCACAGCGAAGCAGGAAACAGAGGTATTTTGAGATTTAATGTGACTTTTCCCTGGCAAGGGCTATACCTAATACAGATTTATGAAAATTAAGATCATTACGTGTGCTTTAGAAAGTGATGTAAAGTTCTGAAGTGATAGGGCCTCTGTGGCTTTGATTCTGAAATGCACTGAATACAGAAACGTCCCTAATCTTGATGGGGTACGGCTCGTATCGGCAGAGCTTTGCATCCGGTGGCTGTTTACGCAGTTCACTGTAACATGCAGAAACTGGCCCGTAGTGAGAATGTCTGTGTGGTGGGGAGAGGTACAGTGAGACGGATTAACTTGAGATACAGCGAGACTGACACCTAAAATGTTTAGCAGAAATAACTTAAGCGGTACAGGGATGTTTTGTCTTGGCAAAGTACTGGCTGAGGTAGTTGGTGTCGTGACATAATCCCTCTGTACAAAGCGGCATTACGTCCACGGTGACCTCCTCGTTACTGGATTTTTAATGTGATTGCCAGATGAGTGGTAACATGCAAATGGAAGAAAGTTATAGCTGATGCACTCATTTTTGTGACAAACTTAGTAACTGGTGGTGTCGTCTTCCAGATGCACACAGAACTTCTGCCTTAATTAAAGGAGCTCGTCCCTTTTCCCTGCTGACTGTGCGGCCATCTCTGTGATGGCTTTATAGCGAGAGTGTGACCTGAATGATGAGGGAGCCAAGCTGGGTCTGTGCGAGGCTTTCTTGCCAGCTCACGCGTGTCCTCTGGATGGGGGGTGGGTGGGATAATTGTTCTGGTAAGACGCTCCCGCGGAGCTCCGTGTCTACAGGTAGGAAGGATACTTCTGCTGCTACAGCTCTTCACGCGTGGCGGGTAGCTTTGTGGGCATTGCTGCGTATTGGGGGATAGTTGGTTGGTATGCTCTGTTAACGTTCCTTCATTGGAACAGCGTTCATTAATGTAACCACAGCTTTAGCTTCTCTGTGGGCTGTCTTGAATAACGCCTTCCCTGGTCTTCCAGCTCTGTGGTTTTGGATAATTTCTACTCCAAATGCAATTCAGTAGGTGAGCTGTAATACAAGCTGTAGTTGCATATCTTGCAGGGATGACTGATGCTTTAGTAAAATATTTAGGAAAAAGCTGTCACTGGAATTTATATAGCCCTTGGCATCTCACTGCTTGCAGCTGCGGGAGGATTCTGTTAGAGTTGTGCCACCAGCAAAATAGCGCGTCCAGGGTCACGGGCCAAAGGCAGCCGTTAGCTCAGAAAAGGGTCAGAAGGTCGGGGATGCTGTGCAAAACTCTCCGTGGAGCAAGGTCGGAGACTGTTGGCTAGTGAAAGCTGAAATAAGGACATGTAGCTTAGATTGTACCTTAGTGTGAAATTAAGATGGACAACGGCTCCGACTGTTCTTTTGAGTGAGGAAACGGAATTAAATTCTTACTGTAAAACAAGCTTCAGCTTCCTGGAACTGAAGACTGACTTCTCCCCCCTTTTCCTTGTTGATAGACGGGTGCCGTGCGGTGTTAAAGATCTCTTCAACTTCTGCTGGACTCTCTTTGTGTACACTAAGGGTAGGCTTGCTTTTTTTTAGCTGCATGGTTTGTGTAAGTTCTGAGTTATGAGCTTCTTTTGTGTTGCTTGACGTGATATGCTGTCTCTTAAAGGTAATTTCCGTATGATTGGAGATGATTTAGTAAATTCCTATCATTTGCTTCTGTGCTGCTTGGACCTGATTTTTGCAAATGCCCTTTTGTGTCCAAATAGAAGAGATTTGCTAAATCCATCATTTAAAGGTATGGTGGGGACAGATTATTTAAAATCAGATATGCTTTGTTCTCTTGTTTCTTTTTAAATGAAGTTGAAGGTTGGTTGTCTTTCTCTTCCCCCCCCGCCCTGCCTCCTCCTTGTTCTCAGGCTTACCAGCGGACTTCCACGCGACAGAGATCAAAGCCTCCGAAGATCCTCCTTGCATCATTGCCACACTATGTGAGCTGCATGACGGGCTTTTAGTAGAAGCAAAAGGAATAAAGGAACACTACTTTAAACCATACATTTCAAAACTATTTGATAGGAAGGTACATCTTACTAGTTTTAAGAATGCATGGTAGTGCTCAGATGAATGATCTCGAGACCATTTAAATCCTGCAGGAAAGTGTGCTAATAGGCAAATGAACTTGGACTGGGTCAGGTTTTCTTTGTATGTATGTTAGCAGGAGCAGAATTTACTCTCACTTTTAATGATGTGTGCTGTAAGGTCCCCTGTGTTTCATGTCAGCGGAGAATCTTGGCTTTCTTTTCTTGGCAGTGTGAAACTGAATCGTGGACGATAATGTTTTCTTCAGGCAAAAAAGTAATCTCATTGCGAAATAATGTTATGGGATAACTGTCACCATAGCGTGGGTCCTGCTGCTGGTCTTGGAGTTGAGCAAAATGCTTTGGAAGGAAGAGGTTGAGGTTGCAGGTGTACAAATTGTTCTGTCTGGTTTTGATCCTGGAAACTTTTTCCAAGCTCTGTGGAAGTTTCTGTGTAGTTGTTCATCAGGTCAGTCCCTAACCCGCCAGCAGAACAGATGTTAAATAGCAGTACTGTTTCTGAAGAGTGAGTTTACCTAGAGCTTAGACAGAATTGGGCTTTGTCCTCATCTGTTTGTCTTGCTAACGGCATTGTAGTCCTTCGGTCTAGGTAAAAAAAAAAAAAAAAAAGTCCAGTTATGCTCCTAAATCTCACTTCCTTTTTGGCTAAAACCATCATGCCCTCACACTGTTAGACTTGGAACAGTTTTGGTTTTATTATGTAAGATATTTCTGCTTTTTATTCTTAGATCTTAAAAGGAGAATGTCTGTTGGATCTTTGCAATTTTACAGAAAATAAGTAAGTTACAGCTTATGTTCTTAATCATGGGGTTTGGTTTCATTTCTAAAATACAGGCCTTTGAATGCTAAATCTCAGGTTTTCCTGTTCCTTTATCTTACCATAACTAATGGGTTTTGATTATTTGACAATCAAAGCTGCTATCTGGCTGAAATGCTTTCTGGATCTGACGTGTGTCAAATGTCAGGGGGTCAGCTGCAGAGGTTCTTCCTTAATGTCAGGTTTTATGGTGTTTGTCCTTATTTTCTGGCAACTGTAACCTTTGAGTAATCTAATGCAAATCAGAACCTTGACTCTGAAGTTCACGGACGTGTTTCTATACACACCTAAATACTATGCCTGAGTAGGGAAGTCTTTAGATTCATTTATCAGTCTCCAACTGAGTGTATAAATCTGTGAATGCAACAGAAGTACTCAAACGAAAAAGAAGCAACAATTGCAAAACCACAAAAAACAAGTAGAGCGTTTTTGTGGGAGGCGAGTATAGTTGTTTCAGAAACTTTAAATTCACTTCTGAAAGCTAATTTAAATGCAAAATATGAACAACAGCTGCTTTGTTCTGGATCCCTTAAAGGTTTTTTTTGCCTTTTCCAAAAATACCTAATGATTTGTTTTTGCAAGGTGAGTTTCTAACTTGTTGGTTTGCTTTGAGAATTTTGAGCAAAGACTCAATTGTTTTAACAACGTAGATATCGCTCAAATTTAGATATGAAACGGTGTTGCTGTGATCCATTTGAAGCAGTGAACTTCTCTTAGTATTTCTACTTAAAAATTAATAGTATTACTTTAATAATACTGTCACGTGGAATGATACAGTTGTCCCTGTTCTTTTGTAGGTAGCTTGACATCTCAAGGAAACATGGAAGCCTCTCTGGTTCTTTGTCCAAACTTTTCATAGACCTTTACTTTTTCTAAAAGACATGGTGAAGGTGAACCTGTGATACAGTCAAGTTTCCTGTGGGATCACAGAATCACTTGCATCGTGAATACATTGTTATGTTCCATCAATACACATGCTTAAGCGGTAGCTTGAATTGCTAAGACGCTTTGCAGGCAAGAGATATTTCACACAGCATTCATGTATCATGAAGAACGTGCAGGCAGGAGTTATTGATGCAAGCTGCTTCTGATTTTTATCCAAAAGTTTCATTCTGCTTCCCAAGGATAAGTTTAAAGCTTTGCAACCTTTGTGAGGTTAAACGTTCCTGTTCTACATTTGGGTTAGCTGGAATAAAGAAAGTGAAAGATTTTTTTGGTATCATATGTCAGTGCTGATTTTAGAAATCGAATCCAGGCAGCTAGCTCTTAAATTTCCCTTCCTCTGTACCATTATGAAAATTATGGGCTACGAAGTGGCAAAAGTAGAAATCAAATGTAGCTAGCTTAATGCAACTACCGTTAATGTGCTCCATGTACACAAAGATTTAACCTCTGATCAGTTGAGTACTTCCAAACTGTTTTATTCGCAACTGGGATGGAAGCAAAGCTGTTTTTTCCTCTTCTTACTGAGAGCCAAATGTTGGTGGTAACTTAGGAGGAAGAGTCATCCCTGCAGCGGATCATCGAGGGAACAGGGGAGGTTTTAAGTACGACAGAAGGCGGGACGACCACAGGCAGATTGCTTGGGGTCGTGACGTTTTCTTTACAAGCAGCACTGCTGCCGAAAGCATTAAATGCTTTGAACGCATGTTGGTTTCGGTTTTGTACCTTAGCTCCACTGGCATCTTTTTTTTGTTTCTTCAGCGGTTTAACCTTTGATATAAAACCTGGGCTTCTCTTTCAGCAAAGCACTGAATAAAGAGTATGAAGAGTATGTTCTGACAGTGGGTGACTTCGACGAGAGAGTTTTCCTAGGGGCTGATGCTGAAGAAGAAATTGGCACTCCTCGAAAATTTCCTGCAGACGTGCCAGTCGGGAAAACGGCAGCAAGAGCTCATGTGGAGTGTCATCTTCAGCAGCATTTCGAAAAGGTGATTCACTTGAAGTACTCCTTCAAGTTCTTCCATCCTTGTATGCTATTTGAATCACTGAGGTGACTTTGAATTTCTTGAACCTCTTCCTTAGAGGAAGATGATGAATGCCGTTTGCAGGCTTCAGTGGATGCTGTCTTGCTAAGGAGAAATGGCGATGTTTTCTTTCCTGTGGAATTTAGTGAATAACTATTCCTTAAACAGGATGAGAGCACTTTCATGTGTGTGGTCTGTTTTTTGTCCAAGAAAAATTGCCCAATAGGTAGTGAAGACCTAAATATATAGGACTTATGGTTTTGTTCAAACTTCATTTATACCCCATAAGAATACCATGAAACCTTTATGCTGGGTTCATTTATTTGTTTTCCTTTTCCTCATATTTCCTTTTTTAGGACAGGAAAAGTCAACTTGTGTACTGTTCTATGGAAAATAACATTCAAGACATAAAACCCACCAAAGCCTAACTCTTCATTACAAAAAGTAGCCTATGAACAGAGTTAATTTTTCACTACGTTTAAAAATGTAAAATGTATTTAGTGAAGTTGGCATGAGGGAAAACACTTGGTTGATTACTTTTCAGACTTGGATAAGGGGAAAAAATGGTGCTGGCTGTGTGAAAGAACCACATGCTGTTTGATTTACATGTCAATTAGAAAATAAGAATACTTATTACAAGGTGCTAGTGCTGGTGTAAATGAATCATACGGCTTAGCTTTTTCTCCCAAATATAAGTGTATTTCATATTAAGGCAAATTAAAGACAGGGATTTGGAATGAGTTTATCAGTTTTGAACTTCAGTTTCTGTAGTATAATAATGACTTCATTGTTATTTATGCATACTGACTGCAGGCTTAACCGTTCCTCATTATTTGCCTTGTATCTTCAAAATGTAGTCTGTTCTAATAATTCAAAACCAAATACTTTATTGCATCGTTTCCAGGAAGCAGGATACAAACAGGTAAGTGCAGCTGACACAGCTCCGTCTGCTTTGTGCTACGTCATTCTTTGGGTAAGGGGAGGCTCTAGGTCCACCAGGACAGCATTTCCCAAAGAACATTTTCTTGTGACCCTCTCGTGTGTCACCCAGCTAACGCAGTCGGGGACTGTGAATGGAAGCATATGCTTTCTCTTTCTTGCCCTGTATTTTTCAATGTTCAAGTGAGCTTAAAAATTTACAGGCTTTAAGATTTAAAGTCTCATTTTCCTAGATTTTATTTAAAAAAACCCCTTTGAGTTAATTTTAGTCTGTCCGAAGGTTTGTTATATTTTGTATCTATGGAGTCCTGGGAAAACTTTAACTAATTCTTAGTCAGTTCTGGGATCGCAGGTTTGATGGCAGCCTTCAGGTAGTGTGCTAGTGGTGTCATTTTAATCTTTGGAGTGATTTTGCAGGAGGTGCTCATTCAAAAGGTTTTTGAAACAGTTCTGTTGACTCATTTTAATTATTTATTTAATATTTTTTCTGTGTCTGACAGAAAAGGTCATTTGCACCTTCAACTCCACTGACTGGAAGAAGATACCTACGAGAAAAGGAAGCTGTCATCACTCCTGTTGCTTCAGCAACACAAAGCGTGAGCCGGTTGCAGAACATTGTGGCTGGATTGAAAAATGCACCGAGTGAACAACTTATAACTATTTTTGAGTAAGTACGTCCACGGCAGCTGCTCTCATACAAACGGAAGCTCATCTTTTCATGCTTACGACTGCTTTCTTGCTCAAATTTGACTACTTTGTTTGGTGCAGAATATTTTTGTCTGTGTTTCTGTATTATTTCAAGTTGAAAGATCTTCTGTTTTCTAGATGATCTCTTCTGGAGAAGGATAGCTGAACACACACACACGCCCCTTCCGACTTGTCACCACCGTTGTATTAATGTAGCCTCAGTTTTTGCTAATGTTCATTTAGCTGTTTGCTTGAAAGCCAAATACGTTTTTTGGTTGGTTGGTTTTTTTAAATTTTAAACAAGTATGGCTCAATTAACAGATATGGCAACTATGTTGGCAGAGGTTGGGGGGGGAGGGAACTGTTAGAGTCAACAAGCTATAATCTTTGCCGTAAAGAGTTGGGAAGATAAGACTGAAAGCAGCCTGAAGGCTCCCCATTTCTCCTTCATACTACTTAAGGATATCTTAATCTAACTTTATAGCATATACATAAGCCTAGCAGTGACCCTAATTGTTGTCGATGCTGATCTCTTGTGTAGCAGCAGCCATGTTTTCCACTTCTCCAGTTGTACTGGTGGCCGTTCCCTGAGTGCGCTTCATCCCTGAGCCATGATGTCTGTCCTAGGGCAGGCGTCCCAGCAGGAGTTAGAGCATTCCTACTCAAGAGCCTCTCGCTCAGCCCTTAGAGCTGCTGTATGGTACTGGGAAATCATAAGTGACTACTGAACACAACTTCACTCTTTCATGATCACCATTTCTAGGACAGAGCCCCAGTTATAGAAGTCAACCTGTATTTTTGGCTCCTGGACGGATGACCGCACGCTGGCTGTAGTGAAATGCACATGAAAATGTTGCTGCATAAGCCAATGAGTATAAACAAAATAGTTTATCAATAAAAGGTAGATCAGTGTTGCTTCATAGCTCATGAAAAGCAATAATTTAATAGTAAATACCTGTAGAGCTGTTGGGTGTTTGCCTAACACCCGTGCAAATTAGGGCCTTGCTGTATTACGGTGTAAGGTCTCCAGATACTTTTTTTTTTTTTTTTTTTTTTTTAATTAGAATGGACATTTAGTATTAGCACTTAATATTTGAAATGCAAAAGTAATGTTTTTTTAAAGCAATCTTCATAGATAGGTGAAAAATATTACTTTTAGTTCTCATCTCTGGACTTACGTATATTTTGAAAGTTTTCCTAGCACTTGTTCTTAAAAGTTTACAAATGGTCAGCAAGATGCATTTCTATTTTGAATGTTTCTTTGATTGTTGTTAAGGACTGTTTGATATTGTTTATATTACACAATTAAAATGTTAAAGTGTCTGCAGTCTCTGATGAAAAATGTGTTTGTTCAAGTAATAAACCAGTCTGTCAAGAGTGATGTAAACATTAAAATGGGGACAAGAATTGAGTAAACCTCTGACAACGATTGTGTTGAGTACTTTGCTCATCTTGGATACGGGCTCAGCAAGCACTAGGATATGTACTGTCTGATTAGGAGAAATGGAAAGAACTGTCTTTTGGACTATGTGTAATATTCTATGCTTTTGAATATTTTTCAAATTAAAATTCCTTGGAAACATAACTTTGAAGTTAATTAGAACGCTTTGTTCAATTAAACCTTAGTTTATTTCAATGCTAGCTTTTCAAAATAGTTTAGTGTCTTAATTTGACACTAGTCACAAGCCACTGTCCTCTAATACAGAATTGCTGGAAAATCTGGAAGCGTTCAGAAAGAGCATCTCCAGACAGAGAGATTCTCTGGCCCCTTTTTATGATAGTGACTGTGTGGAGTTCATCAGTTCCTCTCTGCCTTGCTAGTAAATAAGGTATTTTTGGAAAGATGCTGACTCTTCACTTCGAAAGCTTTCCTGTACTCCCTCAAACCGTGCCTGGTTTGTGTGGTCTTATGGATGCGTTTGGTTGTTTGGTTGCCTGTTGTAGCATCCTTCCTACTACCTTGCTCCTAGCAGATATATTTTTCTCCTGAGTGTGCTACTGTAGCTCTTGCTTTCTCCTGCATTTGTTCCAAAATCTACATAGCCTTTCTTAACTCTGTTAGGAAAGGAAAAAAGGAAATTATATTTCTGTATGTTTTATGTTTTCCTCTGTTCTCTGTGGTAAAACAGGTTATTGCCTGATGAGGAAAGCTCAGTATAACTAGCTTCTCTTCTTTTTATTTGGGTGGGGGTTTTCTTGTTTGTTTTTTTGAGGATTTTTCTGAAACTGGATATTTATTTATACAAATAAGGCTTTCCGTTTGCATCCTGCTTCAGGTCTTGCGCACGCAGCCCTATGGAAAGCATTATGAGCAGAGTGAAAGAAATAGGTGAGACGTTCTGTCGCAGCTACACTCAGTCAACAGATGAACAGCCAGGATCTCATATAGGTATGGACATGAAATGCATAGGATGTTTCAAAATATTAAACTAGGGCAAATGAAATGCATTCATGTACTATCATCTAAGTATTTAATACAGTGGAGCTGTTTTTAATCCAGAACATATCCAAACAGAAAACTGTTGCTGTCAAACAGAACACTGTAAAGAATAAAGCTTTATTACAGAGTAAAACCAAGGTTGCAGTTCAAAATGGGAAAACCAAGAGAGCGTTGAAACTATAGCAGCTCTTAACAAAAATTGTAAACCTGCATTCTTCTTAGATTTAAAATTTAAGGGAAACGGCATACAAATAGGAAAATTATTATTGCAACTGTCTGCAAAATTACATCACTTAGAAACATTAAAATACATAATCCTTTAAAACATTTCTAGAATTTTGTTCTGTTCTTGCGACTAGTGGATTTCTGTATGTACTTTTTTGGTTTGCAAGGTCCATAGGTACACATATACACATGCAGTATTTTCTTAGAGAAGGACAAGTACTGGTCAATTTAGCCTTAAGACCATTTGTGCAAACGGCATTGGGCTTCATCTCTGGTTTTAAATTTCAGATTTTGCTGTAAACAGATTAAAACTGGCAGAGATCTTGTACTATAAAATCTTGGAGACTATAATGCTGCAAGAAACACGAAGACTACATGGGAAGGATCTGACTGTAAGTAAAGAACTGGCAAAAGAGGAGAACACTCTTCGTAACCCTCTCTAGGGAGTTATCTTCCGACAGTTCCCGAACAGAGCAGTCTGCAGTAAAGCCGTCTGTGTATATTGTTAATATTATAAAAGGGGGAATATATGGGAGGTGCCTAAATGTAGTTTTTGCTGCTATTGAAAATGGTACAATTCTGGCATAACTAACCATCTTAGTTCATGTTGCCTTCTAGAATCACGACTTCATGGACAGATAACTTTTATTCTCTTCTTTATCCAATTAACAATATCAATACTTCATGTTGGACAGCAATGCATTTGCTCTGCTTTGTGATCCACAATAAGAAGGCCAATTCATTTGGCCATAGTATGAAAACTGTGATGGTTTTGGCGCTGTTAGTCTACTTCTAGTCTTTACCATTCTAAACTTCCCTGTTAAAAGAGGAGATTGTGGAAGGTAGAAAAAAGCAGTCCCTCTTCTCTCCAACACTAAGCTATGTGCTATTAGTGCCACAAAATTCAAACTTCTGTTTCCGAAACCTCAGATCATTGACATTTTCTGTAATCTCTTCAGGCTCTCTTGGAACAAGATGTCTTTCACCGCTCTCTCATGGCATGCTGCTTGGAGATCGTGCTTTTTGCATATAGCTCACCTCGTACCTTTCCCTGGATCATTGAAGTTCTTGACCTCAGGCCATTCTATTTCTATAAGGTAAATAAATACTGTCTTAGGACTGGATCTGTATTAAAAATGGCACGTTACTGGATCGACAGTCTTAGAGGATGATGCCCTTCCTTCCTAGGTAATCAAGTAGGAGAAGGACTGATATTAATGTGTAATATGCCTATTCTAAATTCTGGCTGTCCTTAAATATATTACCTGGAATATATAATGCCAGAGTTGAAGCTGAAATTTAAAGCAAGAAAACTATTTTGTAGATGATACTTAACTGTACCTTGCTGTTGATCAACTTTTAGTTCTTTATACATATACACTTTTAGTAGACTAAAGCATTCAAGCATATATTTTAATGATATTCATATTTATTGACTTCAAGCTGTAGTTCTGCTTATTAGTGATAAAATAGCAATAATATTCTTTGCCTTTGGCTACTACTACTTATCACAGGCTTACTTTGTTAAATTTTAATTTTTTCTCTGTTTTGTTTTATAGAACAGAACATAAAATCTCTTTTCCTGGGTGTTCTCTATTTTTGCTCTTTTTTTAATCCTCATTCCCCCCTGCCTCCGATGTCATTTCTGTTCTTTGACTTGCTTGATCCTTTTAGCATCTATCGATATGTCTCCTGTTTTTACTAGATACCTAACAGCTTACTGCAGTTAGTCCTGAATAAATCAGAAGTAGTTCTGTTTAGACAACAACAACCAAAAAAATTGAACCCTTTGAGAAAGCTGTTTTATATATTCTTTTCCCCCTTCTTCCTTCTTCAATCTTCAGATGTAGGGCAGGAGTGAAACTGAAACAAATCTGTCAATATTGCTGTGGCTGTTGGTAGCCTACATCAGTACCAGATGCACCGGTGCAGATCCAACTTTGTGGAACAGATTTACGTTTGATTTGAATTTTCTTTGCTATTCAGTGTACATTCTTGCAGCACTCTTACTTGAAAAAAATTGTCATCACAAAGGCTTCACACAAGAGTGCTGGTATTTGTTATTCCACTTGTGCCATTTGTAACTTTGTTCTTTGCGTGCTTAGTTTCTGTAGTATAAACAAGTAAACACATCAGTAAGCCCTCCAGGGAAGTTTTATGGCATTTCCATCTCTGGAGGTTTAGAAAAACAGGCTGAATGTTCCTCTGTCAGAAATAACGTAAATAAAGTGGATCTTGCATTGGAGCATAGGGGTAGAGTATGATATTTCAAGGGCGCTTTCAACTCTTTTCAGCCCTGATTTGTACATGTTATGGGTTCTAACCTTTTCTTAAATGAAACTTCAAAAACAGTGGTTTTCAACCCTTTTTGTTGTGGGCCACTTGTTTGAAAGGAAGGAAAGCTTAAATGCTGGGGTTCTCGCATACCCAGCCTAAGCGGATATGCCTGCTTATATCTTCCTAGGTATGCTGCACGTGCTGGATGAGCGCTGCGTGTGCTCAGTGCTTTCATTCTGTACATGCTTAGCGATGGTGAGAGAGGGCCTTAAAAAAAAAAAAAAAAAAACNGGGTTAAAAAAAGAGGGGTCAGAAGAGGGTTGGGGAAGATTAAGATGCGAGGCGGAGGCTGGAGCATTCTACGTTGAAGAGAAGTTTCAAACAGGATCCTGAAACAAATAATGATTTGATAGTGTTAAGCATGAGTGATATGACTTTGCTTTTGTGCGTGTGTCTTGTTACCATTAGGTAATTGAAGTACTGATTCGGTCTGAGGAAGGACTTTCCAGAGACATGGTGAAGCACCTCAACAGCATTGAGGAACAAATTCTTGAGAGTCTCGCCTGGACTCGGGACTCGGCACTCTGGAGTGCCCTCCAGGCCTCGGAAAACAAGGTCCCAACCTGTGAAGAAGTATGTTACCTCTTTTCCTTTTACTAAGAAATTCTCATTCTTTTTCTTGCTGTTGTTTTATACAGAAAGCTGTTCAAATGAGGCAATTGCTGCAGAAAAACTTCTATTAATAGATTGGCACAAAGAAAGGAAATCTATTTGTTATCTTACACTGACACTTCTTATTTCTCAGGTAATATTTCCCAGTCATTTCGAAGCAAGCAATGGAGGAAGTGGGCTTGGGCATTTGCCTATGATGCCAATATCTCCTATAATTCATCCTCGAGTAAAAGAGGTTCGGACAGATCTTGGTGGGAGTTTAAGACGGGGTATGTTCAAGGTTTCTGATGATTTGAATGTGTGAATTTGGGGAGAGGGGGGTTTAACTTCTTTATAATTGTAAAAAGCAATCTTGAATCTGAATTAAGCGTTCAGAATTGTGAAGCCTCTTGTCTGATCAAGGGAAAGTCTAAATGCATCCAGTCAAACCATTGCTGTGTCTTACTGGCAGCAGTCATTGGTGATAATGCTTCACTTCTGAACTGGAGCAGGTTTTGCTGCTGGTTTTGATGCAAGGCTTACTTGGGTGGGTTGTCATCTGATGGCTTATTGTCCTTTGCTGTTCAGATTTTTTCCAGGTGTGTTTGGTTTTTTTGTTCTTAGTGAGTTTGACTGGGTTTTAGGTGACTTTTTAAAATGGAATGTTAGAGCTGCATTTATTCCTCCCTCCCACAGAACTTTTTTTTGCAGGAGGGGAGGACAATACGTTGTGTCCTCTCTCCTCTGAGGAGCTGCCCTGCTCTTTGCCGGTTCCTAGGTATCACACAGAACTGTCTCTTGACAGTGAGGGTGAAGAGGCAGTGGCAGCACTGCTGTTGCTTTTTCGTACTTCCCTAGTTAGGAATTGCTGTTTTCGTTGTATCCCAAACAATAGTCCATAGGTTCTTGCTGGTGCACTGTGGACTGATTGGTGTTGTGATATTGCCTCCTTTTGTGTTTGTCTGGCAAATTGCATTACAAGACTGTTTGTTTTTTGTTTTTTTGTTTTTTAAATACTCATTAGGAAAGAGATGTCTAAGCAGTTGCTGTAGATGTTATGGTTAGTTGTTTGATGGAAGGGAAAGCACCTTGGAGATGGTGTCTTATATATGGGTAGGGCTGTGTGAGACATTATCTTGTATATGAGAATCTGGTACCAAATGCTCCTCCTAACTCAAATGAAAAATGGTGGCGATTGGAAATGTTTATTTGCCCCTGCTACCAAGAAAACCGTCCTGGCAGAGTTAGAAGTAAGGTCTCCAGTCAGTCTTACCTGGCCAGTTATCCAGGTGGTTTCTGCTTTGTGGGAAATAGGAAACTGCTGTCACTGGTATCCTCGCAAGTGGCTAGCAGACTTCAGCAGAAATGCAAAAAGCCGGAGGAACAGAAGCCTGTACATTAGTACTGTGTACTTTGGTCCTACTACTGGAGCAAATGTTTGCAAGCAACAGAAGAGCCTGAGAGGAACCGCGGGTGGATGAGGGCGGAGGCTTCTGACTGGGGTTAGTTTAGAGAGAGTTTAAAAGCCAGAGCATACAGAAGACAGCGTATCCAGGGAATGTGGTCAGTGTTCCTGTAGAGGAATATGTTCAGAGGAATAGCACTTGCAAATATTACTAATCTGCTAAGCAGACTGGAGCAAGTATCTGTAATCCTGCGTGTTCCTCAGTCTCTGCAAATTAGCTTGGCTACTCTTGTCTTCCGTGTGGTACCTGATTGTGAAACTGAGCTGTCTGGGATGACTACAAAATAAAAGGAGACAGTTAGGCTGTAGGTCTTGTTCATGTCACCTAGGAACAGTGAACTGTGAGGTTAGTTCTTAACTAGAAGTGATTTCTTGTACTCCGGTTTTGTGGTTTGAAGGTTAGCCTTTTCCCCTCCTGTGGAGAAGTATTCCTATTAAGCTGCTCCTCTTAAGGTTTTTTTTTTTCCTTTCTCCTTTGCATACTAGACATGCAGCCGTTGTCACCAATCTCTGTTCATGAGCGCTACAGTTCTCCTACAGCTGGAAGTGCTAAGAGAAGGCTCTTTGGAGATGACAGCCCCAAAGAGATGCACGTGGAAAAAACTTTAACTGAAGGAACTAAGTTGACAATTGCTCCAGTGTCAAGCACTGCTGCTGAAAATGTGTCGGTTTCTCCTGGCCAGACAGTACTGACCATGACAACAGCTACAGTACCGGGAAAAACAGGACAGAAGGTTACTATCCCACTGCACGGTACGAATTCTTCCCGTTTTTCTTATCTACTGGTTGTTTTGCTTGCTCTTAAGATCTGCTTAGACCAACCATGCATCTTGAACATGTATTGCTTTTTCTTTTTTAAAAGAACATGTATCACTTTAAACTTAAGCTTTTTTGTTTTTAAATATACTGACATCTCCTTCTGTGGAGACATCTGATATCTGACAAGCATTCTGAGGTTTCCTCCNCAGTCTCTGCAAATTAGCTTGGCTACTCTTGTCTTCCGTGTGGTACCTGATTGTGAAACTGAGCTGTCTGGGATGACTACAAAATAAAAGGAGACAGTTAGGCTGTAGGTCTTGTTCATGTCACCTAGGAACAGTGAACTGTGAGGTTAGTTCTTAACTAGAAGTGATTTCTTGTACTCCGGTTTTGTGGTTTGAAGGTTAGCCTTTTCCCCTCCTGTGGA
>WAAD01027811.1:5319-19264 GCA_013389945.1 Fregata magnificens
AGGAATGTGCTTTTTCCATTGCTGAATTTAGCCATGACAGGAAAGAGAGTGAGGCTGGACAAAAACTACACTTCCGCTTGAAGAGATCTGACTATTCTTGTTCTGAATGGAACTTCAGAAAGATTGCAATGGTGTAAATTACTATTTATCTAAAGACATGTAGTGTAAGTATTTTTACTGACTGGTTTGATAATATATCTTGTTTTTCAGATTTATATGCTAATTCTAATGTAAACTTAAAATTGCAGATTAGCCTATTTTCTTGTTTTCAGTTAGATCAGAGAAAGTTTCTTCAACATGTCATTGTTGCCATTTTCCTGCCTTTTTCCATTGCTTTCTTTCTAATCTCCAGTTTGTTTGGGTTTTTTTCAGAAAATTCTGTTCAAAATGGGCAAAACATTAAAGATATGTCTCATCAACTGTAACTATTATACAACAATCCATAACCTATATTATCCATACATATGTACATACATATGTGTATATATGGAGAAGTGTGTGTGTGCATGTATGTGTGTAGTCAACACATTGCTAAACGGAAATCAGTTAAAGTAAGTCCAAGAAACATCAACTCAGTATTCAGGGTTTCCTTTTATTTTAGTAAATGTAGTAGTATCATATTACTAACACCCAAATATATTAAAACTTTAACCCTAGTGTGTTATTAAGAGGTAGTAATAATATTTAATAGCATTAAATATTAAAACAGTCATTACATTCTACGTATTTCTTTATTTTCTTCTATTCTTCCAAAAGAATTCTTCAAATTCATTTAATTTTTCTCTCCTCAAGTCCAGAGGTCACTGAGCAGACCTCTTGAGATAGATGTGATTTCCTCTGCACTTCCATACTAAACTAATTTATGTCTCTGATGATTTTCATAGGGATCTTTAAATGGGAAATGCTTCCACCCACAAGCCACCTGGTAGTCCATTTTGGACTCCTCCATTATAAAGTATTTGTCTGACAATGTTAGTGCATATGAGAACATTATAGGGCTAAATTCTCTGATCACTAAATTCCAGGAACTCGCAGAAACATTTTCAGCCCTTTCAGCCACAGTTTAGACACAATACAAGACAACCTTTTTTGAAGGTTAAAAAACCAAAATAAGTCTTAAAAAAAGCATTGCTGTGGAAATAAATCTTCTACATTTCTCACATGGATCCTGGGCAGTCCACCTGGATCATTCTGAAAGTCCACTTTCTAATTAATGCAGAAACGGTTCTCTTCTATCCGCTTTTTTTTTCTCTTACTGCTATAAGTTTTCTGCTGGCATTTCTTATGTGTCACATTCTGTCTTTGCACAACACGCTATGGAGTGTCTCCATAAAACAGCCAGGGAAGCTCCTGCAGTCAGACTTTCTAGTCATTTCATTTGTCAAGGTACTGAAAAACTGTGTGCTCAGCTGTATGACATCAAGGGAAAAATTAACTGTTGTATGCATCTCAGGAAATTATGAGATAATGCTTGCTCCTCACGTAAAACTTATTTGATGGTCTCAAGGCTCTAAATTTTAACAAGAAGTCCAGAATCCCTGTAGGAAACGTTATTAATTTTAGTAATCTTACGTATTTCCATAAGTCTGTAAGAGAATATAAGATCCTCTAATGAAAAAGGTTTGGTGGAATTGGAAGATCAATTAAATTGGGTTGGTTTTTTTTTTTTTAATCAGATCATTAGGCAGTCTCAGTGTTTCTGAAAGCCCAGAAAAGCAGCAAAATAAATTGAAAGGAAGACTCACTGAAAGGAAGCAAACTCATCGTTTAGACACCTGATCTTCTGAAGCAGTTCGTCTGTCTTGAGGAAGCTGGTGCTCACTGTGTTCCTTTTTGGGAAATATGCACATCAAAACACCCACGAAACTTGAGTTGATATTTGTCTGTAATACAAAATAACAAATTAATGGCATAAAATTGGGGCAAATATAAGGAAAACATGGGATTTTTTTTTCTTTTTTGCTGTGTGCTCTGTGTTATTAAGCCCAGCATGCTTCTGATTGTTAGCTCTAATCTGATTCCTGTGAGTTTGACAATAATATCAAAAGATTGAATGGAAAACCTTTGAAAACATTTTTAAGCTGTATTTTATAACAAATCTCTTATTCCACTGTTTCAACCTGGATCCCAAGATGTCCCTTTAAGAAAACCCTTACACAGCTGCGTTGTAACACCAGAGCTCTGCGTCAGCATTAAGTCTTATTAACCAATGAGGGAAGAATGACTGAAATATTTTTTTTTATCATCTTATGCTTTTGTTTCTAACTTTTCCCTCCATCTTTTCCCCATTATATAGAGAATAATATTCCTTCCCTTTCATTAAGAACAAACCCCAAAATTAAGGTTTTGTTTCTTAGAAGTTGTGGGGTTTTTTTGTTTGTTTGTTTTTTGTTTTCTCCAGGGGCACATAGTGTCTCCAACACCCTGATACTATGCATGACCAGTGTTTTTATTACATTGAGGTTGTTTTATATTGTAGCTATACCTGCTAGTACTGAAATACTTAAGACTATGTCACTAATTCCATTATAACCCCCCTATTTTTGCGGCTTTATGATTCACCTGTAAAATTTTACTCTGTGTTTAAACTTGGAAGACAAGGTTTCATCCTTGAAGGTTGTTTTTAGAGGTTTTTTGTTTGTTTGGGTTTTTTAACCAAGTTTAAAAACAACTTAAAACGGCATAATCTGCCAAAATACAAAAGAAACAATTCATAGTGTGTCAATACATTGTGTTCTTATAATTAACCTCCCCGAACCTGATAAAGAAACAAATAAATAGTTCTGATTTTTGTTTGTGGTTATACCATGATGCAACTTAGCTCTGAAAAAAACAGAAAGCGTTACTTAAAACATTCATTCGCTAAATGCAGTATACAATCCATTTATCAACCTTGTGAAGTACATAGCTTATACATCCACTACGTGGCAAAAGCCACATGCTGGTATATCTACTAAGTACAGATGTATGCCGAGACACTATATTCCATTTGAAACACTGCCTATGTCTTAACATTATTTTTGACACTTAATTACTGTGAGACATAAATGCTACAAATTGCATTTTTTATTAACTTTAGACCATTTTAAGTGGTGTTCTCCTATGACTTTAAACATTTTAAAAATCTGAATAGCGCAAACCACTGCTTTGGGCTTTTGGTCACTTTTTAAGCCCCTGCTATAAACTGAATCTTTTTTTATCAACCTCTGCGGAAGTATAGTTTGCATGCATATTCACTCTTGAAACCTTGAATAGACAGTTTTTACTACTCACCTCATTAAGAGATTGTAAAGTTTCAGATCTCCATCTTTACAGAGGCATAGGCTACCAAAAAAAAAGAATAGTGAAAAGGGACCACGTCTCAGATTTTCAGCAAAGTATACAACATTGGTTTCAATCTTGCTCCTGGGAATTCCTTCAATATCAAACCTTAATTTAAATGATTAAGAACAGTACACATCTTTCAGGAGACCATTAAAAGTTTGTAACTGTGTCAGTCGAAACATTCTTCTTCTGAAGTCGGTTGTTGCTGGACTTATATTAATGAAGTTTAGTAGTGGAGACTATTTCTATTATTAGTACAAAGAAAGTTTCACAAACAGCATAAATGTTATTTACAGTAATATAAATCCAAACATATTGCACTCATTTGCTGAAGTAAATTTTTTCTTAGGGGAAAAAAAAAATTACGAAAAGACTGGCTCAAAAGCTTTACTTTGTTTTTTAACTACTGTTCACTTTCAGGGCTTAAAAACCACTCTAATCAAAACAATTCACATTGGGTATAAAATTTTAACTGTTAATTACTTCTCTTAGTACAAATGTAATGCAAACTGATTCTTTTGTTCTAGTTAAATGATTATGCATGCATGCATGCATGTCTATACCTGTGTCAAAATTCTCTGGCCCTACAGGCTAAAGGGCTTTAGAAAACTGTTCAGTTCCCAGTGAAAGAAAGGGAAATGATTGCATTAACTTGAATAAGAGTCTTACATTCTCAAAATCTACAGGAACTATCATGTGTTATCACAGATATGCATGTTATCATAATGTTAAGTAACACAGAAGGCGAAACATTCTTGTTGTGGCTGAGGGGCTGTTTTCAAAACTAGGCTGCTGCAAGCAAGTCGTAATTAACATACATGTAAAATAAACTGCCCAGCAGTTGCTTTCACTTAACCACATGCAGCCTGTGCTGAGGGTCCAGCTCATGGAGTTCTTCTTAAATTTGAGAAATTTACTTTCTGAGAATGTGCAGCAACAGCACAAGAGCCTGGAGGAAAGTTTCTGTGTTGTGTGTAAGTTTGGTCATGGTCATTGTCTCCCCAGGTAAAACTGGAGAAGAAACAAGCCATGCTCTACCACCTCCAAGGGGGAGGCAGGAGTTCCAAGTATAGGAACTGACAGATACCACCACCACTGATAGATCCGACAGCCCTTCCTTGATTGCATTATTGTGTGCTGTACAGAAGACCTAGGGTCCTATCCCAGGGTGGTTAATTGAAGTAGATGTCTACAATATTTCCATTAAACCTCTCAGAGACGCTAAGCCCTTTGTGGAGTGGACCAACATGAAGTTACAGTGAAAGAATCCAAATTCCTCTTAAAACGTACAAGATTTTACTGTATTCCTCATTTAATTTTGCAGATCTTCATCTTTCAATAGTACTGAAATAATAGTGTGTGATATGAGGAAGAAAGGGTTGTGCTTACTTTCAAAACCATTGATGTACCATATTCTGCCATAATGAGTTGTGGATGTCAGGTAAACTAGTATTAAAATAAATTCAAAATGTTTTGACTTTAAAAACTTTATTTTAAGAGGTTTGACAACATTTTTTCATTGGAAAGATGCATTTTTCTGTGTGTTGACTTCATCATCCATATTACACCTTGCATTAAGTTTTATAAACACATACATAATTCATTGTATTCATGCAGCTAGTAGTAATGCATCACTTTGATGAAGACAATGTTTAATTCCTGAAATTGGTTTAATCACTGTTTTCCAAAATGTTAAATAGTTTTTTTGTTTCTTGGAAACATGTGATATAACTGCTACGTTTTCTACAATCTGGACTCTCCTCTTAATTATTCAGTAACTAATTGTCAGATCATAAAGTATACAAGATTTGCAATAATATTTCAGATTCCATGAACCATTTAAGACTGAATCCTGATATTCTCAGCAATTATTAAGTTGTTCCCTACTACGTAATTAGTGATTTGTGAAAACTAAAAGAGCTACGGATTGAATACAACACTACTTTTCAACACAATTAAAGGCATATTCTGTCTTTTGTAGCTTTTACTTCTGCTGAACAAACATACCCTTGAGGGGTTCTAGAGATTTAAAAAAAAAAGGTTTTAAAGACTTGTGGCATATTGGAAGGACTTTCTCAAAATCCTAACAGGTAATCTTGGCTAGCTCCATAAACAGACACCATGCGATCTTTTTCAGTTAATTACAAATACATTATTCTACTGTCTCATTGTTGTCTGTTTAGATATCACACTTCCTTCTGGAAACCTACTTTGTAGCTTCTTTATAAAACAAATCACAAAGCTTCTAAACTAGATTTCAATCTGCACCAAATGTGGTACCTTCCCTTAAAATTTATACCTATTTTCTCACAAGAAAAAGGAAAAAACAGAGGCTGGTTTCTCCGATGTCCACTGACCAGAAGCAGCCTCACTGGGATATAAAAAATAAAGTGCCCTGGTGGCTATTATTTCTCTTCCAAGCAACTGATAAGACCAGCCACATGATACTATTGTGCTTTCAATTCCTAGCCATGGCAGCAGAGACCCTAGTGACACATGTTCACTCTGGTGACAGATTTTGGAGTAATGCCTCAAAGGTTCCTTTTCATGTGTTGCTCTCTTTTTGTTCCATTTGGTGTGGGGAAATTGGTAAGGGGAAAGAGCCTTCCCTTCTGATAGTTCAGCCACTGTTGTCTACCATTTGCACAGTTTTCTGCTGTCATATATGTTGTTCTTCACTGATCTTAATGATTGGGTAAAGGCAAAATAATTAATTCCTGCAGTGCCTAACTGTATTCTTAAAGTTTGGCCTTTGCATTCATCTGTCATTAGTAAAGGCCACAGGAATAATGCCAATGAATTGTATTGGGAAGTGGCATTAATTCATGATTATAGGGACTAAATACACATATGTGTCCATAAAGTCATTACCAAGGGGAGAGGTGGAGAAGAAATGGAGAGAGAGCAGGAATTTCTTGAATCTTCAAGTGGATTGCAGAAAAATACAAGCTGATCTCAGGGGTACATCTTTCCAGTTCTGCGAACTGATGTATATACAAAATGCATATCATAATTCTGCCAGCATTTTTACTAGCCCCTGTGGGAGACACTGCCTTCAGCTCTGCATTGAAGGAGAATGAGCATTCTCAGCAGAGGAAATGTGACTCGTTAGACGGCACTGTTAACACAGAGCAAACCGTCTCTGAAGTGTTCTGTATATGTGTGGACCCTGAGAAAAAAAGAAGAAAATTGTTCATTATCTGTTTGGAATGGATTAGACGTTGTTTGTTCTGAGATATTAATTTTTATATATTTCTTCTTGTTGTAATCCAGTAAATACTTAGCTGTCCTAGTTAGCAGGAAGCTAAAATATCACTATTAAATATCAGAGTGTCATTGGCTAAGAATTAAAATGGCTACCTCAAGGGACATTTGTTTTGTTGGGCAGAGGCTGGGAGAGGTGTGGAAGGGCATAAGGATACAGGTATTCCATGAATACCAAGCAGAAATAAAAAATCATGTCCAACTACACCCACTTTATTGAGACTTTAGTGTTGCTTTTCAAGTGGATATTAAGTGAAACAAAGCAGGGATATGTGGCCTGAACTCACCCAGTTTTCTTGATTTTAAAGCTTGTATGCTTTTTGTGTATTAGTTTGATATGCATTCCTAAGAAATGTTCCAGCTTTCAGTATACTTACTGCTGTTCCTTTACCTTAATTGGTTGAATGGACGTCTAGAATATGTTCTGAGACTCTTCTTATTCTGAAATAATATTCAAAGAACATACTACCTGGTAAAATGTTGTATTTCCTTCTAAAAAGCAGGCCAAATTAAAGATTTTGTAAAATGTGAGAGAAATATTTCAGACTTGGCTATACCTACATCAAAGTTGTAGTCAAGCAAAATTATTTACAGAATAGTATTTGAACTTGATAACACATGGTAATCCTCTGAATCTTAAGCGGGTAGAATCAGAAGGAGTTTGGGCACTCCCCATTTCCCCAGTGAAGTGATAGCCTGGAGGTAATTTAAAGGTTATTCTCCAAACTCTACTGGAAGCTAATGTCATTTCACTTTTTTTTTTTTTCCTTTTTGTACTGGAGATTGTAAGAAATAATTTCATTCATCCATAGTGATTGCTGGGTGATTCTATAGATTCCTTCAGCAAATCTTCAGATTTCTTCTTTCTTTCTTGCTATAATAGTTAAGAGACAAAATTACTCAATCAGAAAACAAAAAGAAATTAAGAATTTTTTTTCTCTAAATATTTTTATTTTTGTATGCTCGGCTATGTGCCAGGTTGCTGTGAGAAAGTTACTGTGAGCCAGCAACTCTTGTGTTCATTACATATTGTTGCACAGACACTCACAGTCAAAAAAAAAAAAAAGAAAAAAAGAAAAAAACAGCTAATTTATTTGTGTCTTTGCCTAGAGTTGATTGCCTTAAATTCTGTAAAAGATATCTCCTAAGTATCAGAAGTACGTACCAAAGGCTGTCTATGCAACCATTCCCACATTCACAGAAGCCTTTTCTACTGATTATTCACAAGGACTCATCTGGACGCAGCCTGGCCAGTTCTGCAGCAGGATTCCCTGGGGCAGTCACTGGGCTTCCCAGACTCTCCACCAAGGGTGTTAGTCAACACAAACACACAAGTAAATAGCGGTAGGGCCCAACAGAGGCTGCTGGAGTTACTCTGGGACTGCTTCTGCCTGGACAGCACCTGCAATAATCAGTCCATGCTTTGCAGTGACGGCTGCTAGGAGCTCAGGCACCCCTCTTGTCTCAGCTTTGTCTGTTGTCTCCAGTCAGTCCACTGTCTCTCCCGTAACACAGACTCACCGGGAAGGGAGCACCTGAACAACTCAAAGACCTGGTAACTGCACCAGATGTGCCCACAGCCCTTATACACAACTACACCAGAACTATAACCGTAGGACAAGTTTGAATTTCTTCTTTATATCATATTTGTAACTTATATTTCATAACTCTCACCACAGTATGTTGATAAGTATTTGTTTTTACACATGCTTAAGATGGTTTTTTTTTTTTAATCTTTGAACCAATGCCTAGAGGAGCACACACATGGTGAAGACATGAACCTACTGCATCCTCAGGTTAGTCTTGGTTTAGGATTTCTTGAACAAGTAACCCATTGCTTCTTTGGCATATGTGCAATGCTCCACTTTTTGCTTTGATGCTCCTGTCTATCAGTATCAAAGCAGCACTGTGTGTTGTTAAGCATGCTCCATGACCACCTTCACTTACTTGGAAATGCTTGGTGAAAATGAGAATAATCTGAGTTAATGACATAACACAGTACATGTCAAGGTCATGAGAAAGACAGGGTGATGTTTCGTTTTAACACATTCTCTAAAAAGATAGAAGGTTCATTGCAAGTCAGAATTCAGCAGGAGATTTTGGAAATATTTAGGTTTTGGAATGAAGAAATTTTGGTTTTGTCAGGTATTTCCAGTGAAGTTTTCTATCCATTCACTATCCAAACATACAGATACATTTAAACTCGTTGTTTCTTTCGTGTCTCCATTGATATGCAGTTTTTATCTTTGAGTGACTGACATGTTTCCCTGTTCCCGTTTTAATCTGATTTTTTTTCTTTTAGAAATTTTCTTGTAATCTAGTAGAGTGTGGGAAATGAATTTTTCAAAATTCTTTAATATCTAAATATCTCATTTATAAGTAGAGATATGTAGCATACAGTGAATGACAGTACAGCTATATCAATAGAATACTGTCACTGAGATTGAATTGACCTGTTCCTCAGGATATGCAGGCCATGCCTGCAAATCTACAAAAAATGCTGAAAAAATTTGCTTTTTGGAACTGTTGATGCTGTATATCAAACTGTCGAACTGTTTATGCTTCCATGCTCGGACAATTAAAGCAGTTTTCCTACTACAGTTTAATAAAAATATCAAAACAGGTTTTATACTTTTGTGAACCTGTTTTATAGCAAAACAGAAGCAGGATACAATCTCTATGTGTACAGGGACATCTCTGGATACAGGAAAACATGGAGAGGTACCAGGTAACAAACTGTGATAAAGTTTTCAACACTATTCCTGGTCACAGGTTCAGGAATCAGGAAGCTTTCTACAGATCAGATATAAGAACGCCACAATCTAATACATTATAACTTCTTAATAATAATAATAATAATAATAAACTGTTTATTTAAATACTAACTAAGACGAACTCGTGCTCAAATGTGATAAAGAAACTGACAGACTCATTTTTTTGTACAAGGAGAAAGGAACTTACTTTTCAACTTGTACAAATGTGATTTTTGCTTCTACAAGTTTTCTTGTGCAAGTGGCCTTTGGCTCTGACGTATGTTGTCAGAACTTTAAATTAGAGTATTAAGTCTGAAGTTACTGTATGCAGAGACTGTGTGGTATTGTTTAGGGCTTCCTCCCTGCATTTATGAAAACTGTTTTGGCTTACTTTGTAGCAGAGGTCCCTTGTAAGCAAGGACTTCTAGGGAGCCACTTTTAAGGAAGTCCTCTTGTACTGAATTATAATTAGAAGGGGAGACTGAATACTTTTTCAGAGGATTTGTGGATTCTGTTGTGGGTTCATGAATACAAAAAAGAAAAAAGTGAAGGATATATAGGAAGGACAGTTGCTCTGGCGGTCACAAGAGTCTTTGAAAGCTTATCTTCCAATCGACTTTAATAAGAAAATAAGAAAGCACAGGATGATTAAGGTAATTTAAAATGTGTAACTGGCCAACAGAGTGCTTAAAAGGTTGTTAAAAGGTATTTTTCCAGTCAACAAATGATGAAATCCTCTCTGCTAAGGCACAGAGCATCTGTCCATCATTAAAATGGGTGGTAAATTCTGAGTCAGGACACTCCAGATTGTGGGTTGAGTAGTTCTGAGATTGGTATTTTAAGATAAATCTTAAAAACATATTGATATTTGGACTCCAGGAGTGAGCAGCTTTTAGAAAATGTCTGAAAATCTCTGTTGGGGTTGATTTACAGTTGACATTTGCTTTCAACCCCGTTTGATTCTTCATGAAGCATTGACATCTTTTGGTAGACTTCTTAATCTCTCCTGTTCTGTGAGAAGTACTTTATTCCTCCTTTGTGGGTACTCATCATCAATAAAACATTTAGAATAAGATATTCCGACTCAAAAGTTACATGTACAAGCACCTTTTCCCCTAATTCCTTGCACCAAGAATAAAGTATTTCCAAGAAATCATTAAAAATTATTGTTATAGTGATTAATTAAAGAAGCCTTAAAATGCATACAAACATAATATATGAAATATGTGACAATTAATTTTTAGGTAAAAGAGACTGAAAAACAGCAAATAAAAAGATATACTTCTGGGTTTTCACTTTCCTTTTATCAAAAATTTATTCTTTGCAAGTAAATTTTCTAAAACTAGGGTTGCTGTGATTACCGATAGCCCTCCGTGGTATAAGCCTACCACTGACGTAATTATATGAATTAGAAAATAGGTTGTTCATGCTCTTAGACTCTTAAAACACACTCTCCCACCACTATTATATTGTATTATAGTTATAGTCTATTATATTAATTATTATAATATCTTACCACATTAACATATTGTATTATGTTATATTATATTATATCACATGACAATAGATTTTAACAGAATAAAACCTAAATCTTACTAAAACTGATTCCAACCCATCTATATTTCCATATAATAACATTGACACTTAAATGACTGTACCGGGTCTGGCTGAGATGGAGTTAATTTTCCCCATAGCAGCCCTCATAGTGCTGTGCTTTGTACTGGTAGTTGGAAAGGTGTTGATAACACACCAGTGTTTTGGCTACTGCTGAGCAGTGCTTGCACAGCATGAAGGCCTTCTCTCCAACATTTCCCCCACCACCAGTAGGCTGGGGGTGGGCAAGGTCTTGGGAGGGGACATAGCCAGGACAGCTGACCCAAACTGACCAAAGGGGTATTCCATACCATATGATGTCTGCTCAGCAATAAAAGCTAGGACAAAGGAGGAGGAGGTGGGGCATTTGTTATTTACGACATTTGTCTTCAGGAGTAACTGCTACGTGTATTGAAGCCCTGCTTCCTGGGAAGTGGCTGGACATCACCTGCTGATAGGAAGTAGAGAAGAGAATCTTTGTTTTCCTTTTCCTTTTGCTTCCACGCACAGCCTTTGCTTTTACTGAACTGCCTTTATCTTGATCCACGAGGTTTTTTTTTTTCCATCTCATTTTCTCCCCCTGCCCTGTCCTGCTAAGGAGGGGAGTGATTGTGGCAGGTGCACCCACCCTTACTGAGTCCAGGGCTTTCCAACAGTTGAAGCAGAGCAGCTGCTGCTGATTTTCGCACCCTTACTTTCACACCCTCGCTGCCTTGTTGCCGACAGATGGAGCCCTCAGCCAATAGGCAACAGACATGACCACATATGACCACAGATCAGATTTGACTAAGGTATAANCACTGAGCTTTTTTGGTCCAAAACAGAGTCATATGTTTTTTAAAGCCCACAATCCTACTTACGCATCTTGTACCTGTTCCTCAAAACGGGTCCTCATTCTCTGGATGAGAAATGAAAAAAAAGAAAAGGTTTGTTTATGCCCTTCTATATATCCGTCCTATGTAATACTTATCCCCTTTCAATCAATCCACAACAACAATCATCTGACTGAAGAAGGTGTTGGAGGATAACCAGCTTCCAACACTTCAGTAAGCAGTCTGAGCCACCTTTCATACACATCACTTGAGCTTTAGGCCTGGCCCTGTTCCACTGCAGTCTTAAGTAGATTTTACTGTTGCAACAAATGGTGGAGGACTGGAGTGGCCAAAAAAGCAAACATTAAATTCTGAATAATGACCAAATTTGTAAAGACTGACATCTGTTTGTAATTAGAAAAGGGCAGAATTTATCAAATAAATGAATCCTTAGGTATAGTTCTTCAATTTCTGTTTAGAAGCAAGAGATGTTTAGGCTGATTTTGAACTCCTTTTGGAAAGGATTCAAAAAAACAGTTCACAGTACAAGGATGTTATTTTGCTTGGCCAGGAAACAAGCTGGCTATGTAATGAAATGAAATAAAGACATTAAGAACATTTTCATTAGATACGTTAGTAGGTGGATTTGTAATAAACTTTGTCAAGAATGTTTGCCTAATTAGATATGTTACAATAGCTCTAAACAAGAACTTACGCCCATACTACCTTTCAGCTGAAAGATATATTCAGCTTTTAAGTACACAGGTTCCTTATTAGTGGTTTTATTTTTTGGTGTTTTTTCACTCACTTCTTCTAGAACACACTTTGAACTCCTTACACGTGGAATCAGCGACAGAAGAAAAAAATAAGAACGCAGGTGTTCTAGTAAGAGATTTCTGAAGAGATAATCAGCAAGGAATCTGCAGATGCTTCAGAAGAAGTCTTGTGTAAGAAATAGAGAAGAGACAAGAAAAGCCAGGAATAGAATAATTTATAACCATTGATTAGGATTCAATGAGGAAGATTCAAAGAACCATTGAAGATCATTTCAATTTGAAAAGACACAAACATTTTTAATTGAAAAACAGAACAAAACCTATAACTAATCATAGGAAGAAAGAAGGGTAAAGAGTAAGAAAGACTCAACAATAAGGAAAAGATACTCTGTTTGAGGAACTTTATTGAGAAGGAAAATTAAAAGTTTGTTTTATAAGAAATTAACCAAAGGCATAAAGTTTGTGGAAGGAAGAGAGTACAGTAAGAAGGTGTTTATGTCTGAATTTAGATGGCGATATTAACAAATTAGTTAACTCCTCCTATCCACATACAAGAGTCCCAGGTAGACTGTTTCTTGAGGGACATGTACTTGGCATATGGCAGCACAGTGTCAAAATTCTCGGTGTAACTCTCAGGAGGGTGAATTATCCTGTACGGAGTTGAGTACTAATGCAGACACATGGCTTCTGTGATCTAAACATGCACATTACTGCATTCTGCCCTCAGGAGCTGAACAGGACCATGGAGCGCTAACTCAGGACACTTGCCAGTCAGCACCAGTTAAATATATTCTGAATGCATTTAGGAAGTGATATTAACATATTGTTCTGGAAACTGAGATGTTTTACATGTTTTTGTTTGGGGAATTGAAGAAAATGCGTACAGCTTATGGAGCATTGCCTGATCTATGCAGTATGGACACAGAAATTGAAGTTTCTAGGGCCTCGGAATTTATAAAATGTCTTGTCCATGATTTCAGAGAATACGGGTGGACCACAGGTCTGCCATAAGTATGTCTTTACCTTTGAAGATTTATGTAATAAAAGCACAGATAACTGAAGGGGAAAACATTTCTCCCTTCTTGGACAGTGACTCTAGTATGACAGGGTGAGAATAAGGCTATCTTCTTTCCATACTGCCAGCTGCAACATGAAGTAAAATATGCTTGGAGAATATCTCTTCTCCCATGATGCTCCTGCTTCTATGAAAGAGTTAAAACATCAAGGAAAAGTACTATCAAGCACAGATTATTAACAAAATTCTGTTCAATTTTGGTGGTGAAACATGCAAAGAAATTCATGCTAAGACTGTGAAAAGGAGACTCTTAAGGAAAATATTCTTTCAGCTTACATAGCGAAACAATAATTGCTGCAAATTCAAGTAGATTACAGCTTGACAATCCTGACATGTACTACATTCATA
>WAAD01027813.1:2321-16436 GCA_013389945.1 Fregata magnificens
ATTTGTCTTTTCAAGGGTAATTCTAAACTTCTATTATTGTTATTTGATCTCTTGCAACTAATGCCCTTCTCATGCAAACATGGTTCCTCATACAGCAGTTACTGAGGTTCAGAGCCTTACAGACAAGTCTTTCATGAGGCATGGAATAAGCAATATTAAATACGAACTCTCTTGACTTAGAAAGTTCAGCTTGGAAAAGGGTTTTTAAGGAACCTTAATTAAATACTCAGTTGCTATGTCCAGGTTGCAATTATACAATTAAATAATTGGGTTGATTGGTGGATAAGACAGACAACCTTGTAAAATCAAACTAACAATAACTCTAAAAAAGAGTTCATAAATTTGCTCAAACTTTGAAAAAAAAATACAAAGAGGAACATTTGTGATACCACTGATGACTGCTGACAATACCACTTTTATTTTACTTTAGATTTTTATCGTATGTAGCAAAGTGATCTACTTTCAAATGAGATAAAAGGCTTAAGATCTGTGGACAAAAGATGCTTTCAGAGTAGATTAGTCTTCAGCTCACCTGAAATGCACAGTGACTAGACCTTTACTAGAATAGCCTAGAATGTATGGTGAAGGCCTCTGCAGGCCCATGGACTAAGCAGGAACAGCTACAAGATATATTTAAAAGTTTCACAAAAAAATAATGAAATCAGGTGGTCTGCACAGACTCTTAAGTTCTGTGTGACAATCAGAAGAGAACATCAATAAATCAATAACTGCCTCTTCCTACTCTACTGTTAAATGTACTCTCCGATAATGCCTTTCCTTCTATTTAAAACACATCATCTATTATACAAAATGATATGAGAGAAGTGATTTGTTCTGCCTCCAGAGGCATCTTCTGGTTTTAGTTTTCCCACTCGACATTTCTAAATCTTGTACTGAATATGAAATCAACAACTGATTAGGCTATAACAAGGAGAAAGTGTTATGTCCACTTTCTAGTCACTTTGGACTATTTCTATCCTACTAATCTGAACTTTAATCTTTTTTGTTCCACTTGGTTTTTCTGTACTTTTCACTTTCAGCTCTCCATTTCATTTCAAGGACTCTTCACTTTCCTTTGAACTTTATCTTGTCTTCTGCTTTAATAATGGTCTTCCTCATCTTCCACCATGTGTTTCACTTATCATTTCTCAGTGAAAAGAGAAAAAAAATACAAGGTCACTTTGTCCAAGAAACATAGCGGGTGTGCATAGGAGCTTAACTTTCAGTGAAATAAATCATTTGGATGTATCACTGCTCCCAAGACAAATAGAACAATAATTCTGATTTCCCAAAATGGTTTATAATTTTCATTACCTCTGTATTAAGTTCTAAGTTTTAGACCTCTGTAAATGCAGTTGAAAGGGAAGGAATAGCATTTGAAACCAGGTAAATTTTTGAAGATGTCCAGCTGTTCATTTGCTTAATTGCAATATTCAATAATTTACTTGATTGGAGGATAAGACTGAAAATGTCAGGACCTCAGGAAATGATCTGATCTAATTTTGGCATTAGGTTTCTCACTTGGGTATTCGTGTCTAACTGCAAACAGGTAATTCTGCTTATTTTGCTTTTTTTTAACCGATGATAGTACCCAAGGACTGAAGGCCAGTTTTGAAAATCTGGTTCCAAACAATGCACTTTTTTCCATTTTCCTTATTTTCAGTGGTTAACTACTCAAATTTGACAATGACCCTCCGTTGCTGAATGGAATGAAAGTGTTAGGATGTGAGGAGTGAGGAGAGTGAAGGGCAGTTTCTCTGTGAATGGGTTATGCCATTTGTTGCAATGTTTTCCATTAATCTTCAGTTGTTTCCTTTATTTCTTCTTAGACCTCTCTTTAAGGAGGATATATTTTTATATATTTGATGTTGAATGCCCAGAAAATTTCAGAAATGTCTCAGTAGGCAACTTATAATGGCTTAAGCAAATGATCACTGTATATCTTCAGGTTTGTACAGAGCTACCTACTTTTGAAGACTTTGATGAGGTTTACAGATAAACTGAAGCCTGGTGTAAGTAGCAGTGAATTAAGTGCCCTGAGTGTGGCTTTTAAAGTTTGATTAATTAATGTCCATAAAGCATTTTGCACTACTCAGGCTAAAGGCCTGTAAGTGCACAGAACAAAACACAGTAATTATTAATCCTGTATCTCACTGTGTGTGGGAGTACCAGCAGAGCCGCTTAGCACAGGTACTATAAATTACAGAGCCCTAAACTTCCAAAGCCACCTCCCCATGCCGTAGCTCCATTAGCTTTGCTGCTCTTTTCCTGGAATGAATTCGGTTTTTGCAAGTTTGATGAAGAATAAAAATGAAGGGCTATATAATGTTTTTTTACAGCTGTGTGCTTTGATACCCAGAAGATATTTCAGCCCCTGTGATGACAGTGTGCCATTCTGATGAAATAATGCTGCAGTCACTTAATAACACGGAAGGAACAGATACAACCTAAACATGCAAATATGGTAATTACCAACCTCAAACACAATTATCTCATGTGCTAGTACTCATAATGGGAACAATATTTCTGTACTGCTTTTTCCCAGAGTCATTTGCAAAACACTCACTCTGTCTGTTTCCTTCCTTGTGGAAATTTGTCTCTCCCACAAAATTTCATTTTCTGTAATGACACGAAAAACACTGGTTCAGCGACCTTGGCAGCTCCTTCACAGGGTATATAACTTATGCTGTCTTTCCACCTTTATATGAACTGTGTGTCTCAGCTCCCACAAGCTGATCAGGGGAACGTGCTTTAGCCCAGCACATGTATGGTTGAGGATGCAATTACCGTAACTGGCTTTCCTAGCTGTCCACAGCAAGAGCAAGAGGTCAGATCCTCTGCGGGTCTAAAACCTGCTCCAGATTCATAATGACACTAGGATGATTTATGCTAGGAGAGAGTTTGTGCCAGCTTGTATGTCTATATCAGATTTGCTTGTATAGTAACACTCCTCTGAGATTTTATTCTTTAAAATAGTTACAGCTGCTTGGCACATCTTTTTCTTCAGCTATGATAATGCACTGGTTACTGCTCAGAGTTACAAAGGTAAGGGACTATTGTTATGTGAATACTGTCAACTGGTAGGCAAGTATAATAGATTTGTTTTAGAGATTTGGGAGAAGTAACTTGAATCTTTCTTTCACTTTAGATAGAAACAAAAGTTAACTTTCTTCTAGTTTCATAGAACCTCTTATTAGATGAGATTGGGTGGTTCTTGTATCTAGATTATCCCTGATACTGAAGTAAAAAACACGAAACATCATCAGAGACATTGCTGTAAAAGAATTTGCAGGTACCTCAGAGTCAGGAGAGAATCATAAATCTGAGTGAAAGGGTTTCTGTGAGATTTTTGGCCTCATTTCTGTAGGCTGTATGTTAGTCTGAATATTTCAGGCAAGAGCTGGATTCCTGCATGCTCACAGGCACCCAGTGTCTGCAGCCAGTGCCAGTTTACACACAGAGCATTCATTTATTTCCCATACCTGGGCTGCCACAGCTCCAGCTCAGCTCTCTCTGGTGGTCTTATGTTAAGACAGAGCTGCTAGAGTGAACTTAAGAAAGAAGTTTTCAAACTATGCTTTCCAAAGTACATCTGAAAGGATCAAACTTAGATCTATAATTATTCTTTTGCTTCTATCTTATACTTCAACGTAAACATGAAAATTAGAGTGTCCAGTTTGTTTCATATTTTGTGCCAGGTATCAAGATAGGATTGGCTTGGACACTGGACAAGTAATCTGTTACATAGTGCAATGAAGTAACGGGGACAGAAAAATAGCTATTTTGTCCGTTGAGAGGTGGAAATCAGCTACTAGAACAATGTATATTGTTAAAGAGTCATTTGTCATCTCCCGCTTGTCAGGTCTTTGCTGCTGTTGTTGCAGGTGGGATTATATGGGAAACCAGCAGCTATTTCTGTGAAAAGTGGCTTTAGCAAACTGTTGATGTTCTCCTACTTTCAGGCTGTTGTGGAAGACTCAAATTGATATTCATTAAAGCTTTGTCAACCTCGGTACTCAGGTTCCACTTGTCAGTGACCACATGGCAAGATCAAGTCCTTCCCTACGCCCTTATTCCAACAGCTCTCGGAATAATTATCTTGCTGATTTTGCACTTTAATCAAACATTAGTATACCTTGTAATTTCATTCTGGAAATAGCATACACATGGTGTCATGGATCAGTGACAATTTCAAAAGTCATCATTATATACTTTCAGATATGACTTTTGAATCTGAACTCCATTTGTATTCCGTAATCCATTTGTTTGTGGCACCAAAGATCCACACAGTGCATTGGTGAATAATGAAAATGGAAAAAATTACAGACCATTAATAATTATACAGACAATAAAACTCATTACTTTAACTCCCAGCCAAGACTATACCCTTCATAGATACCTACTGAAACTTGGATTGTCAGTCTTCAACTCCTTTCTTGCAGCTATACTGTAAGAAACCCCACAGTTTTCATAGTATTAGCCCTGTTAAACTCTAGACGTACGTGGCTCCATGTAATAAATTGACTGAGTGCAAGACCTACTCACATGAAAAGAGAGAGCTCTTCCATCATGAGAGCAGAATTTGACCCCATTTTTTCTATAAGAACTGCTTCATGGCATTTTATAGCAGACAGAGCCATAGTGAGGTTGGTTGAAAGCAATGCTTTCCCCTACATCGGTCTGAGGGGCAGGGGAGACAGCTGAGATGCGAACAGAGCAATGCCAGCAAGTGTTGTCAGCAAGTGCAACACACTGCTTTGAAACCAAAGAAGTGTCAAAGACGGAGGGTTTGGATTCCCTCAGCACCACCACCCAGTGCACAGGCAGGATCATCGCCTGGAAGGGGAAGTTTGTGGATTTGAGTCAGGATAGGATTTTATTCAACACTGGTAGTAACGAGAGGGAACAATGCATGACCACACACACTATGGAGGCTCACTATAATTTTTAGCCCAATTTTCATTACAAATTTTAACCTAAGCCCTGCAGATAACACTACTGGTGGAAGAACACTGTGCCCCATTGAAATTAGTGATACTGAACCCACAATATGTGAATCTGGTACAAGTCTTCAGCCACTTACCTGCAGCTGGTTCTTCAAAGCTGACTCTTAGCATTGTCACTGTACCCCAAAGACATCATCAGAAGCACTAAAATTAGTATTTTTTCATTTCCTGTGCAAACATTTGAAAACTGATGTGTTTGCATGGGGCCTCACTGAAAGTAGAAAGAAAACATTTTAAGTTTGGAACAGATGATACACTTCAAATTTATGATTATTTTTTTCCTATGCAGAGGTTACGCAAGACTAGGAAATTAAAGGATACATTAGTTGAAATTCATTTAACACTTTATTCTTTCAGGGCAATGGGATTCTCAGCACTATAATTAGAAATGTTTTGAGTATCTTTTTTTCTGTGTTTTAAACTCTTCCTTTTAGTTTCCTGTAACAATATCTTTCTCCTAGCCTGATTTGACAGCTTTCCTTTGGACCAGACTCTCAGTAAGTTTAGCAGAAATTTATTTCCTGAGTACGGCCTTACAAATGGTACCACATTGCATCTCACAATACCTGCTTTCATGTCCCACTATATCACTTCCTCATGTCACCTACAGTGTAGCCTCTCTGAATGAATTTTGACATTTCCATCTAGGACCTCTTTCTAGTCTATGAACAGATATAAAACCTTGTAGGGTCTGAATTTAGACTTCTAAAGTAGGTCATGGGAATTGTACTTATTCATTCATGCCTGTTCTCTCAGCTGGCTACAAAGAAACCTAGGGAGACTAGCACAGCTGGAGGCATCTACAGTGAAGATCTCTAAAGCTGGATGAGGTGAATCCCACCCCTGTTCCCTAATAAAGGTAAATTGTCAGCAACAATGGAAAGTCAGATTCTCACTTGTTTGGCCCCTTGTTCAGTTACCTGAATTTTTGCAGAATGACCGTAAATATATCACCATTGACTTTTTACAATATTTGGGACAAATCTAGTTACACTACTGCCTGCAATGAAAAATAATGTTTTATTACTCTTTCTCAAATAAAAGACTAAATCTCTGCCTTTGTTACAAAAGGCCTACAACTCTTTATTCGAACATGAGTACATTGATATTGTGTAATCCTTTTGTTGCAGCTGAGCAACAGACTGGGAGGCCCTGATGTGGAATTCACAGGAATCTCAAGATCTATTTAGAAGCTTGATTTTTATTTCAATTTCTTAAAAAAAATAAAAGAAAGGGGGAAAAAAAAGCTCAAAAATCAGAAACTAGAGTAAGGGAAGAAGGAAAAGGAAATGATGAATTATTTTTGAGAACTTGGACTACTTTCAGCATTTAATAGTCAGCAGACGAATTTCCTCCCTCATGTCTTTTTTAAAAATGAAAAAATCCACCACCACCACCCCCAAACACTATGTCATACAGGAATTATTTCCTGCATAGAGAATGATCTTGTTAGTTAAAATGAAAATATCCAAAGTTGATGTATTATCGAACTGTTTCTCTTTATCCATGTAATCCATGAAGATTCTTTTTTCTTTAGGGAACAAGCTAGGCAGTCAGGCTGGGTGACAGATCCCGTTCAGCTATTCACGGAGTATCGTTACTATTGTTTATCTTCATTAAGTGGGCTGTACCAGTCTTGAGATCCCAGACTGGGTAAAGTACCTCCGTTGACACCCTTACAAATACTGAGTTAAAAAGGTGGATGGAAATATTTGAAGTCCTTTGGTGCTTGAGCTTTCACTCCTAAATTTTCCTAGGAGATTATCTTGATGGTTTCTGTCATGCAGATATATTTGTTCTTAAAAGAGAAAATGCTCTTTGAAACAATTTAGCCTGTAGACTAAGTGGTGACCATATTGCCAATATGAGTTAGTTTCCAACTAGACACATCCTCTGAAAGAGAAGCTCTAGACTGCATTGCCACTCCCTTAAGTCATAGAATTATAGAATCATAGATTGGTTTGGGTTGGAAATGACCTTTAAAGGTCATCTAGTCCAAGCCCCCTGCCATGAGCAGGGACATCTTCAACTCGATCACGTTGCTCAGAGCCCCGTCCAACCTGACCTTGAATGTTTCCAGGGATGGGGCATCTACCGCGTCTCTGGGCAACCTGTGCCAGTGTTTCACCACCCTCATAGTAAAAAATTTCTTCCTTATATCTAGTCTGAATCTTCCCTCTTTTAGTTTAAAACCATTACCCATTGCCCTATTGCTACAGGCCCTGCTAAAAAGTTTGTCCCCTTTAAGTACTAAAAGGCTCCAATAAGGTCTCCCCGCAGCCTTCTCTTCTCCAGGCTGAATAACCCCAACTCCCTCAGCCTGTCCTCATAGGAGAGGTGTTCCATCCCTCTGACCATTTTTGTGGCCCTCCTCTGGACGCGCTCCAACAGGTCTGCGTCTTTCCTGTGCTGAAGACTCCAGAGATGGACACAGGACTCCAGGTGGGGGCTCAGCAGAGCAGGGTAGAGGGGCAGAATCAACTCCCTTGACCTGCCAGCCATGCTTCTTTTGATGCAGCCCAGGATACATTGACTTTCTGGGCTGCAAGCGCACATTGCTGGCTCATGCCCAGCTTTTCATCCACCAGTACCCCCAAGTCCTTCTCCTCAGGGCTGCTCTCAATCCCTTCATCCCCCAGCCTGTATGGGTACTGGGGGTTGCCCCAACCCAGGTGCAGGACCTTGCACTTGGCCTTGTTGAACCTCATGAGGTTCACATGGGCCCACTTCTTGAGCTTGTCCAGGTCCCTCTGGATGGCATGCTGTCCCTCAGGCATGTCAACCGCACCACTCAGCTTGGTGTCATCTGCAAACTTGCTGAGGGTGCCCTCGATCCCACTATGTCATCGATGAAGACATTAAACAGTAATGGTCCCTGTATGGTCCCTGAGGGACACCACTTGTCACTGATCTCCATCTGGACATTGAGCCATTGACCACTACCCTCTGGATGCGACCATCCAACCACCCAAGTCATCTAAGTCTGCTTCATATAATTTGTACCTCCTGCTGCAAATCCATCTTTGTCTTTTGCTTTTCATGGTCTGACTTATTATTTTGCCCTTTTTCTCGATTAATAGAGGTATTAATCATTTTGGGGAGTGGGAGAAGAAGGGAAAGGGGTCTTGAAGATATGTTACCACTGATCACACTTCCAAACTGACAAAAAGTGCTGTTCCCAAATTTAGTACCATGCACTCAATTGCAAGACAGCAATGCACCATAAATTACTGTATTTATGACATGCAGTACAATATATGGACCATTTTGCCAAATTTCTGTGACAAGTGCACAAGAATTATTGAAAAAATACCACCCCATTAGGTACCAAATTCAATAGAAATTATAACCACCTCAGTTTCCACACCTGCAGGAATTAGTATCAACAGTGTATTTACCCTCCTTCCCCAATCTTGAGCACTTCATACCTGTACCCATAGTATGAAGTAAAGAGCATTCATCCATTAGGTAAATAAGAGTGTGTGTGTGTGCTGAGGACAAAGCTTTTTTTTTGCTTTTTTTTTTTTTTCAGTGTTGTATGTCTGTGCACAGGTTTCCCAGGGGACCATGTAGATAAACAGCAATTTGTGAAAAAGCCTGAACTGGGGAACAGAAAAAGGGAACTTGCTGCAATTTATATCGTAGGAAGGCTTCTATCATAGATTTAACAGGAACTCGACATCCCTGTAAACATGATAAAGACCATTGATATTTGTATCAGAGATAGGTGATTTTCCCTGCCTGTGTTTCTAATAGCATCTGAAATAACTTGCAAATAATGTAGCCCACACAATAACAGTGTGTCACCTTTGTAAACCAAACCTTACATAAACTAGTAAACAGGAAGAAAAAAGAGGCAGTAGCTAAGAGAGCAGCTAATTATGCTTGACAAGCTCCTCAGCTAGCATATACTAATTTTCCTGGTTAGGAGGCTGGGCTGGACCTTAGGAAACTTTTCCTTTAATATCTAATATCCTGTTCCTTGAAGATAACTAAGATTCAATTTTTAAAAGATCAGTTTAGGCTGCTAAATCCATCTGGATGCTCCTAAATCCAGCATTTAGATTCTCAAAGACCCCTACTTAGTTACTTCTGAAAGAATTCTGGCATTTCAGATTTCTCCAATACAGCTTAAAAGTATATCACTACCAGGCACGTTCAGAATTGGCTATGGTCCTGCCATTTTAGAGGGACAGGTAAGGTCTAAGTGTTTTGAGGACCTAGGTACTATGCCAAGCAACTTATCAGCAGGGCTCGTATTCAGGCATCATGGGATGCACCTGCTGGTTTAGGTTCTATATCTCCTATATCTAAGGAAATAAAAGGCAATCCCTCATCATTTTTACTACTTTGATATTTATGAGAGTTTCTTTTCTTTTCTCCTTTTCTCCTTTTTGTCTTTTCTTCTTTTCTTCTTTTCTTCTTTCCTTCTTTCCTTCTTTTCCTTTTTTCTTCTTTATTTCTTTTCCTTTTTGCTTCTTCTTTTTTTTCCTGAGTAGATTTGAAAGCATATCTCCTATGTGGATATTGTAATCACCAAGCTAGAATATTCTGTGTAAGAGTCCCTCAGTCCCTACTGCTACAGCAGTTCTGCTTTGCATGAGGCAATTAAATATTCTGTGGACTAGAGGTAATCAGAATGGAAGTTAGGGTTGAAGAATGAAGGGGATAGGGTTGGCTGAGGGAAAGGTGGCTTTGTAAAACTATACAGGGAGCTCCACTACACTGCTGAAAGACCTTGGAGTTAAGCCCTGTTTCCACCTGAGAACAGCAGTAGCTGCCTAGTTGTAGTCACTTAAATAAATTCTGTATCTCAGAACGCTGTCTGTAAAAATAAGCTAATAGTAATTCTTGATAGTTACCAGGGTAAACACACCAAGGACTGTGAGATCATCAGGAGCCCTTTTTGTTGGCCACTTTTGAGGAAAAAAAACCCAAACCAAACAAAACAAAAGCCCAATGACCCATCTAGAAAATGTAGACATAGATAGATCTGTGATTTGATCAGGCTAACACTGATTATTATATATGTGCCTCTGTATTGTACTACATTGAAAAATGGGTCTGATTATGCTCCATTTTCCTCTAAGAAAGCTCTGATTTACGTGGATGGAAAAAGAAGAGATTAATCTCAATGTTCTCTCAAGGTCACCCAATGACTTTGGGCATGTACATCTAATACCTCTTTTCCAAGCATGAGGGTTTTTTTCATATCACACTTTTTATTTCTAAATTTTACGAGTCCAGTTTCTGTGAAAATACTATTGTAAAAGGAACTTCTTTTTCTCCCTGAATGTGAGATCAAAATGCAGCATAACAACATTAACTCTGATTCCATGTTGTTGCAGACTGGTTGAGTCACTGTACCATGCTTTGTTCTCCATAATACTGGTGTGTTGGGTAATATGACCTGGGTCTTTCCAGACGAGTATAACCAAAAGATGCAGATGTTAGCCCCAAGGGGGATATATTACAAGGAAAGAAAAATAAATGAATTAACCATACAATACAACATCGTTTATTTCTTCCAGAGAGTATATCTTCAGCGCATATATTCTTTTAATAGATTTGTCTCATACAAAATTTCCCAGTACCACTTTCAATCCAACTTCAAACGTATAACATCCTCAGAATATAAATGATAGTTTACCTAAAGTAACTTGGAGATTCAACTCAGACTCAAGACTACTGATTTGTGTTCTCTTTTGCAAAAGATGATGGGTGTGTATCTGACAAATTTTGAGACAGAATACTTGTCTGCCTCTTGTGTCCCAGACTCAGGTTTATTTTTGTCTCTTCTTGTGTTCCCTTCCTGTGCTAACTGTAAACGTCGCGAGGCTGGAATGAACCATCAGAGCTAAACTGTGTAATGTAAATAAATAAATAAATAAAGGGAAGAATGTTTCTGGCAATGAAGCACTTGTTGGAAGGTAGTAAATAACAGGAGCCTACCTACAGGGTCCATTTGGTAAAGAAAGTTCCCTTTAATACAGAGATTATTTTCCCTCTGGAGACTGCCCTAAATCAAACAGGGAGTAGCCTGTCTTCTACCATCATCTATAATTACATAGTAATAAAATATGGTTGAGATAATTTAAGTGGCAAGAGGATATCCTCCTGTTAACAACACATCACATGTACTGCTTTGATTTGCTGGCATTTAAGCCAAAAGAAACCCAGCTCAGGTGTAAGCCACATGCATCTAGAAAGACCAGACTTCGCCACTCTAAGTAATGTAGGTGCCTCCATGAAGATAAACAACAAACTGCCATTTTTCTGTGGCTGTAATACATACTTAAGATTGCGTCGCTTACATTCTGGAGGAGTAGCTTTTTTTTTGCACTTTACAATTAGCGTAAGCCCCTTCTGATGATTTTAGCCCTTTTGTCTCTGTGATGTCTGCCATAACTAATAACTGCCAAAGCACTGACAGCAGGATCCCTGACTGAAAGAGAATTTGAAATGAGAGCATAAAATTAATATCTATTGGGTTTTGCTGGATGGGTTTTAGCATGTAACTGAAAACACGCAACTGGAGGAGAGAAGAAAGAGAAGTGGGAAGGGAGGGAAAAGCAAAAGCACTTCGTGGGTGAGCACGTAAGTTACAAGGCTAAAGAAAAAAACCCCACAGATAATGCCATGGACAAATCCATAAAACTAATAACTTACTTGAAAAGGTGAATTTGACCTAGATATGTTTCATGAAGCAAAATATGTTCACTCAGTGTTCTGATCCTTGAAGACTAATATAAAGGATTCATTAAGTTACCCGCAGAGGCACCTATAGATGAATGTGCAGAGAATGGAGCTGACTACACTACTGTTTTGTAATCCTACCTGCTCTAATGATCATCCCTGCTTTAGTGAGTATGGAATCAGAAAAAAGATATTACAGAACTATAAAGCAAGATGCCTTAATTTCAACCATTGAGCATTGCATATTGATATTTGACCTTATAGAAATTCCTATAAAATATTTCGGGTTTTCTTGGGGAAATGTTGCCATGTGATTGCAGGATGTGAGCAGTAGAAACTCCTGACAATGCAGCTAGGAAGATAATAAGTGGTCCTTCTACTTATTTGTGTTATTTAAATATGTTTTATACAAGTTTATTATGTGCTGTATTTTTTTGGTGGTGCCTTTCCTCCAGCTATGATAAAAACAGAGAAAAGAAGTCCAAGAATTCCTAGACGCAGTGACATTCCTATCAGATTCACTGTTATAACCGATATTACTGTATTTATTTCAAAGTTTATCAGTTACAATGTGCTTAGCTGGCTTCAGCAGTAGAAGAGACACCTTAGCTTCACGCCTAGTTGTGTTCTTCCTCTAGGACAGCCTGATGGAGGAGGACTTACTTGTGGCTGGGAGAAAGTGTTGTTTCCATCAGAGGAATTTAGTCAGTGGGATATAGAAAGTTGGTCCAATGCCATCCCCATCACTTGCACTGATGTCAGACAGATGACAGAGCAGGGATTGGGTAACATGATCAGTCACTGTGGTAAAATACCTGCTGCCCATCCTGCCTCAGAGCAGGAATTGGCATCAGTTTTGCTCAGGCAAGTAAATATTAGGAGGACACAGAGTTTGTTTTTTCTAGTTGTAATTCACTCTACAGAAATTCGATCTCATGTATAAGGATCACTTCTACCTTATAGCACTGGGCTGAAGGAGGATTTCAGCGCTGCTGAGACTTCTGCATAGGACTGAGCACCGTTCCTCAATACTTCTGCATCCCCCAGATCATGTTTGCCTTATCATTCCCTTTGAGTGCTCACCTCCACACACACCACCACACATGGACTATGGTGATGGAGAACATAGGCTACAACTGCATCCTACCTCTTTTATTTGGGATATTAGTTTTATCAAGCTCTTACCTCCTTTTTTCTAACTTTAAAACCTCAGCTGCTCAATGCTTTCCTTTTTGAAGCTGGCTTTTAAAATGGAAGCAGAATTACAGCTAAAAAAACAACCAAATAATCAAGCAAACTGAAAAATCCAGCAATAAATCCCACTCTCTTGCTCTGTCAATCTTGTTAATTGCCACTTTATTTAATACCTTCCTCTTCTGCTAAAGGTTATTAAGAAGGATGTTGAAGCCAGACATGCTTTCAAGCTGGTATTTTATTAGACAGAGATTACACTGTGAGATTTCCATCTAGGCTCTCACACTAGGGACTCTCTCTGCTCACTGGTCCATAATGACTGACCTACATATCTCTGCCGACCAGGGTTTTGCTGGATGACTGCATTACCCAGCAGAATTTGAGTCCCCTCACTATATTCATTTGTCACAGCAATTAAATCCGTGTGTTGATTTATTGAGTGCAGGCCTGGTGTGAAATGTGGGAATGCATATGACTCATTCTTTTCTTTCTGACATTACACTGCTTCTGCCCAAATTGCATTTGGCTGTCTTCATGTTGCTTTTAACTTGCCTAGAATTACTTTTGGCTTCTAGAGACAAATAATGACCATATCCCTTCATTTTATAATATCTCTTTCTTTCCTTCTCTCACTCTTTCTCCTTTATTTTTATTACCTTTATGTTGTTCATCAATGCCATGTCTTCCTTTTACTGACGAATCTGTAATTTATTCCATCCCTCCACAACCATTCCCTTGTGAGACTCTTAGCAAGTCTTGAAGATGCAATGTAACCCTGGCTGGGGATCGGAGTTGGAAATAAGTATACAAAACCCCAAAAGATAATCTAGGGTTAATGCCTCTTCAATTAACTTCTTCAATAGATGGATGACAGCTGTGTCCTTTGAAAATTAAGAATTGTAAAGGGTTTTATCACAAAGGCTATGGGGTATGGGGTAAGTGGGTAATTGCCAAATGCAGGATGGCACAGTGAGGAAACTGGGGGCCAAGTTTCATTAGATACTTTGGGTGCAAATCATACGGTCTCTGTATGTGGTGTGAAAACATAGCTGGAAAGATTTTGGAGAGAAGACCTGTACTGAAACCTTCACCAAAATATTCACCCTTGATTACAATACCTATGACAAGACTTGGGAATGGCCTGATACCCCAAACCACTTCACATCCACATCCTTCAAGGAAATTCAAAGCTCTCTTGCTCAGGACTTGGATCTGAAAA
>WAAD01027820.1:0-39094 GCA_013389945.1 Fregata magnificens
ATTAACATGGTAGAGAGCATCTAGAGAATATCTGCACTGTGGATACTCCACTGCTGGGTGGGGAATAAAAAAGGCTGTTGTAACTCTCCATACAGATGAACTCCTTCTGTAGTTCACCAGTAGTATACATATAAAAATACCTATAAACCTCTAGGAACGTACAGCAGAAGACAAAAGACAACATAGTCAAAATATAGGGAGGCAAAAGTATAATAAAGAAAGGACAACTTCAGCCTATCCAAATATTCCTTTACCAGGGTGTTTATTAGATGGCTATTCTGGCTATTTTGTCAGACGTTCATTCCCTCTCTTCTTCCCACTCTCTTCTTTGTTGTGACTTTTCTCATTGTTTGAGAGTTGAGAAGAATTTCAAATGAAGGAGTCACATTTTCAATAATACATCAAACATAATCTCAACACATTCAGAAGTGATGGGATCCATAGTAAATTACATGTTGCGAAGCCTCATCAGCTGAAGCGATTACTCCATTTCTTCAAGCCATTTTAAAAGAGCCAAGAAACTGATGCTATTTACATCATGTATATAAATAACATGTATCTCATATTTATATAAAATGTGTGAGATGGATGAACATTTCTGCAAGTGTTCATTTGAATTTTAACTTGAATTCATATTAGCAGTGATTGCACAATGGAGACAATGATTGTACCCACCCCTTTTGAATTTTCTCCCCTTAGGATTTCGATGAGTCTCTGTTTTTTGCATGAGCTTTCTCAGAGGCAGGGGCTTGTGATGACAAGTGCAGTATTTACAGCTAATGATATTTCAAAAAATCATTTCAGGAGTGCTCCTGAAGATGCAGTCCTCTAAAGAGAAATTCATTCTATTATGAAGAGTAAGGGGCTTTTTCCTGGTATTTCCTTTGGAGGTTGCTTTTATTTCGTTTAGAATGTACATATAAGCATTGTAAACCTTAAAACCTTGTTCAAGAGATTTCAGAAATGTTATCAGAGACAAGGACCGTTTCTGAGCAAAGCATTTTAATCCTGTAGAAAGAGAGACATATAAGAGCATGTTTTTCTTTTTATGCATGTTAGTACAACTGGTAAAGATAAGTATTTTTGCAAGAAACTGCAGTTAATCGTATAAGTATTTAACAGTAGATTATATAGCACAGTGGGCTTGGTACATGACAGTGCTTCACATTGCAAGTGGGTAACATTTCCAAAATCCCACACAGGAGAAAACAATGAACCACTCACACAAAGTACTGAAGCACCTTGCAGAAAAGAAGTTTACTTTGTTAATGAAAGCTTTATAACCAATAAATCTCACCTGCCTGGTATTATTTTACATGGTGTAGGGGACAATTCATCACAGGATGACGTTATTCTCCAAATTCCTTACCAGAACCCTCAAGGCCAGCAAAGTAACACATCAGAGGGAGGATGTGAGTGTGGATTTCATCTGCAAGGACTCTGGAAGTGGGAGAGAAAAAGTAATAAAAAGCTATGCTCATTCATTCAGAGAGTGAAAATAACACATACTCTGCTGACAGCTGAGGAGTGTGGCTGGAATTCCACATACTACTTTTAATTGTTTATTATTCAGTCCGTAGAATAAATAACAACACTTAGAAGCAAATAGTACCTACAAACAAGTATATTTAAGAAAATTATATGCCATCCTGAGAAATTCTAGAATTATAAAGAGGAGTTAAAATTGACCATGTTATTCACCATAGCTATTTAAAGTTCCATTATGCAATGACATGTCATGCCAGGTTAGTATCACCAACCAGAAATATCGCACAGAAGGTCTCCCCCAAATCCCAACTCGATCAAAAAAATAGCACGATTGGACTACTTTTGTACATTTGTGTTTGTTTCCTGGTTTGGAAACTGTTTTCAGATTTCTATCTTCTAACATGCTTTTTACTAAAAAGTCAGTTAAGATTAGCTAGGACTCTTGTGACTCAAAAACATCATGGCTGAAGGACATAAACCTTGTGAAAATTGAGGTAACTTCCCAAAAGACTGTGATGCATCCCCACAAGCTGGCAATGTCATGGGCATTTCCAAACCTACTACAAAATTAATCAGTGAAGTCTCATACCCACTTGACATACAGAAGCATTCTTATTCATGTTAAACAGTTAGGAGTCTGAACTCTGAGCCCCAGAAAGTTAAAAGCCTGTATTTCAACTGTGGCTAATATTTTTGATATGTAATTTGCATTTAATTGGGACTGATTTTTCAGAGCTAGAGAGCACTGCTGGCCTGTGATAGACAATGGAATAACAGGCAAAAAAATCAGTTTTTGAAAATACTGGCTTTAAAGAACTTTTCTGCAGAAAAACCAGCATGTCATAAAAATAGAGTGAGGAAAGGCATTTCTAGTCCTGTAGCTGAGCCCCAAGGCAACCTTTTGGCTAATATACATATAGCAAAAGCAGATTTGTATAATGGCTTTTTACAGTTTGTATGCATAATACAACAGAGATAGCTTTGTAGTTTAAATCACATTTGTCCCTATATGACACTAGCGGAACCAGCACTGAGTCTCTGGCACTGTAGATCTGAAGGCAAGGCTGCAATATAGCATGGCCCTGGAGCCACTAGTTGTTCGGCTTTGGATCTTAAAGGAGATTTTGGTGTAGAACGGGAAAAAAATTAAAAAACCCGTAACTAAACTAACTTTGCATACAAGCTGTTCCCCTAGCACACGAAGGCAGAAGAAACTTTAGCTATGCCAAGAAGAGAGAAGGAAACAAGACTGAAATGTACTCAACAGAGTCAGGCCAAAACAGCGGCGATTCCAAGTAAGGGAACAGGTTCTGAGGGCTCTTTGCAAATGAAAATTGGCAATTGGCACTGAGCCACTCTTGTAATGAGTCAGCGCTGAAGTCACTACTACAGCCAGCGCTTTGCCACTCTTGAGTAATAAGCTTTGTTTGGGGAATGTCAGCTCAATTTATTATACATAGATTATATTTGATTTTCTACTACATTGACAAATTATATACAGACAGGCTTAAGAAAACCTCTTTTGCTGTTAACGCACATTTGTTCACATTTCTTGTACTTGCAGTTCAAAAAAGGCTGAGGGTCATCAGAATTGTTGGATTATTACTAATTACTATTACCTTTGTAAGATAACAAAAACAACATTCCAAAACCATATATGAGCACTTGATTTCCATTGCATTAGGAAAAGTATCTAAGCACTTAAAATACATACTCTAATGTCTAAAAACCACTCAGAAAAAAAAAAGTTGGAGTTTACATGCAGGTCCTATAAAAAAAGTTCATATGTTTAAAATATCCCAACGTTAGGCAAGATTTATGTGCTCAGCTAAAATACAGAGCAGTCAATAGGTCATTTACTTATCTTCTAACACCTTATAAATAAGGTATAAATAAATTAAATGAACTTGCTTACTAGCCAGGGTAACACCAGAAGCAAAATAGCGACTTTTTAAAGTGCCATTTCATGGGAAAGGAACACATCAGACAGATTCTCTGCAAGACACTGAATCCACCTAAGTATGCTGACTCTGATAAGTTGTACTACATGCCATTTTCAACTTGTCAGTGGGCTAACAGCTTTCCTCCTCTCCCCGTCCAAATCTTCAACATTACGAAACTTAAAAAAATACTCCATTTGCACAAACTTTCTTATTAGATTTTTGTCTGGTTTTCCACTATGATAGTGCTTCTTGTTTGTGCCTACCTGCATATTTGTCACTCTCAATAAATGTTGAGCCCACTGACTGATTTGAACTGAATTTGAAAGATCAAGATCAGATAAATAGGTTGGGTCCTAGCAACTTTATGAAAGATAGAGAAATCCTGGAAATGCCCACATGAGAAGGCAACTCTTCATACCTATTCCCACTAAGGGAAACCTCCAGGGAGAGTTTATTCTTTCATCAGATGTCATTCATTTTTACATTTATGGAAACTGCGTTAATTAAATGCCTGCATAATGAAAAAGATATCTACAGAGAAATGTCATTTTCCAGGTCCACCCACATGTTAAAGACATAGCCTCAGTACAGTCTCTTATGGAAATGTAACTTAGATATCATGTGGCTCCATATAATCGTGGCTCATCTATAGTGCATTCCCAGTCCTTTCCTCTAGAAAATCAGGATCACAGCACCAGATGAACCAGGGGAGGGAGCAGGGGAGTTCATCCATTGGAAAGCTCTGGCCAGGTTAAAATTCACTTTGTGTCTTTTCAGCAGCGCAAGATACTCCTATCAAGCTAAACACCACACACTCTGGTTTTCTTGGCAGGGGTCTCTACAGGCTGCCTGAAAGAGCCTCCCTGTACTCGAGGCCCCTGTGCTGATGCTCCTGTTAACCTCTGTAGCTGTGCCTCCCTCTGTCCCTCAGGGACACAGAACTGCAAAACTAGCGGCATTTTGTAGGTGGGTGGATAGCCTGGGCAAAAACTTAAGAAATCCCCAAATTTAAAAACACTTGCTTTGCCAGCTGAAATGAAAACAAAAGTTTTCATAAAAAGAGAATATTTTAGGGGTGCTTTGGGGCAGTGAAGTAGCTGCATGTAAGTTCTTCTATAATGCTGCCTAGTCTGTGGAAGGAAACAGAGACATAACCTCTAAGGAGATGGACAAGATCCTATGTTTAAACTGAACATATACGAATGCAATGAATGTGGGGGGGTGGTGGTGGTGGTCCTTTTTTCTTTTGTCTCTTTCTTTTTTTAATGTAGCTTTCTGTAGAAGCTCACCAGCACAGGACAGGAAAGGGTCCTCAAGAGTGAAATGAGGATATGCATCTCAACTTCACCATGGGCAAAAGAGTGAATTTTTTGTTCAAAAAGCCAAGTGGTGGATTTATAGATGACTGCTACCATGAAGCAAGGCAGAGAGCTGTCCCTTTCGTAGAAAATGGAAATTATGAAATGGTGTTGTCCCACAGAAAGACTGACAAAAAGTGGTTTTTGCTCAAGAGAAGAGACTCCTAAGCACACTTTCCAAGGCAGTTAAAATGGTGAAATTACTAACCTTAACAAAGAAAAATTAAGAAATGCAATTGCTGAATGCGTTTCACAGAATATCAGTATAGCTGAATATTTTCACTGCAAATGCAGTCAAGGATGTCTCAAGATTTTGAAAGTATGCACTTATACTACAAGAAAGTAAAAAGTCTTCAAGTCCAAAGCCGACAGCTTAAGATGAGACTAAAGTACAAGCATCTGGCTGCTTCTGTTTCTCCTTTTAACAGGCAGCAGTTTAATGATACTTGTTTCTTGCCTTGCTGTTCTCCTAATTTGACAGCAAGACTGAAATGGTAATCGCGTTTGGGAGATCTGAGGCAGCGTTCAGTGAAAGCACAAGTAGTAAAAGAAATAAGAGAAACACAACATTAAATCACTCTGCGTACTTATCTGTAAGATCTTTCCTCATGTCACATATTATTGCTCTAAGTATTGATTCATCATCCTCTCTCCAATATTAGTAATTCTTGAAAATACATTCTTTGGTTTCAGTAAAATTCAAGTTCTAATTTGAAATAAAACCTGCTTCTCTATTTCCAAGAGAGACACAAGTCTTCTATAATGCTTACTCTTAATGGATTTGCTTTTTTACCATCACCTTGCTTTTTTCCAATATTATTGGAACAACTATACTTCTGTTCTAAAACAGAATTCAAAATGTGTATTGAACACATTTTAAACAGAAACTGAAGTGCAGGAACATACACCATACACAAATGTTTCTCTAAGTCAATTAAAAAAAAAAACCCATGAAATCAGAAAAACATGGCTTATATTTACACAGAACATTTTCCTTTTCACCTTCCATCTTCACCTTTCACTACCTAGAGGGTTTTTTTTGACATACATGGACAGCAACTAAAGGAGGTGGAAAAGTGCCAGTGTCCTACTAAAGATAGCCTCTTTTGAGCAGAACAGAGAAGACTAGCAGTGGTATTTTCTATTTATTTTGCTTTATTTAGTACTGTCTGAAGAAATGCTATTATAAGCAAATCTACCTCATCTGCAGAAAATGTTTACATTCCCTAATGAATGCTCACTTATAGCAAAAGAGTTCTTAGCCATTTCCAGTCCAAGCATATCTGACTATCTAAAATGACATTTCTCCTCAGTAAACTACAAAGACGTGTTAGGCTAAACATTTATAGCTACATTAAGGCATTAATAACACCATCACTTCGTTTATAACATGGATTTTTATAAACATTATTTTTCCTCCTTGGAAGACACTATCAAAATAGAGATCTAAATCAAATACTTGAAATAAAAAGTAAGGGCATCTACAAGATATTGCAGTCCCTTGGTCTCCAAAGTCCTGGAGATGCAGAGTCAGGAGTGGCTCTGTACTATGAGACAGGCGAGACCCAATTAAATGGGGTTCACATGAGCGCTCAAGGTTCCCCACGCATCAGAGTGAGTATGCTCAGTTTCTCAGCACATGTATTGTGGCTGTTTTCTGGATGTACAGAAGTGCCGATGGTGAGATATCTGGAAAAATATTTGGTTGTCAAAGACATCAGTGCTAGGTAATGGAGCTTAGGTGTCCTTATAAAGTACAGCGTCTATTCCCTATCAAGTATATGGAGCTCTTTATGAATACTAAGTGTTTGCACCAATAGCATACAATTAGGCATAATTTCCAACTAGATGCATTCCACAGTAAAGGCATTTTAATGGACTATGAAGAACAAATACCATAAGAACATGGGTAGACTATCTTGGGTGACACAAGTGATATTCAGCCCGATTCCTAGAATTCACATTAGGAGCCTCTAAAACATGTTTTCCTTCCTCAATATTAAGAACATGCTGAATCAGTGTATCAAGAAGAATCAACTCAACTGCCAATGCAATTGCCACAGGAAATTGTGTCCATCGTTGCAACACAATATATTTGCCTGGGCATATGACAGTAACTAGCTATCTCACTACATTTAGCAGAAGAGACTGCCAAATTACTGTTTAATTCAGTGAAGATACAGATCTAAGGAGCCTGTTAAGATCTTTGTCTTGACTTATGGTCTGATTTAAAGTGACAATTCAAATCTGCTCTTGTATAACTATAAAATAATGGGATATTAATAATACAGTTTATGCATTTCACGCCAAGCTAAATTTTAAGTGTATTATCAAGATACAATAAAATATTTAAAAATTAAAGTGCAATGATAAACGAGGAGGCTGGAGAAAGGTAACTAAAGCACACAAGTTTTAAATTGTCCTTTTCCTTTGAACATTGTCAAACTTTTTTGTGGGTAAACGCAATAGAACAGCCATTTTTTACCCCTCTATATTAAACAAGAGTATCCAAGCTATGACAGATCATTTATACATTTTTTTACTCTGTGTATTTCAAATGCAGTGCCAAGCACTGTCTCCTTCCAAGCCTTCAGAGCAGATGCTGAAATGAAGGCAAAAGTATTAAAAAGATTAGTCAAATATAGAGATGGCACAAGTTCTAAAACCTAAGTGCTCCAGATCTCCCATGTTAGAATATGAAACCTTCATAAAGCTTCTTATACAGTTAAGAACTGGAAGGAGGGTAAATAATGAGTTTCCTAAAAACAGTGAAGGGCCAAAAACTATGAGAGAGAAATTGGAGGCTGGGAGCCGTATTACGATTCAGGCTATCTCTAGCAACATACACGCAAGTGTGAATGCAAGCAACTTGCAAACACCGCTTAAAGTCCAAGTCTTGATTAGAAACTGAAGCCAGAAGTATTCGTTGTGTTAGAACATCCTCATTTTGAATTTTTCCAGAGTCTATTTGGCAATAAGGGAATTTTTCCTGTAGTGCCATTGGACAAACAGATCCACATCTAAAATATTGCACAGGCTGGGCTGCCAGTGGAGAAGATTAGACCCACAAGCATTTATGGGAAGACCAAAGTCAGTCTTAGGGCATGATCAGATAGGACTAGTACTGGTCAATAATCATCACCCTTCGAACTTCTGTCCTGCTTGAGCATGACATTGACCTATATGCCTTAAAGGCAGAAATTTACCTTCTATGACAGTTCTTCAACAAGAAATTCTAGAAACTGATGAGACACTTCAGCTCCTGAGGGCAGTTCATTCTTTTTCCTCTAAAAAGTGTCCAGGCAACTGCATCTCCCCCTCCCTGATCCTGCTTGGCATTTGAAACTTAATAGGAAGCTAGGTTTAAGAAATAAGAATCTTCCACCTGTGAAGAAATACAAATCCTCATGCTCAACAGCAGTCAGATTATGAGCCTTGAACTGAGTCAGCTTTTAGACAGGTCAAGTTTCATTCCATGTTATGTACCATGTGGGGATACTTTTTAAAAAGAGAGCATGCAGTGAAGATATCCATGAGTACTGGCTATAATTTTTATTAAAGCAGAGTAAATGTTTAATCTAAAACGAATCTTTAAAATCTATGCAAATGAGATTGTGAAGTCCTTGTTGTACAAAGCAAGCTCTTTTTTTTTTTTTAATATTGCAGGCATACACCATGACTACTGCAAATGTCAGAGCATGGAAGATCTCCTTACAACGCCCAGATTTGGATACATAAAAATTTTCACCACTCTCACTGAATGAGAGCCAATTTAATAGATCACTGAAATTCACTCTCAGAAGGCTATGTTTCAAACCTGTCCTGTGCAAAACATCCAAATCTGTACAAACAGACTTTGCATATTCTTGTATCTGCCCTAGTAAGTTTAACAGAATTTATTTATTATATTCTAAAACATTTCAATACACTTATGTTTGCTAGGCCTGTTTTTCCATTCTCTAAACTGGCAAACTTTCAGGTCAAGGAACTTTCATGACTGGTTTTGCAACACTAAATTATTTCAAACCAAGTAGGGCTTTGGAGATGTATGGTTATGATTAAAAGTAGCAATTCCTATGAACCATATGAAAAGCATACTGCGTTAATATCCTCCTACAACCCTCTGCTACTTTATTCCTTGCACCTTTATAATAATTTTTTTTATTATTATTAAAAATGTATTATGGCTAGGTGCAATTGTTAGCACAAAGTGAAATTTTAAAACAAGGGTGGAAATCCCAATGCAATATGAACAGGCTTTATATACAGTACTTTTGTTTAAAATGTATGTAGCGAATAATGCATCATAAAAGATTTAGAGTTTGTTGCTTTTTTTTTTTTACAGTAGGCTTTCCATGCTTGTATATGACAGTTATTTGTTATAGAAATCTAGACAGTGTACTGATAGCCTGTCAAGATTTTGACAACAGAATAAAATCGAAGGAAAGAATTATAGAAAAACATCAGTCTAGACCTCCATATAATGTGAAGCTCCTACTCACTATTAGTAGTATAAATAGCTCCCATATGAATCTTTTGGATACAAATCAATTACTTAAAGCCACCTGATTTCTATCCACCACACACTATGTAATAATATCCTTTAGCAAGTACAACCTTTTGTGAAGTAAGCTTTATAAAGGGGCTATCATTTTTCATACAGACAAGCAAGCCAAGCTCTGGAGATGTAATTGTGTACATTACCCAAAATCAAGAAACAAATTAGAGGCAGAGGTGAGAACAGGATACAGGTATTCTGCTTCTAATGCTTTGGCTTGCGGTGCTCAGTAGAGGTAAGTGCATGGCAGCCCATGCTGCTCCAGGGATGCACCGATAAGTAGCCTCTACCTAAAAGTTATCTCAAAACTTCCACTCAAAACACAAGTGAAACTCTTTTTAGGTGTGAGGAGTTCAGCAATTTCCTGCTGATTTCAGTCTTTTATCAGACTATCTGGAATCAGGGTAGCCTGGGATGCCAAGTGCTCAGGTGCCTATACAGAGAGTGAGGTTTCCTGCTCCCTATTCAGATGAAGGAGGTCTGAAGTAGTATCGGACTTTAAGAAGTATTTCCAAACCGAACTGGTATTTTGCCCAGGAACACTTTGCACAGTGCTGCCTGTGCCACCTCCCCACGGCACGTGGAAACCATCTTTTACCTCTTGTCCCATTCAGCTTCTTTGTCCTCCCTTTCTGATCATCAGCGCCTTCCTTCAACAGAGATTTTTCCATTGTCTCTAAGGAACTGTGCTTCATTCCAAATTTCACCTCTAAACGTTCTTTTTTTCTGCCCTCACATTCAACTCTGATCCTTGTTTGCATCACTATGGGAAAGCAGAAGTACAGCGTGTTGCAAAGATTCCTTTCACCTTCAATTTGGTCATTTTCATTGATGTGCTCAATTTACAGTTCAGGCACAGGAGATTCATGACTGCCATTCACCTTGAAGTTTGGTTAATAAGGAACCTGCAGCATGACCCAGTCCTCGGAAGTACATTACTGAGGTTTAACTGCATTGATATAGTTATATAGGTGTATTTCCCCCTGTCAATAGAAACATAAAGATCGAACACTGAAATAAAGCAGCCATGCCATTTCCCAGACTGGCAGGGTCCATTCTTAGAGATACATGACCTAGCAGGAATCCCCTCTCTTCCATTTCCTGCACATTTTAATATATCTCTCACACCCTACAGCAATACAATCTAGATGTCTTCTTGAAGACCTCTGTATACCACTCCATACAACCTGGAGAACAATATTGCCTCCAGCATTTGTTGAGGGAGTTCCTGGCAGTGAAACTCCTTGTTCTGTTGTCTCCTCTGCAGCCAGACAAAACATAAGGACAATTCTACTAATAAGCTACATGCTATTCTTGTAAAAACAACACTATGTAATGGAAAGAGTGAAATGCAAATAGACTAAGGCAAGGGAGAACTCAAAACCTATTACATACGCTCTCTAGAGGGAGTGGCATTGGCAGTCTGCAGCTATGTAACATTTCTGGTTGCCCAGCAAAAGAAAAAAAAAAGTGTTTATTTTATTTTTAAACAGATGCCTGAAAAACATTTTTCCAATCCCTTTTTCTGCTGAAAATTGACACATTGTGGCATTTCCAGAACTGTTGAAATTAAGGCATCACTAAATCCAGAAAAGTAAAAAAATTAAGAAACGGAGCAGAAGTATTTTTTGTCAGACTTCCCTAAAGCTTTACTTATTTTTATAAATACTCCTTTAAATGCACTGACTAAATTTTTGAGAAAAATACTTCTGTCTAATGTTGCTCTCTTCTTTTAGTTAAGATCACAGACCTACAAACATTCACATTTCAGGAGGGAAGATACAACCCTAAAACCTTCCTTAAAAACAGAAGAATGTAATTGCCCTTGCCACAATGAAGGCTAGTGGTATCCTGGGCTGCATTAGGAGGAGCATTGCCAGCAGATTGAGGGAAGTAATCCTTCCCTTCTACTCAGCATTGGTGAGACAACTGCAGTGCTGGGTCCAGTTCTGGGCTCCCCAGTACAAGTGAGAGCTACTGGAGAAGGTCCAGCAAAGGGCCATTGTACTGGGTCTAGCTGAGATGGAATTAATTTTCCCCATAGCAGCCCTCATAGTGCTGTGCTTTGTATTGGTAGCTAGAAAGGTGTTGATAACACACCAGTGTTTTGGCTACTGCTGAGCAGTGCTCACACAGCATCAAGGCTCTGTCCAACATTTCCCCACACACCACCAGTAGGCTGGGGGTGGGCAAGATCTTGGGAGGGGACTAGCCAGGACAGCTGACCCAAACTGATCAAAGGGATATTCCATACCATATGACGTCCGCTCAGCAATAAAAGCTAGGAGAGAGGAGGAGGAGGTGGGGGCATTCATTATTTATGATGTTTGTCTTCAGGAGCAACTGCTACGTGTTCCGAAGCCCTGCTTCCCGAGAAGTGGCTGGACATCTCCTGCTGATGGGAAGTAGATAATAGAATCTTTGTTTTCCTTTTGCTTCTGCATGCAGCTTTTACTTTTATTAAACTGCCTTTATCTTGACTCACGAGGGGGTTTTTTCCCATCTCATTTTCTCCCCCTGCCCTGTCCTGCTGAGGAGGGGAGTGATAGAGCAGCTTGGTGGCACCTGGTGCCCAGCCAGGGTCAACCCACCACAGCCATGAAGATAATAAAGGGACTGGAGCATCTCTACTATGAGGAAAGGCTGAGACCGCTACGACTGTTCAAGCTGCAGAAGAAAAGGCTCAGGAGGATCTTATCAATGTGTATAAATACCTGAAAGGAGACTGCAAAGACGACAGAGCCAGGCTGTTTTCAGTGGTGCCCAGTGACAGAACCAGAGGCGATGGGCACAAACTGAAACACAGGAGGTTCCCTTTGAACATCAAGAAACACTTTTTCACTGTGAGGGTGACCAAGCACTGGCACAGGTTGCCCAGGGAGGTTGTGGAGTCTCTATCCTCAGAGATATTCAAAGGCCATCTGGACATGGACCAGAATCTGTTCTAGGTGGCCCTGCTTGAGCAGGGGATTGGGCAAGATGACCTCCAGAGGCCCCTTCCAACCTCAACCGTTCTGTGATTCTGCAATCATGATATTTCTGTATCATAGAAGGGAATTAAACTCACAAGTTCATAAAGACCACTGATTTGAAAGACATTTTTAAAAGGAGAACTGTGGGACTGCACTAAAATCAAGTTCAACAGCAAGTTCCTGAAAGACAGATAAGGGAAATCTCCAGAAGGAAAGCCCTCCCAAACAGCTGGTGCACTAGTGGAAATGGTGTTGGCGCCAAGCCTCTAAAATCCTCAATTCTGTCCCTGTCCTCTCACAAACTGCTTGTGGAAGTTTATTAAAGTCGTTTCAACTCTCCAATTTTCTTCTACAACCTTACTTCCTAGGAGTTTTATGTGGACAAACTAAAGTGAGGTGCTTAGACACTGAAATGAAGAGCGAGGAATGCAAAGGCTTATAAGAACAAGAAGAAATATCAGCCCAGGAAATAAACTGATCAAAGGAGCTGCATTCATTTACTTGTTTATACAAAAGCCCAGAAAAGGAAGCCTTTACAGACGTTCCCTGTCCTGCAAACTGATCCTCCAACATGCAGCACTTTGCTCTGACCCTAACATATAAAGCTGAGCTTGTAATAGATGAACTCACTGCTCAAACAGCACATCCAGCTCACAAGAGGTGACTCGTATCAGCTTGGCAGAAGGTTAGTGACTTGCCCAGGCTGATGCAGGCTCCAGTTCAGACACTCAGGACTGTTTCTCCCCGTGACTTATTCTGTTGTCTTCCATGGAGATGTTCACAAAGTAAGGATTTGAGTGTGATGACGTGTGGCAGAACCCAGATGAGAATGACGAAAGATTCAGTCCAGAAAATCTGAGCCACAGGTCCATACTAATCATATCCCATATACTATGCACTTCAAGAGATGGGATTCTGCTGTGGATTTCAGAGAACATACAAGCACCTATGCTTATCCTTCAGCTTCCCAGACCTTGGTCCCTACAGCACGCTGGGGGGAAATGCAGGCATACAAATGCTTTAGGAACATGACTTTATGTTTCAGTGCCAGGGAAGTTTTTGCTTTCTTGTTTATCATTTCTGTTTTCACTACGTAGAACCTGGTTCCGCTTTCTTGGGGTCTGGGGACACAACTAGTCAGTCTGCAGGTGGGTCTGTAACACTGTGTTTCCGTATACCATTACCATTGGTCAGCTATCACGAGGGTGTTACAGAGGTTCACACTTTGTGTGTCACTTCAAAAAAAGCCCCAGCATTTAAGCCTATCTCAGGCTCACACAAGACAGTTCTTCATCTGTCCCAGTGCCCATTTCTTGGTCAGCCACAGCAGCAGAGCAGTGAGACTCCTGAAGTCACCCTGTCACAACTAATTGAATCGTCTTTGACGCCACAGGGCTTTTCTAATAAATAAGTGTGTGTGGCTAGAGAGCTTAAAATTCATTATGCCCTTGGCAAAAATCACTTTGCATCCCTGTGAGAAAGCTAACGGGGAGACTGGAAGAACTTCAAGACTAGTATTTAGACAATAGTTGGAGCTCTGGAAGGATGTAACAACCAAATAGATAATCAGCCTAGAGAAAAGTGACGGAGCCGACATCGCAATGTGCCAGTCAAACAGCAGGGAAGAACCCATCGGCCCAAACAAACTGAAACCAATAAGAAAACACTTTCTCTAACTGCTGAAAATCTTGTACACAAAGGAGGCATAGGAAATCTATTGGGAAGGCATTGCGCCAGACTTATTAAATAGCGAGACAGACAATAAGGCCAATAAAACATAACAGAATGCTTAAGAATCTGATAAACTATGTCCAGTGGAAAAGGTATTAAATTAACCAAAAGAAACCAAACTTCTGGTGGGAAGAAGAGGGACAAGAACAGCTCAGCTCACTACTAGAAAAAGACAGAATATGCAATTTACAGCTGAGATGGAACAGTGAAAACAAGAGAATAATATAGCTGAAGCTCTAGGGAAGCCCAGACTGTGAGTCGTTCAGTCTGAACTGAAGAACAAAAAAGGAAAGAAAAAAATTCCCAGTATATTGCTAAAAAGTCATACAGCATAAGATGAAATCACTCACAGTAAGTCATGGGAAGAAACCAGAGGGTTGTAGCAAATATTTATGAAAAAGTCAAAGAAGGGTTTCACAAAGTATGTCATTCAGAATGACCCAGAAAAAAATATTATGTGGTTAATGCACTTTCTGATACATATTCCCTTAGTTCCTTTTATGACTGAGTTTGTTATTCAATGGACTGATCACTATTAGGATACCCCAGATCAGAGCCATGTCAGCTTCCCCAAAGCTCTACCCCAATCAACAGCTTTCACCAACCTCCCAGGCCACCAGCTCAGTGCTGGTATTTACCTCTCCCCATTGCTTTCTTTTTAACACATGAAGTTATTGAAGCTATGAAAAAAACCACAAAGTATTAGAGTGATCATGTTATTAATAAGAAAAATCTTCCACTTCCACTCCACAGAAAAAAGGGAAAAGATCATGAGACCAGGGACAGCAAGTCCAGACCAAGACAGCCTGCTCCCACTCTCAAAATAATAATAAGGCAGCAAGGGATGCAAAAACTCTGAACCAAGGGAAAAGAGATAACACTTCAGCTCTCTCTAATTTGAGAACCTAGGCATCTTCTCAGTAGGAAAGGTGTCGTGTTTGTATAATACCAACCTGACAGAGCTATGATCTCTAGATGCTACTGTAATACACATACAGAAAGACTGAGAAGCAGTAAGCCACTTGTGCATTAATCAAACTGTAAATGCTGCCTGAATTCCGTAAGAAACCTCTTTTGGCTGCCTCCTAATCTGAGATAGTTCACAAAGAAAGCCTCTGCTGGGATATTTTAAACACTTATTTCAGGAAAAAAAAAAAGGTTAAGCTGTGGAGAAGTATGTGAAAACTGAAAATGGAGAACACAAACTAAACAGAAACATTTCAATCTTCTAAACAGTATCTGAATTTTGGGAAAAAAATCTCTATAGGTCTTTATTGTTGGAAGAAGTGTCTTGCCATGCTGTAAAATAGATTTTTATTTACCCAGCAGATGGTGGGTAGATGTTAAGTCAGTTCTCTCTGCAGATGTTAAGATGACAAAATGTGTCAAAGGACCTTGGACAAGTAGACAAAAGGGAGGGAAAACCTAGAGTGCTTAGATCTTAAGCTGAATCCTTCACTTGAGCAAAAGCTTTTAAGTTGCCAAGATCGGAATTGACTATGGCACAGCTTAGTCATTCCCTATAAAATACTCTCTTGAAACAGCAGAACTCCACCTGTGCCTAAACCAGGTTTTTCCTGAAAGGTCTAGTGAGGCCAGTAACCAAGAGCAGCAGACATTATCTTGGCAAGGAGTTATTTCTTTGCCTTAAGTCTTCTAAGAAAGAAGTTTTGTTTTGTAATAAGGAATATTCCCCAAGAGCTTGGAGCACTTGTAAGTCTAGCATTACTTTTAAAGACCATTCCTGCTGTGCCACTGAAATTGGTGGCAGCACTGTAACTGCCACTTGCTCGACACCCGCTGCTTCTGCAAACACGTACAAGATTTCAAGTTTTAGGAGCTTGTTTAGGAAGCTGTGCAGGCTGAAGTCTCAACAAAAATCCCACATAATACAATGCAGAAAGAGTTATTTATAGGACAGCAGCTTTTAATATACTAGCTTGCAAGCAACACACCTTTAGCCTACTAGAATAGTAGAGTATAAACTTGAGCTAGATTCTTGTTCTGCAGACTTCTTACCATCTATAAAGATCATAAAGCTCTACTCTATAAAGAAATCAGGAGACATTCCTAGGGAATAGCTGCTCTATATAAGATAATTCTTCAGCTGCCTCAAAGCTGCTGAAGGATCCCAGCAGGAGCAACATTAGGCCTTCATTAGGTCTCACCAGCTGAAGGAAGCCAGACTGTGCTATTTCCCCATCTATTTTCTCTTAACACTTGGTCCACACCAAGTATTGAAACAACCAGATCAGTTCCATGCTTGCTCCGACTGCAAGAAGGACCTACAAAGTATACTCAACACAGCCCTTTCCATCATCTGTATGCTAAGGCTGCTGTCCCCATTTCCAGAAAAGTCTTTTGGTGTCACATAGGATAAGTTACCTAAAACCCCAAACTCTCTGTGCGACACACAAAACAGGGCTGTTGGTGATTCTGTGTCCACAAAGCAACCAGAAAAGCCACATTCCAGTGGCCACCTAACTGCACAGTCCTGGAGACGCTTTGATGAAATGTGCTTACAGACTCAGCATCATTACTCTTCAGGGACCCGAATATTTATCTGCTGTGGTCCAAACATTAGACATAAAGACATTATTTCTCCACTTTGGTCTCTGCAGGATCTAATTGTTTAAGACAACTCACAGCATGCCCACTGCATAAAGACCACCTGCAGTCCAGCACTAAGTACAGCAATTTGGGAAACTTTCATTAAAATCATAATTACTTTAGTACTCCCTTTTTACTAGAGTCTTCACCCAAGAATCAAAAGATCTGAATCAAAAGTTACCTTCTCAGCCCAGCCTTAGCACCACGAAGTGCTTGCTTTTGGCAGAGGGCGGGGAGATAATTTCACCTAACTTTAAACGTCTACCTGACCTTTTTAGTTAATGGTGCTAAGAGGAACACCTAAAACAGGTCAGAAACTTTGTGGTAGAAGTGTCTGTTCCATTCCTTGAACATACAGGAGGTCTAGACAACTAATCAATATTATGATCCCAGGAAGCCATTTATGTTTTAGCTATCAGAGTTCAGGTGCAATGGCCTCCCAGCTTCATTGTGGATCTCTGGCTCTGGTTGTGACAGAAGCTTTTACACCTTCTCCTACATAATGTTTTCTACCAGATCAGGTTTTGGCAGCGCCTATGATCTGTGTGCTATAGCTAGCCTGGTGAGGTCCAGGTGACAGCATGTCATTTATTGGAGACAGCATGCCAGCCTAAATTGGAGAGGACATTGTGGATTCTGTTAATGCCTACCTCTAACTTTTCTCCTACTCTGTCACTGCAACCTGTAAAAGGTGAAGGAGATTATACTACTACTAAATTCACTCCGTAAAACCCTTTGAGATCTTAAGATGAAGCACCCAATATAAGTGCAGAGAAGCAATGCCATTATGACCCTTTCATGTATAAATTACAACCACTTCAGAAAAAGTTTCACATCTTTTTATGTATCTTTATATTTGTTCCTAATTGTAAATCCTCCTCTTCAACTAAGGCTGTCTTCAGTCTATAATCAACTGACCTTTCGGAGGTGTCCTTTTAAGTCAGACGCCAGTGAGCTGAGGAAAAAAAAGGAAACACCTTAGAAGGAAAGGAAAAAATGCAAAGGGAAGACGAAAGCTGAGCTGTAGAAGACTATCACTTTCTGCCCTGTTAGTATTTGCATCCAAGACTGTTTTTCATGCTGGGATGGTTTGTTTTTTTTTTCCTGTGTGTTTTCACTTGGTTGACTTTTTTTGCAAGTGTTTGGGAATTAGAGAAAGGCTTTGAAATTTCTGCTGAGTAAAAGGCAAACGTAACTTTGCTAACCATGTGCTGGGGAGCTAGTTCAATAGAAACCAGCAGGGTCAGCAACAGTCTTTCAGCAAAGAGCGCTGAAAGAGTACTGATTTCTCAAGTCAGAAAATTAAGGCTGGCCAAGATAAACAAAAATAGTCTTGTAAAATCATTTCACAAATTGATTTTCTGATTATGTTATCATACTACCTGCTATTATCAATATCTTCCTACCTATAAGAACAGATCTTTCTATATTTGATAGTGGAAAAAATTAGGTTAAATGCCCAAGTGAGTCCAAGCCTGGATCTTCCTTTTTTCTGAATAAGAATTTTAATTAGATTTATAAGCACTTTTGCATTCCCAAGTAAGAGAAGCAGTGTGCTTTAGCAAGGAATTAAATCCCAGCATGCTGATTATAACCTAGGTTTAGGTTGTCTGTGTCAGGTTGGATTATTCCAGGCTACAGATTTTCACTATTTATGCTGACCTCCTGACACACAGCAGTTCTAGCACAGACAGGAGTTGTAATGTAATCCTGAGATTGACTCTAAGAAGCCATTGCCTGATAGAGAGATGTCCCTGAAGTGGATGTCAAGTCTGATGCAGTAGAGATGTCAAAATTCCAGTTCTAAATAAGCTAGTTGTGTTCAATTAATCACATAAAATAACTGTAATTGGTTAAAAAACAAGTGCAAGAAAAAAAAAAAAGGAAAGACACTAACATGCTGAATGGGTCCTTAACAACAAACTGCACTCAGTTTTTGCTTCTGGTTTGGCCTTTAAACTTCAACTGATGCCAACTAAAAAGCTCTTTCCAACCCAACCTGCCACCAGATGGGCACCATCTTCAAGGCGCAGTCCCACAGACGGGTTCTTCCAAAAGTATCCAAAAATATTTGGCTGCCCAGCTCCCATAAAAATGTCAGTTTTTATCTTCTGTCTGTGCAAACAAGAGGCAGGGAAAAAAAAAAGACATTCTCAGATGTAGATGATACATCTGGGACTGCTGCCTGTCTGTAAACTGATTTCATGGCAGGGGAAAGGAGGCTGGGGGATTGGGGATGCATTTCATCTTACATACAGCAATATACAAATGAATAAAAGGTGCATCAACATCTCATTTTTAAATGCAGTCAGAACCACAACCATCTTCATCGGAGCTCATGACAAACAGCAACTCCACTAAAACAGACTTGTTTCACTTTCCATTTCTCCACACTGTATCCAGCTGCAGTGTCCAATTAGTGGATAAGGCAGAAAAAATTGTCAGAATTCTGATAAGAAGTACAGTAGGTAAAAGTTAGGAGAAAGTATCCATTTCCAAGAGGAATGCTTAATGATTTGTATTTCATAGTACGTGAAATGTTGTTTCAGGAAGGAACCATTCCGAACCACACACCAGTGGTATGAGTTTACCAGTTAGGATATCTTTCAGCAGTGAAATCAGAGAGGATATTGATGTCTTGCAGAGCCCAGAAGCCTTCGTTAAGATAAAATTCATGTTTAATTGCCCTAAGAGCAGTCATTAGGTTGAAAATGTCAAGCTACCTTTTCCTGGGGCTGCCCATACTGTATTTGCTCACACTGATAAAATCTACAGTGCTTTCGGCTCTCAAGAGCTCATATCCCCTCTTGTGTTGCAAAGTGGTGGTACCCTCTGCCACAGATGCCAAAGGCAACTTTTTCTAAGGCTTTTAGCTCTCCTCAGCAGGAGCAATACAAACTGCAACTCTGATTTAAGAGACCACAGAGACAGAACAGCTGCAACATTTCAGGTCCAGGAACTTTCCTTTGAATGAGCTGCATTCTTCATTTTATGTGGATTCTCAAGTGACAAATCAGGGAGGAGGGAAAGAGGCCAAGATAACAGAATGAGAAAGCATATACCAAAAAGGACTTCTAGAAACAGCCTGTTGTTTATAAGTGGCCTCAGATACTGGGATTACTTACATATGAGTTTTCTGGAATGCAACATCTTCTGGCAGAAACAACTTTTTCAGAGCAGGGGTTTGAGAAGTGCAGCCCACGGGTCTGTTTGCAGACCACAAAGCATTGCTGTATAGTCTGCACTGGAACTTTTTCACATAGCTGCTTCCGACACAGAGTTACAGCAACTAAAGGGTCTGTGTCCACTGTGCTAGAATCAAGCTTTACATCTGGGTGGTCCAGGAAGTAATGCCTGCAGCCAAAGTGACCCATGGAAGAGTCATCCCACAGGAGTCTGGACTGTCCCTCAGCCATAGAACCAGATCCTGTATACCGCCCCAGCTACACCTAATACTCTGCTTGGCAGGGAGAAGCTGTTGCATCAACCTGTTCCAGGAGTATTTATATAATCCAGAAAAGAGGGAGTTTCCACTTCTGCAAGGGCAGAAAAAGAAAAGCAGTCCTTACCTGATATGGGGACAAGAAAGTGAATTGAGGAATTTTACTTCTCCCCTACATGAACTTTTATGATTTGCTCCTGCCTGATAAAACTTTGGAATTCCTGCCTTAGACGGTATGTAGGACCTATAACCCTCTCAATGGAGATTATGTTTCTGTTATGGTAAGAAAGAACAATTTACTTACAGTGGAGTTAGACTCCACTATCAAGCACTGGCACATATGCCTTTTAATGTGTTAACATTACCTCCTTGTTCCCTTTGTGCCAATACTTATTACCAACATGCCTCCATGCAAACATCCTTTCATTCACTAGGTTTCCCAAAATGTTGTATGAGCCTCGTTTGGGATACCTTCCCCGCCTTGCTAGTACTGAATGCTTTGCCTAGAAACATGATACAAAAATCATCTGCAAGGGAAAACTGTGTTGAATGACAAGACCTCTTTGAGATATGACTGTCTGAAAAAAATCAGAAACTTTTTCGTCTGTAACAAGCTGTATATATTGTGTAAAAATAGCTTATTCCAAATTTATCAAGTTTAATTGTGTAAAATTGGTCCTTGAACACAGGTACGCCAACTGCCACTGCACTTAATCAATGCAAATCAAACTCTTCAAGCATCCAGTTGCTTAGGATTTTCTTATCCTCCTAAGTTCTCTCATTCATATCTGTTGATAACAATACAAATTATTCTTTCAGCTGTGCATCATTAAGGTTATCCCAGGAGCAGAAACCTTTTGAACCTATGCCAAAGTTCCTGAAGCCTGTCAGAGACAGCAGTTCAAGCTGATCACATGCACTGCCTTCCTGAGAGTGGTCCAAGCCATATCTTGAACTCAGACCACTCATACTTCCTATATTTTTATTGTGATACTACTTGCAATCACAAAGGAAAAAGAAACCTAGAATGCATTCATTGCAGTTTACGTCACAAAAATGAACACAACTGGAGGTAAGGTGAAGCACTACCTGTACAGGCAACACAATCTAGTATTTGGCTACATAAATAGGAGATGAAATCCTAACAAAAATAAAAATAAAAATCTATGTTTAAGTCAAATAACAACTTGGTGCCAGTTACTTTTTAATATCATGGATTTTAATAATAAAGTAGCAAGATGTGTGGAAAAAAAATACAGATTCTGGGCCATCAGAACTTTGCTAACATACAAAACAAAAGGACAGGAGAATATCACTTTTGTACTTCTAGATTTATAAATGTCACAAGCCTTCTGCTTCCTGAACTCTGTCTCCTGCTTTGTTCCAACATGTATCCCAATGTATATCTGAGCATGCAGAGTCTGAAGTCACTGCTGTCATGCTGTATTACCCTGTTAGATTTGTACTGTATTAGATGTGACACCTTGTCTTTGCAAGTTAAAGATATCACTACATATCGCTCCCCATAATTATACTGCTGCTTGATATCACTACAAAAGAAAATGAAAGCTACACCCTGTAGAATTATTTGTGACGTATTCCCATAATTATGCAGATACATACACTACACAGAGAAACAATGTGTTGATACAGCCTGGAAACAAATATTTTCCTCAAGAATAAAAAGCATGAACATGCTTGTGAGACATCTATAGCCTATCCAGCAAAACAATATCTTTTAACAGAAGGACCTACTGGTAAGCAGGACCCATATAAAGAAACAATTTAGAACTGCATACATTTCTTTTACGTGGTCATATAAAAGTTAAACCAGAAATAATATAATTTCCCTTTGTCCTATATTCTTTATAGTAATAAAGCCATACAAAATCCCACAGTGCCACTATTATTTGTTGTGATTGAACACTACAGATAAGCTGTAATATCTGTACAATAATTAATGATTGTATGCTGTGCCTTGTTGATAAAGAATGAATTCCTCTTTTTTTTTTGTAAAATTCTTTGTATAAAAGGGAACACAAGCAAAAAGTTGGCAAAAATATTTTCTCTTTTGTTCTTTCCTTATGTGCAAAATGAAATAAGGTAAGCAAAATATAACTTTCTTAGAAAAAAACCTGCAGGTGAAAGGTAAGAAAGAAAAAAAAATCATATTAAAACTACAAATATTTGAATTATACTCCTACTACCTCTGAAATACACTTTGGGCTCAAGTAAGTTCCCACTTCATTGGGTTGGGACTATATCTTATTTTTCTACAACAGGTCCTTCTATACCCATGAGAAAAGGTGTTACAGTGCAACATTTAATACAAAATCATCACCAGTTTGCTCTAATACAACACAGCTTTATAAAACTGAAGTCAACGTAATGTCTGCTGATGGTTGCAATAGGGGCAGGACTAATCAGAGACACAAATTATAGCAGCCAGGCTTGTACAAAGAAGAACTGCACGCTACAAGCCATCTCCTTGGAAAGAGTGAAGCCATTTGCAAGGTGCTACGCTGCCCCAGTGCAGGCAAGGTGGCAGAGTGTTGCCAAGGGCTGTCTCACAATGAGATTTTACATTCTCTAAAATCAATAGCAATTCAGCAGCAGGAGTACAATCCAGTTATGTTCTACAATCTTCCCTTATTATCATCATTTTTAAGAGCATCTAAAGTTTGTCGGCTTTCTGTTTGACACATGGCTAAAAGAATAATCAAGAGAGCTACAGCAGTCAGAAAAATGTATCCCTCCAGCATTGCTCAGCCTCTGAAATGGGACATGCATGGACTGCTAGTGCCCAGAACATGCCTTTTTTTGCACTGAACTTTATTTCTTGGCTTGTTGGAGCAAAGATAAATAAGGAAGCCATTTTAAATGAGAGGGATACAAGGAACATCTTTTCATATTCTGGAATGAATATGGGGTTTTTACATCATTTCCCAGCAGTCAGTACATCATCATTTTTACATCATTTTTTAGTAGTTATGACAAATTGGAACAGGTACCCCAACCAGCAGCACCCACTTCAGCAGCGCAGACTACTTTTAACATTAAAGATCAGATAAACATAAATAACATAACTTTTCTTCTGGGGATCTGAACTGCAAACGTAAAAAGATGCACACAAGGGAAAAATTTTCTTTTGACTGCCCTCCAGTCTCACAATTGTATGGCTCTGCATTGTATGGACACTAATATACAGCATAAAAGAAATATGACAAACTAAAATTAAAAAAAAGAAAAGAAACGATAAAACCCTGCGCTATCTACAGTATGTTTTATCTGTCTGTTTTATTAATTAAATTACTCAAGTAAGACCCAAAGAGTGAAATGACTGCTGTAAGTGAATTCAGAGTACCAAGAATGTCTCGCAGCAAGGATGCTGAATGACAGCTGTGGTTTTGAGCTGTGGTTCCAAGAGTGGCTTGGATACACTGACTAGAGATGTGACTCTGCCCTGCATCGTGATCCCGCCTGGTATCAGCCTAAAGCCATTATCAGCCACCTGCTGGGCAGTTTATGTGAGATGAGTTGGTAATATCTGCTCCATACACCAGAGACTGAGCAAGTGTAATAGAAACTCATGTGATAATGATTTTTATTTGGCAGCTAATGTGGGTTTTGTTTATCTAGCAAAAGTAAATTCTGCTAGAGCTGATGCTTGGAGCTGATTCTTCCACCACAGTATATAAGCAACTTCCTCAGTCAGAGTAGTGGTTATTCTTGTGTGTTAGAAATATGAGAATAAAACCCCACGAGACTAAATTTTATATATGTAAATATCCCCAGTGATTTGATTTTCCTGAACAACTGACTGTTTGTCCCATCTTGCCTGTCTCCTTTCTTTTCCTTCACATCCTTTTCAGCTTTACCTTATTCTCTTTCTTTCCTCTGGTTTTTGGTTTAGTTCAGCCTTTCCAGACCCCATCCCTCTCACAGCTCCACCCGGTATGATAAGAACCAGGGAACCCCCTCACTGCTTGCAGCCACCACTTTTCTCCTTCTCATGGGTTGTTTCCTCTTCAGCCATGCATCCACCTGTGGTGACTCATTCCTCAGATCTGCAGAAATTTGTCTCACAAAGCCCAGCCCTTGGTTTACCCTTGGGCACCTCCATATTAAATACAGCCACCAATACCCCATGCTCTGAACCCTGACCTCTATTAAGAATCACAGTTAAAAAGCTAGAGGCTTTTGTTAAATTTATGACGATGTCCAGCAATAAAATTAGGCACGAAAACTGAACTAGTTTCTTCCTTTCAAAGACACAAGCAGGGCAAGGATTTCTTCACTCAAGGAGAGGGGGAAGTCCGTTTGCAGCCTGGGTCATGTAACATCTGTTCGCTTTATGAAGTTCTCTCAGATTTGCACTCTGACAAATCTGAAGGTCTTAAATTCACCAAAACGACCAAGCAAAAAACCCCAAAACCCACAAAAACCCTGAAAAACTTCTCTTGCGCAATAAAAAACATGGAATGTTAATGGACTGTGCTTCTTTTTACAACCCTATTCATTTTGCAACAATTAAACCTTAAAAATTTATGGACTTTTTGATATTTGTAGTGTATTTATTATTTATTTATTATTTATTTTAGTTATTTATTATTTAGTTATTTATTATTTTGGAACCATCATTTACTATGAAAAGCATCATTACAAAATCTACAGCTGCTTCCTAAGTAGAGGGCACTCTTTTGGATATGCTTCTTCCACTCACAAATAGCAAGCTTAGTATTTTTATTCTTCAGTCCTTTGACTCACTGTATAACTTTATGATCAGTTTTTGACTGCAGATTTTGATCTGGACTGAACTGTATGACTTCAATCAGGTTAACTTTTTCAGCCACAGAGAGCTAATGATACTAACTGCTATTGCCAGCAGTTACAGGCAAAGAAGTAGAATTGAACAAAGTAATTAATTCTGTCAATTTTTGGTTTGTATTTGTGAATCATCTGCAAATAAATCTAACTTTTCACATATTCTTAATTACAAAAATTATTTCAGCAAATAGTTATTAACATGAAACTGACTTACGCATTAGGAAAATTTCCTTTAAGTCAGATAGGTCTTTCATGAAATCTAGTCCCCTGTGAAATCAATGACAAAGTTCTCATTAACTTTGTGGCATTAAGATTAATTACTGCATACTTTGTCTATTCCCTGATTACCTGTAATTGACTTCCACTGAAACTGCCCTCACACAAGTCCTACTTCACTGACCATGGTCTCCAAATAAAGTAAATAACCAAACACGGTTTAAGTCATAAATTTTAAAATCAGAGAGATATGCAATTTTAAATGTTTCCAGCAAATACCTCAAACCCAAAGACTAATATTTGCCTTCCTTATTGCTTATTATCTTCTCTCCAGGGTATTCCCATTAGTAAAATCTGAGCATTTGAATACTCACATGATGAATATGAAATATCACCGTACCGGTCAGTAGCGGGATTCTGCTGGCCAGCCCATGAAGAGATTACCTAGATATCCATCTAAAGCTGCTAAAGCTGTGCCAATTTGTTGCAGCAGGCAGTAATAACTGCACAAGATAGATGAAAGGATTATATCTGGTCTTTAGGGAATGGATAATGGAGATCTATAACAGAGGAGACCTGCAAGAAAATCTTTGAAACCGCCAAGCTCAGGAAAGAGAATTAGGTCAAAAAACTCAAATGATGCCAAATCCTAGAGTTGAAGGGGAAATTCTGAGTTCACTATGGGTGTGCTTCTGCTCATCTAGCACTAATTGTTTAAAGGTTAGGTATCAGATCTAGTTCAGACATCTCTGTGAAGCCAGTGGAGTAAAAAGAGAAGTCTGCAGAATACAATTAATTTTATTATAAGAAAGTATCAAAAAAAAAAAAAACCCCAAACACCAACCCCAAAACAAACAAACAAAAAAACAACAACAAGAAGCTGTCAGGGAGCAGCAAGAGCAGGTCTGCTCCCTAAGGGAAGGTGTGCCAGGAGCAGCAGGGGGTCCCCATGGGGACCAGCAGGGTAGGGTGTCGCCAGCCGAGGCCCATCCACCACCCCGAGCTGGGGAGCAAGCAGAGCAGAACCTGAGATGGTGGCCAGGTCCAACCAAGAGTCCAAGTCATAAGACAATACCACGGTGGTAAGGCAGGTCCAAGGTCAAGCCAAGAAGCCAGTCCACAGGTTGAGGTCTGCATCAAGGGGATCCATGGCCAGGCACTAGAGACCAGCGCTTCTCCAGTGCAGCTCAGGGCAGGGGCTAAAGATTCTAATGGGTGTAAGTCCCAGGCAAGGCTGGTCATTAAGGCCTATTAGTGCCCTCAGGGCCCTGACAAAAATCCGGCCTTCCACATATTTACAAAGACAGAAAAGCACCTGCATTTTAGCCAGAAATCCAGTACAACTCACAAAAAAGCTTAAGTAGGTTAGACACTTGTCTCTTACTGCTTTCAATGCACCTTTAAGCAAATCTAGTCCCATCATTAAAAATAGTCTTGACATTTCAAAGTACTCTAATACTTACCTGTTTTGCTCAATCAAGCGTTTTGACAGAACTGTTCTGCATTTCCCCTTCCATTTCTGGCTACTCATCTTTAGCTACGCATTAAATCAACCTGGAGACTTGACTTCTTTTCTGTCTATTCCAACTTCGAGGCAGCGTGGGGAAATTGGCTCAGATGTTAGTCAAGTTGTTCTATAGTAGTTAAACAGAGCAAGACTTTATTGATCATATGCCCTTCCTGAACGATGACTCCCAACTGAATTACACAAGAAAAAAATAATTACAGTGCTTTCTTGTAATTATCATTTTCTGGTTTTCTGACCTGACATGAATTTACTATTCTAAATCTTTCAGTATAGCCTGGAAATTGGTCCCATTCTTAGGCTCCAAAAGCAAAGGCTCAATTATTTTTTTTTTTTTTTATCTTTTTAGGAGAGACCACCAATTTTCCTAACCCAAAACACATCTGCAAAATAATCTTCCAAACATGTTCCACCTGACAGTCAAAATTTTACTGCACACTTTATCATCAGCCAAGTTCTGGTAGTGTTTTCCTCTCCTTAAATTACCAGAAAGGCCAGTGGCTTTTCATATATAAACAGGAGAGCAATTTGCTGCAAGTGACATAGTCAAAACCAGTAAGATTACATTCAACCAGTGGTGAAACGTGACGTTTAGTATCAGGCAAAGATACCTATACTAAGTTTATCTTATTATTTGCTTCCCACCAGTGTTAGCAATAGGCTGCTTACTTATCAAACTTAGAGGTCATCCCACCCTTGTATCTCAAGGAGGCATTCCAATTCAGTTAATTACATACAGTTTGATCATTTAACCCATTCTTGTTCTGCATAATGTCCTCTTGAAGGTATGGTTTAAAATAATATGCTTATTATTAATTATTATAATCACTCCTAAGGATATCAGGACAAGGAAGTGAGAGTCTCAAGAATACTTTTAAGACTAGGAACTTCAGATGAACTTCCTTCCACCAGCATAAAGTGGGTTCAAAAAACCAGCACTGTCAAGCCACCTTAAATATTCTGCTCTAACCTGAGGTATATTTTAATGGTAAGGACAACTGACACTTCACTCAACCAAAATCTTGTTTAAATATGACACAAATTAACTACGACAATTCAGTGAAGAATACCTACAAATGATTAAAGTTACTGGTATTTAAAGGAATTTCTATGCTTTTGATTCAGTGAATCAATAGCAATTCTCAATGGAATACAAAAAAAGGCACAGAGTGAAGAAGAGTTATTTGTCTTCACAACTTTTCCTTTTTAGTTTTCATCACAAACACCTCCAACTCTCCTGACCTTTGCATTAAGAAGCCACTTGCAAGTGCCAGGGTCTTCTCCAAGGCCTGGATAGGCTTAGGACAGCACAGTGTGGCATCAGGTACTGTAGGGGCAGGTAACAGATCTTACAGACTAATCTAGTTCTTTTTCAAGCCCAGTTTTTAACTGGGGTAAGGAAAGAGCTAGGAGCTTACTCATCTCTTTTGGGGACCTGGTACAAATTCTACAATTTCCCATTTGTACAGTTTCATCTAAAGGTCTGACCCTACAACTGTTAATGACTCAGCATCAGACCCCAGTGCAAAAAAGAAGCCAGGTCCAGATGTTTTTCATTCAAAACACGCTGTGGTATTTTCAAAACCAGCAAAAGTTTCATGGTCAAGCTATAAACTCTATACTTAAAGTCCATATTACATAAATTGAATTTACCTAAAGATAAATACAACTTCCTCATAGCCTTTCCTCTATAAAACCTAATGAACTTCCAGAGACTGAAAAAAAGAACTAGAGAAAAGGTTAACATGAAGTTACAATGTTAGGCCTGGTCATGACTCGTTTCTTCTAAATACTTCAGGTGTGTTGGGTGGAAGAGTCATAAGGAAAATAGATTCTTCTAAGCAATTGTTCCCTTCGGACACCTGGCACATCTCTTTGGGCTCCTCCTTTTCTATCCAACACTTTGCGCATTCAAGACTGGAAGAAATGTCACTAGTTCATTGAGAGGAACAAAAAGCTCAGGCTGAGTCACAGTAAGAGTGTGCCAACCAAACCCTAGAAACCCGATCTTAGACATTTTGAGGTTTTCCTCAGATCTTGGAGCCTATTTCCAGAGTGCCAGTAAATCCAGGAAAGAAAGTATGCTGTGACTGCATATCTTGCAGCAGAGCAAGAGGAGCAAAAGGAGCTGAAAACTGCAGAGACAGCTGTTCTTGAGAGTGAAGGGCTGAGCAAGGAGGACACAGACATCCCGGACTCAGTTGACAGCCTTGCTACAGGCTTCCTGCCAGGGGTGAGACAAGTCAGTAAAATGCTGTGGCCCAGTTCCCCAGCTACACAACAGGGTCAATTCTTCCTCTCTCCCACACACATTCTGTCTCCCTCAGTCATAGTTGGCACCTCAGCAGCACTGCTCCTGCCACGAAAGCTCCTCTGCGTGAGCCTGCCTGAACAGGGTCCCCAGGGACCTACACATGTGGATGGAGGAACTGTCACCAGAAAACATGGGGCAAAGAGTGGAAACATATGTGTTTAACATACGAGATGTTAACATGAGATAGTATATGAAAGTCTCCCAAGAACTGGTAAACTGAGGGCACTAAGAGGCTGGTGAATGTGTCGATCAACCAGTGGTGCCATAACAGGCCATGCCGAGAGAGGAAATGGGCTGCTACATGCAGACAGAAACTACAGGTATAATACACACCTGCTGACATAAGGGACCTCAAAGGAGTTTCCAAACACTTGTCTAGAAACCATGGCTGCATCAGGATGACCATCTACTTCGAGTAAGTGTACAGCAGGGTTGGCCTCTCACTGTTGCTCCAGCTGTGTGCAGGTGTGTGAACTGTGCAAAAAAGTGAATGAATAGTGCAAATAGTTTTCTGCTATTAACAGCTCAAGTCTATTACTAAAGAGAACTTTATAAAAGGTGTTCTACCAAATCTGGTTGTGCTCTGTGTCCCTCCAGACTCGATCTCTGTTCACGGAAATTTCCAACACTTCATCAGGTGTATTTGAAGTGTATAAACACAATACGGTCATAATCCTTTTAAGACCTCAAGATGCTACTTCTACAGTCATTGCATTATTATTATTACTGACAGTAGCAAGAAACAGTTGCAGTTCAGGGAAAAAAAAAAAGAGTCTCAATTTCACTTTACTATCTTGATTTATAATAACTGAGCGTAGGCTCTAATCTGCTTCACTTGTAAACAAGCATTTGTTCTAAGCTTTTATAAAATAGCAGTGAAATGTAATAAGCTAGTATCATGATGCAGACAAATAGGAGAACAGAACTGGGTTGCACAAGCATTTCCAGATTGATGAATCATGCAATTTGTAACCTTATTGCTCCTTTACCACAGAGCATGAGCCAGTATAGTTATAACAAAGACAATCCTTCTTTTCTTAAAAAAAAAAAAAAAAAAATCACATCAGGGATATTCTAGGCAACATGTATTAAATGAAGTCAAGAAACTTTGGGGGTTTTAAGTTTACTGGACTGATGCCAGGGACTGGAACCAATACATCATAAAATAAAAGTCAAATAATTGAGAAGGCATTCATTTTGATGAACCAACCCTTATAACATCAGCCTATCGGATAGCAGCCTGTACATGTCCTTGGACTGTCCTGAGGTGTCCAGGCAAGATCAGCAAGGGAAGTGAGATTATCAGAAGGATAAGCTGGAGTTTTGGAGGTAGATCTGAAACCATGTTCATCTAAAGAATTGCATGCTGATTTACCCAGTGCACATATTTGAAATCAGAAAAAAAGTTTCACATTTGACACTTCATGCTTCAGGTGTGTTCACATGTTAAAAATAGTTTTTAGTCAACTGTAACTGATGTGTATTTATCTGAGATAACAAAAGCTTTTTGCTTTTGTAAGACAAGAAAAAGCTGATGTTTTAGATAGAAGTTCCTGAAGTAACTTGATGCCCAGAAGTACATTCAAGGTTCTCACAGTCCAAGACAGAATAGTTCAATAGGAGTAAAAATTGTAGACACCAAAAGAGAAGCTGTATCTTCAAAAAATAAGTTGGGTTCTGCAGTCCAATTCTAGATTTTTGCGGATGTGGGTTCCCACCGCCACCCTCCCCCAAACTGATGCCATTCACAAAGTATAGCAAGACATTCAGCTCTAAACCTGACTTCAGTTTTCAGTCCTTTGCTGATACTTTCATATTTAAGTCAAAGGATTATGCTAATGCAAAATCATGGCAGAGAAATTAAATACAGGGAGGAATTTTAACATGTAGCAATGTAGCTCACCATGTTCTCTGCCTTACTGGCAGGATGAACAGCTAATATCTGTGCTGAAAAATGCCTGCAGTGTCACTCATCTACAGCAGGGGTTGGAATTTCCTGATGTCTTTACATTTATAGTCATATCAGTTATCATGCTGCCTTCTTACACATAATCCTCATATGGGTTTGATTATAATTATAAATGATAAAGTTCAACTTTCAAGTAACATTTTTCAGCAGTGGATTTCAAAGCATATCAGAAAGGCAGCCAGCATTTTTATTCTCTTTTTATATGTGGAAGAACATATTCATAGTAGGAAAGTGTCTTATACCAGCTCTCTTCACCCTACCCGCACAGAGTCCAAAATAGTACATAGTCCCTAAAGCAAAGTTTTATCATAGCAACTCATCTGTTATCACCAGTTGTTAAAAATCAGAGAGAAAACACTTGGATATTGGAAAGAGTTAAATATTTACTCTGCTCTGACAGTGAGAAAAGTATTTTCATGTTTTTGTCTGCTGAACTGATGGAAGAGACTGCCCAGCTAAGGGCAACGGCATCTTTTAACCAGCAGACAGACTATCTGACAGGGGTCTCCATCCCACTCCCTCTAAAAGTAAATTGGAAGACAAAACAGGAAGTTTTAGCAGTGCAGAGGCAGATAAGCCTGGAAAAACAAACAGGCAGATGAAACAAAAGAGAAAACAGTATGATTGGCAACGCCAAAGGGCTACATGGATCATAAGACAACTGAGAAATCAATTCAGCCATGAGACTGTCCCAAGAAGCACGTTTCCCTGACAAGCAGAGTCAAAAGGAGACCACCAATCTCAAACCCTCCACCAGGGAGCTTCTCTCAGCCCCAGGGCTGGCCACACTCAGGCAGGGCTTGCCAAAACCATGGTTTGGTGCCTGAGCCTATAACATACAATAATACTGGAGCAAATCACTAGAAACCTGATTCATCCATTATCTTTCATCTAACTGCCTGGATTCTCAAAACACCCTTTTTTTGTTTTGTTTTGTTTTTAAATGTGAAAGCACAGAGAGTGTCGATGGTGCGGCCACCAAGGGTGTCCAGACTTAGACAATTACTCCAGAGAGACCATCCAGGAATCAGTTCCTGGCTGAATGAGCCGGCAACTCAGATTTGGGGACAGCTGCCCACCAGGCACCGGGGCCCAGCCAGACCTGGTCCATGACTGTGTGGATTACACAAAACCATGCACACCTGGCCTCATGGAAGCAAAAGAAAAGCAAGCCTAGGCTGGGGGGGAAGACAAAAATATCTCACATTAAATACTTGAGGACAGAAACAGCTAGCTAGAGTGAATTACACAAGTGGGAGGATGCATCTATTGCACATGGTAGCAGGCAGGGGACAATTAGGAGTGGGGTCTCTCTAAATGCTGCAGGCACAGGCCAGTCTCCCAGAGATTCAGGTACCAGAGCATGCCAGAGGAGCAGTGGGCTGAGCACGCTGGCCCTGATCTGAAATCTGATGACATCAGGAGAAGTGTTTCCTCTGGCATCAGGAGATTTTGGATCGCACCCAATATCAATAACAGCTTTGAACTGGAACAAACTTTCATCCTTACACAGATCTTCCTCAAGCTCCTTCTTTTCCAGTTTTATTTAACACAGAATGATGGCCTCCATTGCAAATTAAACAGCTGGGGAACAAATTAGCCAGATATACTTACAGCATAGAAAATTAAGAGTGTTAGCTAGCTTTTTGCAATATCAGTGAGAAAGCTCTGGAAGGTCCCAAATTAAATTAAGGTTAAAATTCACCCAACGAGCTGAGCTCACTGGTTTGTTCAGCATGTTCACACCTCCCAGCACACTGATCACTAAGCATAGCGGGAGCACAGGCCAGCAATGCTCCGCAAACCTGCAGGGGGTTGTTCCAGTTGATGCCACATACACACAGTAACCCTCCCCATAGACCTAAACTAATTTAACTTAAGAGAACGTAGAAAAAGTCAGTTTAATAAAAAGATAGAGGGAGAGGATGGGAAACATATGAGGCAGGTAAGAGTGAAAGGAGCGCTCGGTTTCACAGAGGAGTTGCATGCAAAATTAGCATGCTCACATATATTTGATGAAATACAAATATGTGAAGAATACCAACAAAATTTTTCATCTCAGATTTTTTTGTCTAGATAGCTTCCTCCAGCAGACCCTTCTAACATCTTTACTTCATCTATTAACACAGTCTTAGAAAACTCAGCACATCAGTAATCAAAATAAACAAGCTGAGCCCCCCACTAGAAATCCCAAAGCACACCGCATAGCAAAAGGACCTGCAAGACAAAAGGATGGGAGACACTGGACAGTGGCCACAGTCTGGAAGGGTTCCCCTCCGTCCCTCCTCCAAAAGTTTGTTCCCAGACATATTCCCAGAGGTAAATCAGTTCTCTACACCTTAAGATAGGTACCTAAGAAGTATGATGTGGATTTTGTTGTTGTTCCTTACAGTTTCATTTCTTCTTGGCCGACATCAGGAAGATGACATAAGGCAGCAGAGTGAAAAAAAGACAGAGGTAGAGACATTCAGGAGTGAAAGTAAGAATGTGAGGCAAAGAAATGTCAGGGATGGGGTAGAAATGAGAGGTCTGGATAGATAAAGCAAAGAATTACTGGACAATAAAACTGGATCTGGAAAGACAAACGTGATAAAAGAGACTCAGTAAAGAAAGACAATACCAGGTGAGAAAAGGACGGGACATGGGGAAAAAAAAAAAGTACATCATCACTTAAAAGTTGGCATAACATATACACAGAGCAGGGCTGAATTAAGGATTCACTATCTATGTTCATTCTGTCATTACCTAACTTTTTTTGGCAAGTGCTTAACTTCACAACCTTAATTAATATCCTTTTAATGTTATTTTTGTGTGCTTATAACACGTTATCTGAGAGGCTGAGACTTACCCATCATAATTGCAGTTTTCAGATTTAAATGCTTCTGGAGCAACCAGAGCATAAAAGTATGTCAAAACAATCCTTTTCACGCCCAGATCACTCAGAGCTAAAATGATTTTCTTTGAAATGCTTTGAAAAAAATTCACTTCTGAGAGAACAACAAGCATGAAAAATTGCACACCAAGAAGTAATTTGGGGGGATGTTATAAACCATGTACAAAGATAAATTAGAACGAAAGAGTAATCATGTCTGTGCCGTCTAAATTATGGAGCACCGCCACAAATACAACGCATTTGCCAGTAATCCTCAGGGAAGTCATCTCCAACAACAGACTTCGCTTAATAGATTTAAAAAGAACCTTCACAATGTAATCCATGGTTTGGAAGTCTTAGAACTTAGGAACTGCACTACATCTCTTTTTATGGATGGAATCCAAACATGAGACATCTTACTTAGCATCAGAGATCTCCTGTGCTCAGTACGGTTAGATACATTCCTGCATATACCTGTGTAGATCCCTTTGAAGGATGCTGTGGCTGAAAAACTACTGCAAATAATGAGTGCTAGACAACTTTAAGAACTGCCTCCAGTGGAAACAGTTAAAACTTGCAAAAGATGCAAAGACCTTAAGTAGGCCATCTCATTAGAGGCAAACATGCTGGTTTTATTTCATACTTATTTATTTCAACTTATCTTCACAAGTTTGACAATGTAGACAAGAATTTCCAAAGTCAGCTTATAAAAGTCTTATATGATGGCCTTTGAGATCTTTTCTTGTGATCTATTTTGCTTGATCTTCAGCAACCTAAACATATATTATTCACAATGCCAGCTGCAATACGCATCGAGGGACTATTTTCTTCACCTAGATGATGGAGATCACAGATCTCAAATGACAGAGCAGATGACAAATGTTCAGAACAGATGAGAGCACTGCAATGCATGATCAGCAACCTCTGCACAAACAGCATCTGATATCCTTTGAGATTCTTCTTGTGAGCCCCTTGCTTTGATCAACGGCCAAGACTAGTTACCTAGTTATAGTCATTAGGCGACACTGTACATGTTGCTCTAAGAAAACTGATGGAGCAAGAAAGGTAGCAGTACATTAGTTTAGACTATAATAACCTAAAATCTGTAGCCCCTCTGTTTTAATTGCTCTAAATCCTACCTTCATTTACTGTTAATGTTCAATTAATAAGTGGGTTCTAACAATTTCATTGCCACAATCCTCATTTATTACTCTGGAAGAAAGTTGCACTTTCTAACTTTTTTTTTTCTTTTAAGAAAATATTTAGCCTTATTTAAAGGTTTATTTGAATAAAGGTCTTCTTGTTTTAGTCAATATAAACTAATTGGTGCCACCAGGAGTAGGCATTCAGTGGACAAACAACATCAGTTACTTATGTGAGGTAAGGGGTTTTCTTTGTTGCTTTTAATAAATCTCTGCATTGTAGGCATCTCAGATTATTGCTAGAGGTTTGTGCCGCATCTGCTGTTCATGAGATACAAGACAAGAATCCACAGTTAGCACTTTTTAAAGTGCTTTTATGTCATGCTTTTAATTTCATTTTTGCAAGCTTGGATACTTTTAAAATTGCTTCGTTTGAGCATTTTGTAAGTTTTGAGCAGCCAAAAGGGGAGATGCAAAATAACCTCATTCACTTCCCATGCTATTAAAAGGAGCTCGGCAGGTTGAGTTCTTGGCTGGAACAATTGACATTAAAAGAAGCACATGTAACTTAATGAAATTATCACCAATATTGTTCTAGCACAACACCCAAATAGGTGGAATTCTCTGTGCCTTTATCACTTTCAATTTTCTCCAAATTCTACATTCTCCTGGGAAAGATTCATGGCTCAGACTGATACATTGCTGCCTCTGCAAAAATCAAGATTCAGCCAAACAACAGCATCAGTAAATGTTATAATGTCCCATTCGATTAATTGTTCCAGATGTGACTTTCAGAGCCTAGCGGGACTACTTATAAAACAATGTTATTAAAAAAGCCAGTTTTATCGTTCTTCATATTATTTGTATTTATTAGAAAAAGGAAAAAAGGTACAAAACCCACTAGTGCCATATTGAAGAGTAATAAATTAAATCCCCAAATACAGGAAATGAAAATACTCTGATCCTCCTTATATCAATGCCTCTGAGTATGTATATAGAGTAAATTTAGGTGCGTATTTAAACCATCCAACTGATAATTAAAGTTACCACATATGCAGGGTAGGGGAAGTAAGTCATGTCAAAATGAAAACAGAGTACCTTGGTTTTCATTTCCTGGTTTTTTTTCCGGATTTCTATTTGTAGGCTTGAAGTTTCTTTGGTATACATTTTAGTTTTAACACCTCTGCATAACAATAGATAGATAAAGCATATACATACATATGTATGTATATTTATATATTTCATACTTCTATATCTCTAAAGCGAAGCATATACAGAGTACTAACAATGCTGCTTCTTTCCCAGAAAGAGATACAGGTTCCAAGAGTCTGGTCATATCTCAAGGATGACATATTTCGGTCTCTTAGGTGAAAGGAGGCAAGGAGGTAGCCAGCTGGCTCATGTGAAGTTAAATCTTCCATGCCAGCTGGACAAGAAGTAGTATGGCTGTTAGCTTTGGAGGCTGCTGCCTGCCTACTAACTACAGGAAGGCCAGAGGAGTTAAGAAGCAAAATCTACATGCAAACAATTTTCCATTCCATATGGAGTTGTCATTATCCCTCCGAGTATAATTAGGTTTGCCAGATTTACAGAGCTGTATGCAGCAATATACTGAATCAGACTGCTCAGCTGCTTGCCACTCACGCAGCATTTCTAAGTCAGGCCTCGTTACCCTCCTGGCAGTGAGCGATGAGGGGAAGGCAGCACATTAGAGCTCCTGGTCCTAGAGGGAAGCTGACAAACCTCTTGAAAGAAGAAAGGAACAAGACACTCAACAGAAGTGAAATGTGGACATGCTCCTAACCCTTCTGCTTCCTAAACCCCACATAACTGGTTACGGTCTTTCAGTCCAGGTCCAGCCAGCCTATCTGGCACAAGATATGACTTACTGCAAAGAACCTTAAAAACCCCACTTTCAATGACTCTCAGCTGTCGAACTTGAAGGAACATACAGAATATATTTAATTTCTTTTTTTTTTTTTTTCTTTCACTGACTTAGTGTAATCATTACCACATTTTTGCAAGGTTACCAAATACACCTTAACATGCCACTTGCTTTGAAACCCCTGAGGCAGAGGCCATGGCTGAACTCAAATTGTAAGGTGTCATGGACTGTTAAATTGATGATGTGTGTTTAAGTTTTATAGGCAAAGAAACTAAAGGGCAGAGTCTGACCCACACTAATCCAGCAAATCTGTGGCAGGGATGAGAACAGAGCACACATGCCTTGACCTCAATCTTGTGTGTAAGCCAAATGCAGCGTCTCTTGATTTAACCTGTAAATTTAGTGAAGAGACAGTTGCTAGAGTTATGGTGTCTCCTGTTAACCAAGACCACTAACACACTGGGTATTTGTAGCAGCTCTTTCCACAGTTATGTATGAAATACTAAGAATAAGTATAATCTCCTAGGAAGAAGTCAACTTGTTCAAATAAAGTCATCTTCATTTTAAATCTTCATTCCAGATGTAAACAGACCCCCCCAAAAAAATGTCAAAAAAGCCACCTGAACATTACTATATTCTCTACCTCCATCTGAGCCCAGAAACACAAAGAAAAAAAGAAAACACACTGACCGAGGCAGGTTTTAAACTATTTCATATCTAGCCAGCAAAAACATAGAGAACTGCCTCACCCAAGACTTCAGCCATACTTCTCATCCGTGAATATGGGAGCATCTGTCTAAACCATATCAAGCCACTTACTGTTGTGAATATAAGTTGTATTGACAAAACAATAGGGTGATATCAAAACTGCAAAGAACATAAGTGAGATAAATGTAATAAAACTGATAAAATAATACATGAAATAAGCATGGGCATTCCAGACTCGGCAGCCTGCAGTTCTGACCCTTGATAGTCAGGAACATGACCAAAGTGCACTGCCTCTTTTCCTGCCTGTCCATTAGGGCTTGCTTTCCTTTCAGCTGGGAAAGGAAAGACAACTTTGAGTCTCATCATACAGACAAAGTCTTAGAATATAACAAGAATTTCTACTAAAGACTCAAGAGTTCACTAGCTGGAAATGCCTGGTCACACAGACTGCAATGACCATGAACCATAAGTAGAGACATGAAAAAGACGGATGCAGTCCTATGACACATCGTACATGGTATAAGTGAGAGCACCATGTATTACCTCAATAAGACCTTCTCTAGAATTAAGCTTACAAATTCCAGTTACCAGTTTTCATGATGAATTAAGACTACTACAGGTCAGAGAAGGGCTAAGATGATCAGAGGAATGAAGGTTATCTTACATGAAAGGCACAAAAATCAGGAAAAGAAAAGAAAAATAACAGTGAGAAGTCATCTTCGGACTGCTGTATATAAATACACCAGGGTATGAACATTAGAGGGAGAAAAGAGCTGTTGAAGTGCAGTGCAGACTGAAGAGCCAATGGATACAACCAGGCCATAAATAAGCATAGACTGGACCCTCCATAAAACAAGTGCATTTCTAGAATACACTGCTCATACAGGTAAGAGGAGAAAACATCCTAACCAATTTTGATGGAGCTGCACATTTATAAATAGGGTGATGTGACAATATGCTTAGCACAGCAGCTTGGATTTGATGGTCTATGAAATCCTTTTCACTTCTGTCATCACATCTTTTTCTAAGTGATTACCCTAGTGATTGAATTAGGAAATTTAATGTTATCACTACAACAGCAAAACCCATCATGGGCTGACACTGAACAAAGCAGGTCTTGTCAATATATTCATATGGGTGGTTTTGGCGGGTTTTTTTTGGTTTTGGTTTTTTTTTTGGGGGGANGGGGGGGGGGGGGGGGGGGGGTGTCTGGTTTGGGTTTGTTTGTTTGTTTGAAGATCCACATCCCCAAACCTGATTCTGTAGCTTCTATAGCAGTTTCTTTCTATATGGTTTAAAGGAAGGTTTTGCACAAGAAAGGAAGAAAGAAACCAGAGTCCTTTGCAGCTGCTGTACTACACACAGCCACAGAACCAACATGAAATGAGGAAGAAAGCATTCATCATTGCTGCTTGGCGACAGCCACATGCGTCTGCTATATGCCTACCTCTCCTGCTCGCTTTGCGTCATCAACAACAGCCCTGCTGCTTGGACTTCACTCACTAAGCTGCAGAGCAGCACTAGTGTTGGGGTT
>WAAD01027824.1:2392-20549 GCA_013389945.1 Fregata magnificens
AACAATATTTTTTGTTCAGTGGCAGGGACCTTGTATCTTGTCTTGAAATATACTGTATCAATATAATTAACTTAGCATGGTTTTTTTAAAAAAACAACTGCAAAGAATGGTCTTGGATCTCAACTCTTCCTTATTTTAATTCATTTACTAAAATAGGTATTTGCGATATCCTTACCATTGACCTACTGCGTCAGTTTCATCTCTGTGCATTAGATGCCAAGCCCAGATTTTTTCAATAAAAATCATTCTGCGTATAGCCATAAGGCATAAGTGCATAAGNTTTAGATGGCCGATTACTTAATTAAGGTAGAGAAACAAAATTTTATTTCATTCTTGGTGTAAGACCTGCTGTATTTACAGTCTTCTCCTGCCCCCTAAAGGCCATTTCTGTGTCTGTTGTGCAGGCACCGGCTCGTAATCAATACATTCCTCTGCAGTTCTACCTCCGTGTTTGCTGAGCTTCAGTTCTGTGGCTCCCAGGTGTTTTATATATCTACTGAACCATGTATCTGACATGCCAAGCCAATACATGGGCTCAGTTCAATCGGTCTAAGTGATGCAATAGTCAATATTATAGTAAGCCCAGCTCCGCAATTGGAAATGGCATTGCACTGACAGATGTGCATTTTTCCTAGGCTATTGTGAGGAATAGGTAGTGTATGATCCTGTTGTCCTAGGGGAAGAGCTCTACTTGCACTTGCATTCATCAAGGTTTTCTGGCAACTATAAGGCTGCATGTACCCTTATCTTTGCCTTTGTCACACTCTGGGTTTTGGCCTGTCAAATAGCTGACAAGACTATGGTAGAAAGCGTGTTACCCATTCAGTGTGGGTTTACTCAGCTCAGTAATTTAGAACACATGTCTGCGAAAACTTTTTTCACTTTCTTTCTCTAAAAAAGCTTCAGCCTACAAAATTTAATTATATTGCATAATCAGTGATGGAGTAAAACAATACAGCTTTAATCACAGCAAAGTTAAAACCTCTAGTATGGATATGTAATGCGGTGAATTACCTTTTGTAATTAAAATATATTTCTGAAAATGTGTTCAAATTAAAATTGCATCATTGCTTTAGCATAGTGACCCAAATTTACTTAAGAAGATTCTGGATGTGTTCATCTTTGAAAAACACCACCTGTAGTGTGTTAACTTCCTTCATTTTTTTTTTTTTACTGATGTGGCCTTTCATGAACTTAACAAGACATCTGTAAACTATTTAAATATTAATAGCTCCATTGTACTAATAAACAGGAAATACCAAAAGAACGTAGTATAATCTGAACAAGTAAAACATGTCCTGTTTACTTACTTTAAATCTATTTGCTAGAGTAATTAATTTTTGCATTTTAGAAATCTGTTAAGACCAAATTTTGAAACTCAGTTGTTAGGGGAGACTGGGATTCCTACCTCAATAGTTTACCTTGCTGCCTAGCCTAGGACAAGGTTGACCACACCATCCAGAAAAGTAAAATAAACACCATTGTAGTAACATGCCTTTAATTTGGAGTCAGTGTCAGCAAATAAGCTGGTCTATAACATACTTAGTGGAATTTTACAACAGTAATAACACTACATTTTTACATACTCTATGTATTGTTACTTGAAATTTTAGGATAAGCAACAATTTAATTTCTTTTCCATTTCTATGTAATAATCCTTGGCTTTTAACCTAGCAAAACTGGGAAGAAAATTAAGACAATATCGTAAAGAAACAGCTACAAAGGCTCTCTCTGCATGTTCTAGATTGTATTGCAAATGTGTAACTCATCAGTTACATCAACATAACTTAGTACAAAAAGGAATTTAAACAGACTCCTAGCTTCTAGCAAAAACCAAGCCAAAATCTTGTTCGGCTGCCAAATCAAATGTGCTGTTATTATTAATGTTTATATTTTCCCTGCAGGACCAGACCTTCTACAGCAGAGGGACTCCAATGGAAAATTGCCACTGGATTATGTTGAGTCCATACCAGTGAAGCAGGAACTTTTGAATGTTGTCCATCCAGAAGAGAACATTGAAAGCTTCTATGAACGCACAGAACAAGATTTTTGCAGTCAGCAGAGAGAACTGTGGTTGATTTTATTTAATAAGATGCTGCTGAATTTTTGTTCAGTTTATAATCTGTCTTCACCCTTTATTTTAACTCTCAGAGAGGTAGCTTATTCAAATGTACTTCCAGTAATGGCTCGTGGTAACTATAAGATGAAAAATACATTTTCTGCAGATTGGTTAGTAGATACGTATTTTAGAGAGCTAGAAACTTTTCAAAAGCTACCACAGTTTCTTCAAGAAATATCTGCAAACCTGGTTTTTTTCCCTGGAGAACAGATGAAGGCTTTATTAGCAACTCTGGAAACTATGGTAGAGGCATATCAGTGCTTTACTTAAATCTTTTTAACAGTTATCTTCCGAACAAGTCACACTGGTTGAATCTTGAGTGTTAACCCTTGGCATTGGGCTAACTTCTTTTCCCAGCAGCTAAGGAAGTACAAATTTCACAGCTCTACACGAGCCCTACATGTTAGTATCTCCCATGTTGTTAATACTTTCCTCTACCAGAACCTGGAAGTCAAATGCGTTGATTCAGTGCATTTTTTAGGCAAAATTTTTCCAGTACCAATGCCTTCTAGTTGCCTGACAGATCTGGATGCCTGTGACCATGTCAGGAGGGTGCTATATCACTTGCATTAAGTTAAACTTTGTATTTTTTGTCCTGGAAATCTTTGTTACCTGTCTCGCGCCATAGTTCACTTTGGTTGCCAGAGGTAGTGCCCCTAAAGTTAAAATGACTTGAAACACTACCACAAGCAGTTTTTACTTGAGAAAGGCTTGTGCCTACATATTTTAATATCCTTTAATAAAACTGATATTATAAATACCTGTCATTAAACAAAAACATATGGAAAAGCAAATTCCTTCTATCTGTTTTTCTCTTCTTTATCCTTGTCTTGCAAAAACAAAAATTTTGTTGTGTAAATTAATTATATCTTGTAAAATTCAAAACAGAAGGTAGTATATCTATATTTACAGAATCAGTGTGCTAGCATTCCCCATGTCTTTGTTAGTTTGATAGAAATGGTCACACAAAGGCGTGTGGAAAATCTCCCTCGTCGGCACCGTGGCGCTTGTGGTCGCATTCATTTGTGCAGTGACTGACTTGAGGAGACTAGCCCAGATGCTCGCGTGATTTGCAAAACTCCAGTGGGTACCACTGACTAGAGCTTTAAAACGATCAAGTCATCTTGCTGCTTCCCAGGACAGTGGTGCTGCAAAGGGCCAAATCCACCCTCAGTATAACTTACAGTGTCCTTGGCTCTGCTCTGACTCACGCTGGCTTGCAGTGGTTTGATAAATCCATTACACTGGCAGTGTATAAAATGATCTGGTAACACTCCTGGGATTCCCTCAGCTAAAGATGCCGGTGGAAGCAGTGGCACAAATCTAGTTATGTTGGCAGGGGAATTTACAAAGGATTAGACAAGACAGTTTAAGTATGTACTGGGCATCAGATTCTGACACTAAGCATGGATCTCCTTAAAAATTACACCCCATTTAGTACGAGAATTTTCTTCTCCATTCTGTGAATACATGCAAACTACACATGGTAAATCCTCTAAACTAATCCTCTAACCTAATTTAGGATTGTGTGCTACATATTCTATCAGATGGTCCTTTTAATTAATTAAGAAAAAGAGAAAATCCTGTGCTGTTCTTTAACGGTATTGAGGCTCATGAGGCAGCTGAACTACATAATTGTGCTGCGTGGGGCTGGGGATGGGGAAGAGTTACGTGTTTTGGAGAGCTCTTAACTGCACATTTGTACAGCAGCAACTACTCTTCCTGCCTTGCATCTTTGTAGAGATCCAGTGCCAAATTCATTTCAGACTAGGGTCTGGGAAGAGAGATACTTCTAAGGGAAGTTTATCCCTTCCCCTTCCACGGGAAGGGAAGGAAGTGCTGCTTTAGAATGAGGATACCTGATTTTTTTCTAACAGATTCAGTAATAGATCAGGGGTAATTTAAAATCTTAGTCTTCAAAAGGAAGGTACTAATTAGCAACGTTTCCAATTCTAATTCCTCTGTAATAGCAATTTATAATATTAAAAAAAGAACCCTAAAAGAAAGGGTGTGGATAATAGCTGCTTCTGAAATTGATGTTGCTTGACTAGAGGGAATAAGTTACATTGATGCAGCTGGCTTCCAGCACATTAAAACTTCCATTTAGCCTTTCTGCAGCTGAGATATATGATCTCATAGTAATTAATCCACTGAAGATGCTCAGACTGAGTTGGTCTTGGAACCAGACCTTCATTACAAATGTTCAGTGTTTATTAATGACTGATTATTATTTTTATACATGCATGCAGAACAGCCTGCTCTAATAGAATAAAGGGTCAGTGCATATTGGATTTGTTTCTGTTTGTGCGCTTTTGATTTTTCTGCAGTAAGTAAGCAACACCAAAAAAACCGTTGTCATATGTGAGGTGGACTAATAAATGTCAGTATTCCCTGTTGCAGGAGGTGATGAAAGAAACGCTATGTACATACTTTCTAAAGAACGCAAAATATACATTTAGGTTGGCAATATTAACATTCTCTGTAGTCATGAATTTGATAGGTAATTGGGAATTTAAAATAATTGGAACTCATTGAACCAGAGAAAAAGAGTTCTGGTGGATCCGGAAAAGCAACTGCTTTGGAATATTCATATCTATTCCTAATATAATACTTTAGTGACTGAAAAACATTTTGGTCTAATAAAGAGTGATTCTGCTTATACATCCAAGATATTCCCACAATTATTTGCTATTATGCCATTTAGACAGAAAAAAAAGCATATCAATCATTTGTAAGTCCTACTTACCTATTTAAACTAATTTCAAGTACATCTCTCCAAGATACTGTAAAGAAAAGTCAATAACATGCTAAATGAACTTTATTAACATTGCAAAATCAAACATTCAAAAGTTAGCAAATGTCTGAATTAATATTCCACACATAGCCCCAACTTAAATATTGTCTGTGTGCATCGTCAGTCTTTAATTATATGGTGACACAATTTTGTTCTCTCTAATGTTCTCACAGTTTAAGGATCATATCCTGAAAATTTTCCTGTTATTTCTCAGTTATGCTCTTAACAGAGTTCAGTTTTATACGTACTCAGTTTTATATATACTCAAGTTTGCAATACTTAAGAAATCTTAAGTATATCTCAGTCATTTAGCATAAAATTATGTGCTTCATCTTTTTTATTTTATTTAAATATTCCTATGGCTTCAATAACCATTTAAAATTTGTTATAAGATAGAGGAGGTTCAAACCTCAGAGCCTGAGCTCCCTTTAAACTCTCCAGCTCTGAATAGTCCTGAAGCTCTTTCCTGCACCATCTACGATCCTGACTGATGCTAAATCGCTGCATTGCAAAGGGCAGCATCACAAATGCCCTGTGCAGAGTACGTATCAAACCCCTCCCTCATCTCCCTGCTCTTTGCACTGGTGAGGCCGCACCTCGAATCCTGTGTTCAGTGTTGGGCCCCTCAGTCCAAGAAGGACACTGAGGTGCTGGAGCGTGTCCAGAGAAGGGCAACGAAGGGTCTGGAGCACAAGTCTGATGAGGAGCGGCTGAGGGAACTGGGGCTGTTTAGTCTGGAGGAGGCTGAGGGGAGACCTTCTCGCTCTCTACAACTGCCTAAGAGGAGGTTGTAGCCAGGTGGGGGTCGGTCTCTTCTCCCAAGTAACAAGCAATAGGACGAGAGGCAATGGCCTCAAGTTGTGCCAGGGGAGGTTTAGACTGGATATTAGGAAAAACTTCTTTACCGAAAGGGTTGTCAAGCACTGGAACAGGCTGCCCAGGGAAGGGATTGAGTCACCATCCCTGGAGGTATTTAAAAGACGTATAGACGTGGCACTTAGGGACATGGTTTAGTGGTGGACCTGGCAGTGTTAGGTTAACAGTTGGACTTGATGGTCTTAAAGGTCTTTTCCAACCTAAATGATTCTATGATTCTATGACAGACTGCCCCTTTGCCTATACATTCAAAGACCACACTGAGCCTTTTTGCCTTAGCACCATGCCATGCTCCCACGTGGTCACGAGTGCCTGGTAAATTCAGAGGAACCCACCTCCAGTTTCTTGTCAGGTAAGTACAGCCTTCATTGTGTGGTCTTACATTTAGCTTGCACTGTGGCTGCAGTAAGACACACTTTTTTAACAGGGATCCAATTTATTGGCTGAACCAGACCAATCTGTATGAGTGGTCATTTCACCACCTCCTGTCCCATGTGCAAACGACGTGCGAGTGACTGTCTATTTACTCTGTTGGTGAAACATGCCAGTCTGAGTGCCAATCCCAGAGGAACACCATGAGAAACATTTCATGCCTAGTGATTATTCCCCAACACATACTGTTTAAAATCTGTCAGATAACGCCTTTTTTAATCTGTTAAATGCACATGAAATAATTACAATCATCAAACTGTAATATATAAAGATCCTTACAAGTTCATAAATTTATCATCATATTTACCAGGATATGAAATGATGCTTCTTCAGGAAAACAGCTCTAAAAATTACGCTTTGCAAAATACTCATCTCTGCTCTCATATTCAGATAAAGATAGTTAAAATGCACCTAATCTGTCAACCAAACTTGTAATCTCTGTGAAAAAAAATACAGATTCTGGTTTGTCTAAGAAGTTGCTGTAAGTCAGAATATCAATAGGTGCTATTATAGCAGCATATTTTAGGCAGTTGAGTAAATGCAAAATACCTTCTTTTAAAAAAGGATGAGCTGAGGACTGTTTAGCAGACTTTGTCCTGCAGGCAGGCAGGGAATCCTGTGCAGAAGAGATGAAACAGTAAAGCTGCAGAGCTCCAGTAACGCTATCTATGCAGGCATCTGTGAAGCAGGTGTTTGGAGAGCATGATTAAATTAGTCAAAAAATAATTAGAACTATTGGAAAACAATGCTTCTATCTGCCTAAAGCTGATGATAATATACATTTTAAAGAATTAGACTATTTTGTTGGGTTTTAACAACATTGGGAATTACTGTTTCCAGCCACATTCGAAGAGACTGCCAGCTGGAGAGGGAAGGGAAGAAAGAAAGAAGAAAGAACGGTGCAAAAATACTACGCTCAAGTCAGGTTAAGAAATTGAGATCCAGCTTCAGGGTTCTATCAATGCAAGTTTCATTAATCTTTCACAAGATTTATCTTATTGATTCTGGAAAATTGTCATTAATCTTGAATGTAGGAGAAGTGAAAATAAAACAGTGGAAGAGTGAACAGTCAGCTTTTACAAATTGTTAAGAGTGCTGACACAGGGAAGTTTACCTATTGTGGCTTGTCGCTTGCACACAGCTGAAGTCTAATTAATCTAATTCTTGTCTTACCTAAATGAGCTTGTATACATTTGCTAAATGTCATAGTTTTTCAGGAGAGTCATGTAAAGAAGGTCTCATTCTTGTTTAACTCCCAGTGCACCTAAATCACGTTGCTCTTGTATTTAAGAGTAGTGGATATTTTGCTAAGATATGTAACTATCTACATACCAGCTCATCCGTAACCAATAGTGCTTTTAAAATTTGGGGAAGGCAAAGCTAAGTAAAAAAAATTAAGCCAATTTAGAGACATCTATATTAAAAAATCATAAAAATGCAGCATCAATAATTCAGCTTGTTGGTTTGTTATTTGCCTTACTTACCATTTAGTCTTAAAATTTGGCATTTTCTACTTCTCACTAATGCTCCAGCTCTGATTTTCTTTAATGATGTGATGCTATCTATCTACCCCAGTATATATGTGCATGCCTGCTGAAATTTTACTCTAAAAACAAATATTATCTGGCAGTTTGAGGTGGTCAACCAGTCACCACTTTCAGCTGTTCAAAGCACACCCTCTCTGTGCGGGGTACGTGCTATCTATAATGGCTGTTGAACTACTGAAGATTGAACTTCATATGGATACCATGTGGACTGATGATAACGTATCTTCTCTATCAATCCCTTCTGATTTCAGGAGTGTTCACAGAACATGAAGAATTACTTGTTCCCTGATGGGCCTTGGCAAACTCAACACAAAAAAGCAGGGAAGGAAATGATAAGATTAAATAATAGGTACAGTTATCAAAGGCTTCAGCATACCTATATTTATAAGGACTTCACCACCATTATTAAATTAAGGTTCAGGCTGGGGTTTTTTTTGCTTCTGTTTTGTTTTTTTGACAAATCCAGAACAATCCTTTCAAATGCATATTGTGCCACAGCAGCACAAGGTTTAAGACACGAAGCTTTGATGGGCTGCTGGAGGGGGCCGTCTTGGGCTGCCCAAGGGGAGAGAAGGAAAACTCCTGCTTTGCATGACAGGCTAAAAATAGGCAAGCAGGCTGCCATTTCAAATGTTTCTCTTTTGTAAATTTAATAAAAAAAGGTTTTTTTCTTACCCTGTGCAGCCTCCTGAAGTAAAGGCCTGTAAATAACAGATGAATAACACATCGAGTTGCTAGCAAGTGCCAGATCCAAGGAAAAACTTTCAAGTCCCCTCTAGACTTCTGTGTAGCGACGCAGGGGGAGAGAGGTGCCTACAAAGCAGAACGAGGATTATGCTTATCTTTCAAAATTGTTCCCTCCCCGAGAAACCTTTACAGGCCAGAGCATCTTCTCAAGGGGAGGAGACATTTGTTTTCTTTTCTCCTGCTGGGGAGCACATGCACACTCTTGTTTCTGCAACGAAAATTGCATAAATATTTACCAGTTTAATTTCCAAGTTTTTCTATTACTCACTGGAAGCATCACCCTTGAGGCTGCAGGCCATCTCCTGCCTCCACTGCCTCTTGTACAGCCAGTCCTGGATCCTCTTCTGCACTGAGCTGCAGCTGCAAGAGGATCAACAGTCTAATTACTTAGGTCCCCTCTTCTTCTCCCCCCATCTGAACAGCCTCATGTCTACCGCATCATCCTCTTAGGAAATATACAGCATGGGTTTGAGTCCACTCAGACTAAACAAAAAGTAAAACTGAGGTCTCTCTTCTGTCTTGTGCAAGTGCCATGCCCACTGCACTAAAGTTAAGGTGCTGCACGCAGCGTCAGCTTCATGTTATCTGAGCTGTGGTTGTCACCATCACGGCTCTGAATGCCTGTACCTGCGCTCCAGCAACGTCGCTGAAGCTGACCTCTGCGTGCTGCAGGTAGAGGACAACTTTTGCAGAGTGTTCAGGGCCTCAGCAAACATCCCTCTCAACTGTTGCCTCCTGCCTTTGTTAGCAGAGTCAGACTTTTCTGTGATGTGGGAAGATGACCCCAAAACACTTTTACAGTTTATGAGAAACTGCAGGTATTTTATCAGTCTATATGGAAACACGGTCTTCATTTTAGACGAGGTACTATGTACGAATGCCTTTTCCATCCATGTTTCCTTTGATGAGTGGAAAGTGTGGAAGCTTTGATGTCACCTGCTCTTCTGCCTGATCCCTTGTTAGTATTTCAGCTGTGGGGTTGGGTGGTAGGATGCTTTCAGATCTGCTCTGAACCTAAACCTTGCAAATTTTTAAGCCTTCTCCTTCTTCCATCAGACAAAAGACACTTGTTTTTGAAGACCTGGTATGCTTTCTACAAAAGTCTTGCAATGCCACTTGTTGTGCATCTACCCACTAAATCCAAGTTATTCACGTTTTTATGTTAAGTATCAGCCAGGAACAAGGCTGCCCCTGCCAGCTGTGCCAAGAGCCGTCATTGACAAAATGGTTTGCGTTGGGAGGGACCTTTAAACATCATCTATTCCAACGCCCCTGCCATGGGCAGGGACATCTTCCACTAGATCAGGTTGCTCAAAGCCCCGTCTAACCTGACCTTGAACACTTCTGATGATGGGGCATTCACAGCTTCTCTGGGCAACCTGTGCCAGTGTCTCACCACCCTCATAATAAAGGATGTCTTCCTTATGTCCAATGTCTACTTCCTTTCAGTTTAAAACCGTTGCCCCTTGTCCTGTCAATACAGGCCTTGGTAAAAAGTCTCTCTCTGTCTTTCCTGTAAGCCTCCTTTAAGTATTGAAAAGCAATAAGGTCTCCCTGGAGCCTTCTCTTCTCCAGGCGGAACAACCCCAACTCTCTCAGCCTGTCCTCCTAGCAGAGGTGTTCCATCCCTCTGACCATTTTTGTGGCCTCCTCTGGACCCGCTCCAACAGGTCCGTGTCTGTGCTGTGCTGAGGACCCCGGAGCAGGACGCAGTACTGCAGGGGGGTCTCACCAGAGAGGAGTAGAGGGGGCAGAATCCCCTCCCTTGACCTGCNTGATGATGGGGCATTCACAGCTTCTCTGGGCAACCTGTGCCAGTGTCTCACCACCCTCATAATAAAGGATGTCTTCCTTATGTCCAATGTCTACTTCCTTTCAGTTTAAAACCGTTGCCCCTTGTCCTGTCAATACAGGCCTTGGTAAAAAGTCTCTCTCTGTCTTTCCTGTAAGCCTCCTTTAAGTATTGAAAAGCAATAAGGTCTCCCTGGAGCCTTCTCTTCTCCAGGCGGAACAACCCCAACTCTCTCAGCCTGTCCTCCTAGCAGAGGTGTTCCATCCCTCTGACCATTTTTGTGGCCTCCTCTGGACCCGCTCCAACAGGTCCGTGTCTGTGCTGTGCTGAGGACCCCGGAGCAGGACGCAGTACTGCAGGGGGGTCTCACCAGAGAGGAGTAGAGGGGGCAGAATCCCCTCCCTTGACCTGCTGGCCACACTGCTGGTGATGCAGCCCAGGATGCGGTTGGCTTTCTGGGCTGCCTGCATACATTGCTGGCTCATGTCCAGCTTTTCATCCACCAGCACCCCCAAGTGCTTCTCCGCAGGGCTGCTCTCAATCCCTTCATCCCCAGCCTGTTTGATAACGGGGGCTGCCCCGACCCAGGTGCAGGATCTTGCACTTGACCCTGTTGAACTTCATGAGGTTCACATGGGCCCACTTCTCAAGGTCCCTCTGGATGGCATCCTGCCCCTCTAGCAAATCAACTGCACCACTCAGCTTGGTGTCATCTGGAAATTTGCTGAGAGTGCACTCAATCCCACTATGTCATTGATGAAGATATTAGTGTTGGTCCCAGGACAGACCCCTGAAGGACACCATTCATCGTTGATCTCCATTTGGACATTGAGCCGTTGAATCGGCCATCCAGCCAATTCTTTATTCATCAAATAGTCCATCCATCAAAGCCATATCTCTCCAATTTAGCAACAAGGATTTTGTGTGGGACCGTGCCACAGGTCTTACAATACTACTTGTCCACCTCTTATCTGTGTCCTCTGGCTTAAGTAGGTTAAGATTGAAAATTTATTTCCTCATTTAATAGCAGAGTCTATTATATGGAGTCTATACATGATTGATGCCTGTAGTTCTTCATTCCATGGCTAAACGTCTGTCTCTGGTAGCAGGCTCAACAGGGCTGAAATTAAGAGACGAGCTGTCAACTACATTTCACCACTGAATGCAGGGACTGAGAAATTATTTTTAAAACACATTATTTGGAAATAACATCAGAGTTTGCACATGTTTCTTATCATTGAATGTTACTCAATGAGACAATTTGAGATACATGGCCTTTCCTTGTCGCATGGACATGTGATGTAAGGGGCATGGCTACTGTTCAGCATCAGTGCTGGATGCATGCTCTGTAGGGTTGTGTGCAAATGAACTGATGTATCAGTATAGGAACTGGTATTTCTAAAAGCCCAGAAGTTGTCAAATAGCTGCAGTGGTGTAAGTCATGTTTCCTCAACTGCGTATTGAAAGCAGAAAGAGGGTTTAACATTCGGGCTGGGATGGAGAAAACCCAAGAAATTCAAATTTAAGGCCAAGAGTTCCTCCTTCCCTTGCACCATTGCCATTTTCCTTTTGCAAATTGGTCATTTAAACTACCGCTCACAAAAACAATGAACTAATGCACCCATTTGAGACGGAGCAGCAGGGCAGACACTCTGTAAAGCTCTTCACAGAAAGGTAACAGTGCATCTCATACCTCCTGTTACAACCCTGATCGTCTTGTCTCGATTACTGTCAGCTGTGCAGAGCATTCGCGGCTCCAGGACAGCACATGTCAAGTGCACAACTCTCTGTAACCTCAGTAATATGTGAGACCAATTTCCTACCACTGACAGGCGGGTGCAAACTCACTGCATGACTCCGGATCCTCTCTTCACCTCTCCCTTTGCTTTATCACAACTTAAATCAAAAGGTAAACAGAAACCCTGACTTTAAACTTCCTGGCATTTGACAGCTTCAGCATCAAGTGTAAGAGTCAACTACTTCAAAAATTCATTTCTTTTAAAAATGCCACTGTTCTGAAAAGTGCCCGGTCAAAGTGCAGCCTCCGCATTACCCTGTAGAGAAGGAGGCCAAACTGCAAAAATCATAGCGCTGTATTTAATTATAAACCATAGGACTTAACAAAGAACAGCAAATTGCACAGGAAACCATGATGGAGAATTCATTAAAGCAATCCTTCTCCACCCCAAAGAACCCAGACTTGCTGCAATTGCCTGTTTTAAACATACCCCCTTTCCTCACAAACTACAGGTTTTCTGGTTTGGTATGGCTTTACGTTATTTTTTTTCCCAAAATATAATGCCCATTATGATTTGATTCCAGTCACACAGAGGTCCAAATCCTTTAATTGGAGCAGAGCAAAACTCTAAGCTCAGATATTTCAGAACCAAGTAACCAACAGCAAGATGCATGTATATTGCAGAATCTGTTATACAACTTCCAAAGGAGATTTCCTTCCTTTAAATGTGGATTTTTACTTCTGTGTTCTTCCTTTCTGCACTGACAACTTCAAAATATGTCACAACCAGGGAGCAGGGAGTGGAGAAAGTCTGGACCTAGGGTGGTCTAGGAGATTCCTAGGCCCAGGAGAAGCAGCACCGATGAAAGACACGAATGTGGCGATGAGAAACCAAGGAAAACCTGAAGTCCTGACATAAAACCAGCAGCTGAAGCTTTGTGAACATATTGCCAAGGAGTTAGGTCTATAAGAAGAGGAATAAGCCGAAAAGAAATTGTGGGTGGGGAAAGGAAGGAGAAGCCCACCAAAAAACCCAAGAGAAACAGGGAAAAGAAGCAGAAGAGCATGATATGGCAAACAGTGAGATTTCGCAGTAAGGTTTAAGTGCTAGTATCAGCGGTGACCAGGACATCAAGGAGGGGAGATATGGTGCAGCAGCCTTGAGTCTGGTCACCTAGAGACTGCAGCCAAGGTGGAAAAAAGGAAAGAGCGACCCTTCACACCGGCAGGCGTGCGACCAACTCCACGGCAAGTCATCAGCAGCATCTGAAGTTGAGGAGAGATGGAAAATGGGGCGGTAGCTGGAAAGGAAGGTGTGGATGTAACTGCGGTTTTGAGCTGTGGATCTCCACAAGGATGCCAGGGGAAAGGCTGCATCTGTGTTGTGAAGGGAAAATACAAACAAGCTGGTTCCAGCTGTAATTCTTTCCCAGCTCTTTTCCAAGTTGCCACCCAGCCTTCCCAAAATTGTACATTGCCACAGCAAACTGCAGTGACTGGACTTTCTTCTGAGTAAGTCAGTAAGTAAGTAAGTAAGTGAGACATTTACTTCTAGAAACATAGTTCAGGAAGACTTTTTTCCCTTAAATAAATCCCAGTCTTTAAAAAAAAAAAAAAATCCTGCAAGAATTGGAGTCATATTTGATAATTATCCAGTTTACAAGTAAATCTTTTATTTACACAATCCAGGCCCTTCCCCATTTCTCCTCCCCCTTCCGCAATATGTGTGTTTAGGGAGCCTCAGCCGGAGGAATGGAAATGTAGCTGAGGGAAGGAATTGCTTTAGTCTCCAGGCCCATTTCTTCTGATGAAGCCATTATCTCGTGCCCGTGAGCAACAGCTCCTCCTGATATGAGTATGACTGCTTGTCGAGCTTGTTACGTGTCCCAGGGCTAGCAACCCTGCAGGGAAGGAAAATATTTTTCACTTTTGTTACTGTATTTCTTCAGGAGGCAGCGAAAAATCTTCCTTTATGTCGTAACTCAAGGATAGATGTGTACCGAGCAGGCTGGTTTCTGAGATGTAAACTTTTGCAAGTGAGAGAAAGGGTCAGCGTGCTGCACCGTGAATTAGCAAGGCCAATCCTATAATGTGATAAAACACCACTGGAAAAGCAATTTCCCAGCACGCAGTCCAGCAAAAAGCCAACCCTGTTTTCAGTTACCTTTAGGTGAGATGGTGGTAGAGGCTCAGAGCAGCCTATGGGAGCTACGGTGCAGATTAAAATGGGTCAGTGTCAACTGGGAAGCTTCTGCCAGAAAGCGTTCCAGCTGTGTTACACTACCAACGCTGTACGTTAGTTAAACCACTTTCCTCCTTTCTTCCAGTAATATCTAGGAATGGTATGATACGACAAGATATTTGTTTGGTATTTTTATTTTCTTTTCAAAGTTCTGGTGCTTGTGGCGGTTGCCATGGCATGCGCTAAGTAAAGATGTGACGCTCCCGAGTTGCAGCTCTTGTTCTCTTCCGTGCAACTGCCCAGTGCTTAGCACTCCCTACAAATTGACCATATTTTTTTCAATGTGTTTGACCTTTCTTTACTACTTTTGACTGGGGATCTTTCTTCATCAGTTGTGGATCTAAAAGGCTTTGGGATTTTTTGTGACATGCCTTAAAAAGATCATGTGCAATTATGCAAAAGGTAAACTTTTAGGAATGTGTCTTCATGTCAGGGTAAAGCAGGTCAGGCAACGTTGACTTATTAAATTATTCTAGAAAATATTAATCAGTAGTCTTTACTCAAAATAGATATCAATGATCAACATTTTAGCGTTTCCTTTGAGCTGAGTGAGAAAAGCAGTTTTAAGTTTCTTTTGATTATATTAAAATGGGAAAATATTTATTACCATATGAATTGTGACTAAGGGTTTCAGGCTTCTGTATTGTGCAACCTGAACCAGAAAAAAGTTTCTGACATTTAAATTTCCTTCAGTACAAAGGCTGATGAGGAGAAAAACACAGTTATACTCTTCTTGGCCCCTTTGGTAAAAAAGAACTCAATTTCAAACCTCCAGAAATCTAAGTTGGACACTCAAGATTCATTGATGGGGAATTTGTCCTGTTCAAAGTATGGCTAAATCTGACTTACTTTGAGCATTAAATTGTTACAGAGAAAAAGAAATTATCCAGAAGTACAACGTCCCGTGCAATGCATAGGTAAGATTCCTTAATTTTTTGCACAATGATAGCGTATGGATTTTTTTTTAAATTAAGATCTAAAAAAATCCTTAGTTTATGAGAAACATGCCTTCTCTTGATTGATTACTATGACACGAAAGAAGCAGAAAACTTCTAATGCCTCTTGCAGCAAGAAGTATCCAGCCTCCTGATCTGATGACCTGACCTACACTTGCTCACATCTCCATGGCTGGCAGCAGCTGCGCTACATAAAACTTTTTTATTTCCTTTTCCTGAGTGAGAGGCTTCTTTTAAGGGAAGGGGATGTAATATTCACAACGAAGGCCAAATCTAGCCAACTGAAGCAGCTCGCCGTATTTGCAATGTGGAGAAATATGGAGAGCTAAAGGTGGTTTAGGACAGCTACATTAGTCTTCTGGTATGAAGGATCTTTTCTTTCTCTACCAAGTGCAGAGGGAGACCACCGCTCCAGGTGAGCCCTTGTGAATGTCTCTCTCTGGGTCTAAATGTGCTTCTCCAGGCTGCTCCTCATCCTCATTCCTTCTGCTTTGCCCTTAACTGATTCACCAATTGCATGACCCTTTCAAGCAGTTGCATTTCACCCACTTCTGTACGTGAGAGCGTAGAGAATGGTATGCTTTGTTTAAGCTTTCACATTTTTCTAGGTTGATGTCTAAAGATTGCAGTTTATCTGGGAGTAGTTGATTTTCCCCTTTGAGAGTCTGAAGATACACTCCTTTTATGCTACACCTTAAATAGGCAGAAAGCAAAGGAAATCCGGTGTTCCACACTCAAAAATAGCTATAATGGCAACTGTGATGGAAAAAGTTTTAGTTTTTCACCTTTGCAAGATTTCAGAAAAATCCTGGAGGAGGAGGTATTTCCTGAAAATTTGCAGTTTTGGTGGGGGGGTGAGGAGACGAGCTGTCTTTAATAGAAGCAGCTGCACAGCAATCTGGAAATTAGCCCAGTTGGGAGTAAAAAGTTTGCCCTCAAAAGAGAAGCAGGCTCGGAAATGGAAAGAAGTTTGTGTCTGGCTGTCAGCAAGAGTTCCTGCAGCTGAGCAAGGAAAGGAGGCACGGGTAGAAGCTGTCCCTCTCCTGTGAGGTAGGAATCCCTGGCTGCTGGGCAGAGAGCTGTAAAGGTTTTACTGCCTTTTGTGTGGCAGCTATGTGATCTAGTGCTGATAAGAGAAATAATTTTTCCTTTCTCTCCTTCGCTTTGTGCTTTTGGGCTACCCCAGAATGAAATACTTCAGCATCATGTAGTACATTTGCTGGCAGGTCCAGCAGCTCTTGTTGGTAAAAAAGCCTATGATCTTAGGGTCCACATTAGCAGATATACCATGTGCAGCCCGCTTATTTACTTTCTGATTATTTCACTGTTGTTTTAACTGCAATAGAAAAAACTTGTTTTTTATTCCACTTGGATTTAAACTGCTAAGTTACAGTAGAGTAGCTCTTCAAGTTAAAGCTCCTTGCTATTATCAAAAACAGTTAGTTGTTCCTTACTACAAAGAGAAACAACTGTAAAGATAGGGTAGGTAAGTTAGCTCAGTACTGTGATTTATCAGCTGAAATGTAACTAGAACCTCCCAGACAATTAGCCTCGATGGATCCTGAGTGCTCTGACACCTACTTTAAGTGTGGACCCCAATTAAGTTATTCATTTTCACTGGACCCAAAAAAAGTTCTTACATTTTATTTTCTGAGAGCAGAAAGAGTTTCATGATCATGAGATGCATTATTCTTTCATACTTGCTTATGAATGGACCAGGTTCTTAGGAATAATACCTGGTAAATCTAACAGGTTAGAAACTGACTTCAGAACCAATCTGGAAATGGAAGATATGTTGAAATATTTACAGCATAAGGCAGGACTGCTCCTCTACAGAGGCCTCCCACACAAAGCAGAGTAGACAAGCTCCAAATACTGAAAGTGGGTTCACTGACAAATTATTTTAAAATGTGATTTTAAAATGTCCTGTTGTGGCAGGAGAATCATATTTAATCAACAGGCCTTGCCTCTGTGCGTTGCATTTTCAGTGAGACCAATTTTAATTGATTGAGGCATTAAAAGTAGTTCATCAATTTTCAACAAACAGACGTTTTTTCTCCCCCTGCCCCTGCCACTTGTATGTTTTGGGCCTTAAAATACTGAAATCCTCCACACAGAAATATGATGTTTTCATTTGCTTGCCCTTCACCCTGCTCATGGGAAAACGATAGCGTAGGACTTCAAAGAAAGAGGTTTCCCAATACCTGGTAGAGAGATGCTTAAAACTGTGTTTAATGCAGTAAATGTGTACAACTAACAACTCAGACATCACCCCCAAAGTAGACATTTGAAATTGAGTGCAGAAAAAAAAACACAACAGGAAATTGCACGCAGACTGATGGGCAACATTAAGAAGGTACAAGGCTTGCAGCGTATCAAAGAACTCTGCAAAACTGACAACTGGCAACAAACATTCGCACATTGTCAAGTCGAAAGTTTGGCTTTTTTTAAACAAAATAGGCTCATCAGTGATTCTGACTTCATCAATAGTATTTTGCCCTTCAGGCAGCATACAGTGAAAAGGTGGTTACACAAGCTTCGCAAATAAATGCTTTTAAAGTCATGATGTAACAAGAGCATATTTAGGTCCAAGACTTTCTGCAGAACAATCATTCGACTGGCATTCTTTCAAACATACAAACAGAAAGATCAAAATAACTGTCACATCAGAAACCGGCTATCACCAGCGTATCTGGAAAATAAATCCAGGATGATCTTTCATAAGCAATGCAGCTAACATATAATTCTTTAGACAAATATATATACATTTGCTTGCAAAGTATTTCTAAATAGTCTTTTCAAAAAGTATTGTTAGAGTAGTGCAATATAACTTTATCAGCAATTGCAACCAATGAGAGGTAACCCAGAGAGGACCACAGGGACAGCTCCTCTCGAGGATGCAGTCCTGCCATTC
>WAAD01027824.1:20582-40002 GCA_013389945.1 Fregata magnificens
GATGCAGTCCTGCCATTCTCCCCTGGGCAAAAATCCCCTTTTATGTCACCGGGAGCTACGACTAAGAGCTGTGCACAGGTAGTCCCTTAGGAATGAAGTCTCTGCTCACTACGTGGGGAGCTGAGCGTGGAAGTCTACATGTAGCTATCAGAATATATCCCCAAGTACTCGTTATGCAGTGGCCACTAAGACATTTGAAATGTAAACATTTCTTGTCTACGTTCCATGTAATTTATAAAATGATGCAGTTCCCATGCAGTAGGGCACAATCATATGAGAGAAACTGACTACATTATTAGCTAAGGAAATAAAACTGGTATATCAGTTTTACCAGAACTGCATTTTTTTCCTCTACACTATATTTCACACTGGTAACAGGTAATGTGTTATATCATAAAGCATATTAATATGATCTTGTGATTTGAAAGCAAAAACATCATCTGCAAGATTTCCATATTAAAATAGTTGTGTGCACAAAAGGTGTTCACAGCATGACACCCAAAGCAATATGAAGTTAGTTCGATAGTATTTCCATTACAGCAGAACTATGAACTTCATTCACTAAACTATGTAGTACAAATGAAGATTACTGGTACATATAGAAAAATCAGATAGGCAATCAGTTACAAACCTGGCAGTATTTTGAGAGAGACAGAGATTTTTAGGTCTTATAATGGAATGATAAAAACGGTAGGAACTTGTTTTGGGAGCTCCAGAAAGAGATTTGCACTTGGTGTTTCTCATTATCTTATAAGCAGCCTTACTGCACAGGAAAATGTTGCACCAGGAGTTAACATCAGGGTCTGGAGTTCAAAAAAATCTGCTAAAACTTAAGTGCAGTAGGCTCCACTACATTGTATTTCTCTTGAAATGTAGAAAACATAGAAAATCGTAATGGTGACTTACTGGATAAAAATATTAATGCTCACAAATAAAATCTGACACATTTTGAGTCAGATTTAAGTTTACACCTTTTGTAGATTTAGTTGGCATGATTTGAGTATTTCAGGTACCCTTGACCATCAAGTAGCAGTGCATATTTACCATTTTAGATTGATTCCTTTAATGTGTTATGCTGTTTCTAACAAGGCTTTCAACTGGCAAAATCCCTGCTTGAAACCTTCGTCAAATGTGTCTTTACAGTGCAAAGTATATAGTCAACGAGAAATGCCTTTTTACAATATTTACAAAATCTCCCCATTAGATAAAAAGGCAAAATAAATAAAAAGCTTAGAGAAAGGAAACACTGCGTAGGCTGTAGGCTTTTTCTTTTATCCTCCCCCAGCAGATGCTAGTCTCCTCAACACGTGAAGTTGGCTAGCCAGGATTGTTTTTCTTCCTCTTGCTCGGGCTGTGACTGGGATCTTGTTTCAGTTCATGGTATTGCACCTGTTTAAACACAACATTCAGAAAGAAACTGGTCAGGTGGCGCTTGCTAGAAAAAAGAAAGATTTCTGTTTTTTTCCCAGGGCAAAAAGGAAAGAAAAAGAAAACTATCCCCCTGCAAACTACACAGATCTGCAGCTGTGATTCAACAACAGAATGACAGACCTAGAGTGAGAAGGACAAACAGCATTAGGAGAAGCCTGCCAGGCAGTAAAACCATGTACTGACATAAACTTTAAGAAGGTTACTTTTTTTTGTTTTCTCCATGAGCTCTAACAGAGAATGAACAGTATCCTCTTTAATGAATTGGATGAATATTCTTTGTGATGTTTCTTAAAAACGTGCTTATTTTCAAAGGCCTACCACAGGGGGGATCAGATTCAGAGTGGGCACGTGCACCCATACCTCCTGTTTATACCAGCTCTGAACTGAAACCGTTACCTAGAAATATGGAAGGTATATAATCTTTGTGATACTGGAGATGATTTATGTGCCTGACATTATCTTAATGCTTGTACCTTCTCAAGAGATTGTGTACTGCATTACAAAAGCTTGTAATTCACAACCAGCTTATTTTTAAAGGAGTTTATGAACATGGATGAACTGAGGCCACAGCAAAAAGTTTCACCTCAGGAGAGGAAAGGCTGAAGTGCTCTGAGTGCTGTCATGAGACACTGGGCAAAGCTGCCCGCCGCTGACTCTGTGTTGGTGCAGCTCCTTGCATCATTTGACCTTCCTATTCCCTCTCTGCACATCCTGACGGCCTCAGCTCAAGTGTCTCCTACACAGTGTCTTACCCCAATCAGATTCACATGGTGTTGGAGGCTGCTTAATACAAACTCTAGCACCCAGTACCATCTCCCAAATACTCGTCTTTTTACTGATTGCTCTTAAGCATCCTCAAAGGCACAACCAAGGTAGTAGCTAATTCCTCACTGCAGTCTAGCAGCCTCCTTGAGGTTCATGGACTATCCCCAGTGTGAGTTTGCAATTTCTTTGTGCTAAAGAATATAAAGTTGATTCAAAATAACTGCTTTAAAATTTGCTTAAAAACCCCAGAAAGTCATGATGCCACATATCAAATTAACTACCATACGAACACTTTAAAAAATATACACACCACTTGCACATCCGAAGGAACTCTGGATAGAAAGTCAAGTAGCTCATTGTTATCAATTGCATACGGACTTCGAAGCTTCTTTGTAAATTTATTGATGCCTGCAAGAGCAAACGTTCAAATGTTACTATCATATTTAAAAAAAAATATTTTTGGCAAAGTTCTAAAAAAGATTTTAGGATCCATTTCAAAGTCTAACATTAGCACTGAATTAATGAATGAATGAACTCAACCTCTAAAAGTCAGAATCTGCTGGTGTGGTTCCCTCTGCTTCAAAATGCAAAAGTTCTAGGCACATTTCCAAATTCCTCCAATACTTTTTTTGAAACTAATAGAAACTGTGGTTATTATGTGGAGTTTGCAGAAAAGAGAGGAATAAAGTGTAGTCCATTTCTGTGGTGGAGAGGATGAGCAGTAATGGGCTTAATTGCAGCACAGAAGGTGCAGGTTAGACACAAGGAAAATCTTTCCAATTCAAAGGATGGTGAAGCATATGGGAAGTAGTGAAGTCTGCATTACGTGAAGACCTTAGGATGAGTTTACACAAACCTCTGTCCAGGAATGACAGATACAGACCATCTGATGGCAGTGCAGAGAAGGGATGCGATGTCTCCCTTAGACACCACGGTCTTAGGATGCCTATTGACAATTAGTGTTTGGAAATACCAAGAAAATCCTCCCCAAACTAAGCAGAAAGCAGGTTTTTAAATTAGACTTGTTTTCTTATCATTACATACTGGGTTAGATTCATACACTTTCCACACGAGAACCTCGTGTGCTCTGGGAACACATGTCTAAAACACGGGCAGGAATGGTACAAACTGCACAGACTCTCACGTGTGTGGGAGAAAGCCAGGACAGCATTAAAAATGTGCTGTTCTGTGTAATTTATCAAGGCTGTATCAGAGATAAGATAATACAGTTTATCTTCCACGAAGCCTCTGGTGCCCAGGCCTTTCAGAAAGCTTTAGCAAAGACATAAAGCTTTGGGACGGAGTGCGCAAGCTGCAGTCTTCAAAACACCCACGGCCTCCCACTGATAGGAGATGCTGCCATCCCTTCACCTGCTGATTGAACAACGAATGCTGAGAAACAATATCTGAGATTCAAACACCTTTGTTTCAGAAGATCCTTTGCATCAGCAAACGACAGAAATTCAGGGCCTACCCCGCCGTTCATTGCACGTGGCCACTGAACCACCCATGGGTCAATTGAGGAGTCGGTATGGTCTTGCCTTGTCACATCTGCCAGAGAAAAGTACCAGTCACCCCGTGAAAGCAAATGCATGAACAAATCATGGTCAAGGCTCAAGAAAAGAGCTGAGCAGATGAGATGGGACACTACAGGAGAAGTAAAATACAACAAGGGGATTTGGTCTTTTCCAAAAGCTCGAAAATTTTCTGATTAAAATAATTTTCTTTATACCCGTTCCCACATAAGTGGATGGGATTAGAGTGCAGAGGTGGTTCCTGCTCCACCCTGGCTAAGACACCACGTGTTCAAGGACCAGTAGTCTGCATGGGAAGAAACATGGCCAGGAGGGAAACAGCTGAGAATTTCTTGCTGGGGCAGGCTGAAAGAGGCAGTCCCTAGTGATGCACAGAAGAAAGACAGCTATACGAAAGACTGGCCATAACATGGAGGAATTTTCCTTTAAAAACCTCTGCCTTCCCAAAGAACAAAACGGGCAGATGCTGCTACAGACCAGCTCAAACTTTCCTACGGATGGAAGTCAGACAACAGAGGTCATCTGCTTTGAAGTGCAGGATGGACAAACGGGATCAAGAGATGTATATACACTGGGGAGGCTAGAAACACACAAGAATGGAGAAAACAGGCATGTGTTTGGAATACTACATTTTTTGAAGGGGAAGCTGCTCATAGCCACACGCAGAGCGATGTGGCTCTGTGCGAATGCGTTTCACCCCGAGGAGGTCTGGACTGCTGGAGCTGCAGCTATGCAGTACCTGGCTGGTCTCCCAGCATGACGCAAGAGAAATAAGTCCCTAAAGAAGGGATCCCCAGACACCCGCTGAACAAGAAGCCACCTACACTGAAATGCAGGAGAAAAATGTGGAGCTGAAACCTCTAGTGAACAAAGGTGCTTCGAGTTGTATCTAGACAGATTAGGTAACTTGTGGGCAGGGAGGGAAGAGATAGAGGGAAAGAGAGCAAGGTGCATCCACAATAATTGGTGCTTATGTTATCCATCCATGGTTGGGGAGGCATGGACTCCAGTTTGGGAGTCAAGGCTCTGCCCTACCCGAAACAGAGACATTCCTAGGGGAGCGTGACCCCTCCCAGGGTATCGCAGGGCTATGTGTCAGCAGCTTTTCAAACAACAGTGCTGACTGTATACTTTTGTGGGTCTTGAAGGGGTATTATAATCTCAAGTTCTTGCATGAAATCAAGGAGACGTATGAAAGCAAACGTACAAGATGCCAGATCTGTCCGAAAAACTACAGAAAAAGGACATAAACCAAGTACTTCAAACTTCAGTAACAAGAGACCTACCATCTTGTGTGCACTAGGAAGAATGAAATTTTGGGAACAACCTAAGAGTTTGGGTTGCACCCAAGTGACATAGGGTATGTGGGGAATAAGTGAAATTCCGAGACAGGAAAAGACGCTTGCTTCTTTTAGTTCCATAAAAAAAAAAAATTGTTCAAATCCTCCATATTGGTTCTTCATTTTGTATATTCTGCTACATTTATTTGTGAAGACTCTGTAAGAATATTACTAATACTAACTGATATATAACAAAATTATTCTTTGGAGTCAGTTCAATGATTTTATGTTGTCTCTTGAGTTCAGACGTTTTTACAGAGGCATGACTGTTATTCTTTTATTCAGAAAGAAAATCTAGCCACAGATTTAATTGAGACAGTGCTCTTCACAAGTCTGCACTACTGAATAAGGGTACAGCTGCTGGTGGTATAAGATGTACAAAAAATGTACAAATGAAAACTTGGAGCATTATTTACAACAGATGTGCTAACGGTAGCTGTTTAAAATCAGTATAAAGAATAAATATAAGGACAAGTAGTGAGAGTTCGGATCAATCACGATTCCACCCCCCTAACCCCCTCCTGCTCCCAGTTTGTGTTCACTATCAACCAGCCAAATACCACATGTACCTTTCTGTCGGACTAAAGGTGACCCTTCAAACAGGTTTCTTGTTGCTGTGTTTACATACGCTTTCACAAGATAAAGTACTGCAGTAAAAAAGGCATATTGTCCTAAATGCACTATATAGATTGAAATGCCTCTGTTTGTGTATAAGTGGTGAAAATAAATCAGAATAATATCTAGACAAAGCTACACTTTGATATATGAAAAATCCTCATGGCTACATGTTTATAGTATGATGAAGTCTAGAATGCCAGCCAAGAAAAATGCATTTTGCAGGTGGGCCTAAATCTTTACGCAGTTGTGATTTTTAACTAACGTGCCTGTTTCCATCATGGTGCAGCTTCATGACCATAAATACAGAAAAGTACTGACAATGTAAGTCATCCCTTAAAAACCAGTTTTTTCTAAGTGGCACAGACAGTTAAAAAAGGCTTTACTTACCCCAGACAAGGACAATGTATCTCAGCGGAATGAAATACAGGATGAGGGTGAACACAGAGAGGGCAACAATCGCCAGCCAGCTCAGGAATGGGACAGTCCAGTTGAATGTACTAAAAGAAAAATTAACAAAAGTCAGAACTGTGGTCACCTGACAGAGCCAATAACAGAACAAATAATGGGCAGGACAGGGGGAGAGCTGCCAGTTTCCATCGGTAAGAACAAACTGAAACTACAAATGAATGCATGGATGCTGGACATCAGGACGAGCTTGGGCTTGGACCCACTCCCAGTGGAAATGAAAGGAGGTCCTGGCTTCACCCACTCGCCTGCTGAACGGCACCTCTCCCTGGCCCAGCTGTGCACACTTTCCAGAGGAAGCATTGCTCCGCTTTTCAGAAATGTCAGTGCCTCCCCTCCATTCCAGCATCAGGCAAAACACACACATTTCCCTTCTCCCCAAAGGTACTCACACAGGCAACCCAAATTCCCTTCTTCAATACCAGTGCAAAGGTAGGATATACGAGTTAGAAGAGTACTGCTAAGGCTTTTGTTTTATCTCCTGCCTGCTCTACCACAAGGACAGAGCAAGCAGTTAAAGGCTGAGCAGGGGCCTTCCCCCTGCTTGATGTGCCATCAAGCACATCTTGCACTCCCTGGTCAGGAACCCTTCTGTCTTGGGGGGTACATTCAGGAAAAGGCAAGTGCATGGGTATGCAAAGCTGGAAACTCACCCGTGCACCTAAGAAGAAGAGGGTTAGGGAAAAGGAGGGGACAGAACAGTCAGTCCTGAAGACAGGGATAATGCAACAGCAATGGCTGAAAGAAGGAAATAAAAACACTTCGGGTGGCAAAAAAGAAAGGAGAAAAAGGATGGAAAGAGAAAAAAAAGGAGGGAGTGGCATAAGATAAAGTACATTGTAGGAAAAGCAAAGAAAAACTTTATCATTCCAGATAAAATAAAATGAAGTAAAGTTTGTTTCTTTATGGATAAAGGAAGAGAACTTCTGGGATCCCATCAGAGTTTCAGGACATCAGCTTTCCAAAGAAGCCCCAGATCAAAACATCCTCAATAAGGGTCCTAAATTCTACACTGTGATAAAAAACTGCTGATCAGCTCATTTTGCAGAGGTTGAAGTGGGGGCAGAGAGGAAGGGAAAGCTAACGAATCTTGAAACAGCCATGCTGTGGCTCTCCAACCTCTGTGTGCAGGGAAGAGAGAAAGGCCAGATGGCCAATTTATATATATGTCCCATGGGAATGCTGGTTAAAGGGAGGTTGGCTCAACGGGATTGTTCCAAGAAGGCATCACCATGTCAAAGGTGTTGCATGACATTTATCCAGAAGGAAAATGTGGCTTTGGCTCTAAATAGTCTGATGATACTCTTTAAAGTATTACCACTAGCTACATGCCCAATCAGTGTGATTACATTATTTTGGCTTCTCTGGCTGAATAATTGCAATTATCTGAATTGCTAGCCATATTTTTCATAATGAGCTCTGGCTTCCTGTGTTTATTTGTCTTCTTTTCTCCCTGGCAATTTTGACATGTCTCCAGAGTGAACATTATGTTAGTGTCACTTGGTGTAGGATCACTCCCTTTCTCCTCAGGGGACACCTGCTCTTTTCCCCTCTTCTGCATGCATTTGGGATGAACAGAAGGTTGAGGGTCTGCTCATGTTCCTGTGACTCGGCTTTGTGCAATGGATCACAGACACGCCATGTGTGGGAACACTGGCTCCTCACTTAGCAAACCTCCTTATGTGCTGTGTTAGCACAGCATTCAGTACAGGTTTCCCATTATAGTTTTAGGAACAAATTACAAAGATTTATAGGAAGATTCAGTCTCACTCGGTTTAGAAAATTCTGTTGCTCTCATCTGGTATATAATAGAAAAAACCCTACTTCCAAAATGCGCAATTAGAAAAACTTAATCATCAGGAAAACTTCCATGAACAGTCTTTTGATAAAAGACTTCTTTCAGAGAGAGGCTCATTTTGCTTGTCTGGAAAACTTGTGCAATACAATGTGCTTGCGCCTGCCTCTGCTGCTGTGAACATAGCCTGCCTGGAAGTGTCCCCACGGGAATGTTTCCCAGGCTTTCCTGTGAGGGACTTTGCTCTTTAACGCATAAATGGCAACCTCTTCTTCATCCTGATTCTGATATGCTTGCTGTTGCTGACAGATTTAAAAAAAAAAAAAGCAGAACAGCATGATAGATGATCCTCCTGTTTCCTGCAGGTTGACCTCCACCCAACGCATCAGTTTCCTAAAATTCACTTCCAAAAGTCAGTACTTATTTGGGGGCTGCACCCCTTGCACAGGCTATGGTCTCATAGGTGTGGAACACCAGCACACTGCCGATGGCACCGGCAATGGACGAGACGGGTGCCTTATGCTCCTAGATCACACCCAGAACAAGGGAACACACAGCTTCAACTCTCCTGTAAGATGCGCTGTGTGTGTCAATGGAAGCTTTACAGCAAAGCCGCTTGTGAAGGTTTTCTAACTCGGTGTGGCTCCCGGGTCATCTCTCTGCCTGCCCTCTCCGCCCGTAGCAGAAAGGAGGTTGCAAAGGCACTGCTCCCAACTTCTCATCCGGCGAGGATGAGATGCTCCCGGCTTTCAGGGGCAGAAAGCCAAGTCAGTCCTGTCCCTGCTTTGTAGCTGACAGCTGGAAGATGTCTTTCTGGAACCCGCCTGATCTCAAATAATAAACCTTACACTGCTGTTCACTGACCGTGCCGAGAATACACCAAACTTCCTGCAATAAATCTCAGAAACTCTCTTGCTTAAGGCCTGAGTTTGTTGGCAATTCTTATATATCATGTATTAGGTGTTACAAATTACATATGCTGTACGAGGAAAGGTTTTGCTGACTCACATAAATGCAACACTTCCAGCAATTGAACATATGTATATCCTTAAAATCTGAACCCCCTATTCAGCTCTGCTGATTTCCTTTATCAAAGCTGCATTTTTTGTTATTACTTTTAAATAACTACTGTTAGGCCTTACAAGATTCGCTTTCTGCTTTACTTCAAAGCCTTAGTTCTGATTTTTTTCCCCAATTAATACATTTCTAAATTCCAAAACTAATATGACAGGATTTTCATTAACTGAGGGCCTCCACAAAGCAGAGTAAATACAGATGAGTTTCAACAATGGATCATCCAAAACTGCAGTCCCCCGCAAAAAAAAAAAAAGAAGAAAAAAGGTCTAACACTTTGTACCTCAGCTTGGAAAAAATATGGACAGTATCAGAGAGCAATCCAGCACCTGTGTCAGCACTTACTTCTTGATCCTTTCTCCAAAGGAAGCCACTTCATCAAGGATATTCTGGACAGTGACACACACCTCCTGGATGGCATAAAGTCTATTCATAAATCCTTTTTTTTCACTGTCCTAAAGAAAAGAATAGGAGTAGTTGAATAAAAGAATTTCTGACTGTAGGAAAAGGACCATGTGTCCATCAGCTAAGTTTGAAAAGCGCATGTGTTACAGATTCACCAAAAAGTAATTGGTAAAACCTGGCAATCGGAAATTGTGTTCTTGTCCTTTAAGCAGAGCATATGGACAATAAGTATGTTGACAATAAGTATGTTTTAGTATACATGCTGAGCACCACACAATTTTGTTTGTCATTGCATTAGTTTCTAAATACATACATTTCAATAAGCCAGGTCTCTGGTTTATAAAGACGTTGGAGGTGCCAACCTCATACGTTGTGCACTCTCTCAAGTGATAAAAGTCAAAAGGTGGAATAAGGGCAGTTTGTCGAAATGCTGGTTCTTGCACTGATGTAGGCACCAGCAAGATAAACATTTCTTGTGGGAGGCACTGAGCGAGAAACCAGAAACACTTCAGCTCCTACAGACACGATCCCCTCTGCCTCACGAGGCTCCACATGGGATTTTGCCTTCCCTGCTCCTTCAGACCACGCTGGGCCAGACTGCGAGGATGAAACAGAAAATGCCAAAGTCACCTTGACCTGATATGAAGATGTGCTGCTCTTCTGCTTAACTCGGACCATCAGAAGCATTTCATTTAGCTTGGGAAAGATACACTCATATTTAGCATTTCGTATCACACGCCACTATTTTATACATAGTTTTGTGTATCTATTACACACATGGCAACTCTGCCAGTCCTTTAACACATCCTCCGTGCTTCTTTTACTCTGCCATCCATTAACACTGCAGCATTAGGACACCCCATACACCCACAGCACAGCCGGCGGCATCCGCACCAGGCAAACCTGTGCACATCATTCAGCGGCAGGCGAGCCACTAAATACATGTTTAAGTTGTCAGACGTACCCGTGCCTCCCCCATCACCTACCTTTCTGCTTGGCTGGTGAGCACGTACTCGTTCTCTCTCTCATTTTTCCTTACTAACATTCAAGTGCCGCTGCGCACGAAATATATGGGAGATGCAACTCTGACTGCCTTTGCAGTATGATTAGTGCAGCCCATGGCTCCAAAAGCATACAAAATGCCAGCCATGGACAAAATGAAAGATGCAGGGGAGGTGTCATTGAAGGAAGTAATTTAATTACCTCCTTACTTACTCAGGTTTCTATACACTATTGGACTTTGACTCACAAAGCCATCAGTTTACGGTAATGTAAAAGTCTAACCATAATTTCGTTTTTGTTTGTTAAATTTATCAAGAGTCTTTGTGCCCCTAAAAATATGGGGCTTTTTTCAAAAACAGAGTGACCATTTGTCCCTCAAAAGCAGGAACCACCCTCATTAAGACATCTTCTGTGGTCTTTGATAGATTTGCCATCAATTGTCCTTCTTTCTGCCAGCTCAAGCAGACTTTGCCTCCTAGAAGAACCCAACAAGGTGCTGCTCAAGTACATCAACGCACTCATGGACCATTCCTCAACTGGGCCTCCTCCCGCTCTGATGACCTCTTCTTTTTTCCCCAAAAAGCTTTCTGTCTCTAAACCCAGACAGGCTGCAGCATCAAATTCATGCAGAGACAACAGCATTCTCAAAAATATGCTGTGTTAGATGGGATTAAAATGAAGCATCACCATGGAAAAAAAGAACAATTTCTCTTCATTTTTTCCCAGACTACACGTAACTCAAAAGTTTATGTTCAACATTTCCAATGGATTGATGCCATATTACCCTATCTAGTTTGAATTTGATTAATGTTTTCTCAAAAGAAGAAGTGGAAAGGAAATATTTCCAGATTAGCAAAATATTTGATAAAAAAAGTTGTTCAAGATTTTGCTATCCCAAACCACACAATACAACAGTCTCTGTAATTGACTCCAAAGTCCAGCACCTAAGAAATTAGCATATGTTGCACTTCATCTTTCTTTTCTTCTCCTGATGCTTAATTAGCAGACAGTATATTGATTCACTTATTTTGTTGTAATTTTTGCTGTCCTAATAAACCAGATTGGATGAGGAAAACATCATTTAACGTTTAATCACCTGAAGTTACTTCAGTGACACTGGTTCTGCAACCATGTTGTCAAGATTTCTTGTGAAGAGGTTGAAAGTATTTAGCTACAGAACACAGACTGTCTAAAAATACACAATCATGAGCGAGACAGACAGACAGAGATGGCAAAACTACTTCCAATGATTGAGTGTAATTTAAAAAACCAAACACTTCAGAGACAGCAAAACCACCAGTTTCTCAGGCAATGTGAAAGAGCTTATGTTCTCAGTCAAGATTAATAATTACCTATATTAGGAAGAAATATTTTTGTTTTTTGAGGATGACCATAACCACAACCACCGATATCAACTACACCCAGTGCTGCACAGTAACACCGAGTCATTTGTGAAGTTATTTCCTTAATATTTATTACATTCTTGAAGCCTTGGCAATGAGAGCATTATTGTCCTCAAGTATACAGCTTCAGAGGAGGTGCAGCATATATCCAGTGCGTTTCATTTGTTATCAGGAAGGAGATACCTGTTCTATTCCTTCAAGTAAAACACATACTTGCAATACTGGAGAAACATGAAAAAAATCTGTTTTCTCATACAGCAGAAGCGAACAATAAGCCATACAAAAATCACAGGTATTTTTCTGCTTTTCAAATACGTATACACTTTGCCTCTTCAGTTTTGTTTAACAGATTCTGCCCTCTCTGTAAAGTTATCTTGATTTATAATTGCATGAGAAAAGAATTATGTCACTGTAACTAAACCACTACCCTTTGTGACGTCTCCAGAACTCAAGTGCGATTACGTTCAGAGGTCCTGAGGCTTTTTTTCTTTACAAATATTTTACAAGACAAACTTGTACCTTTCATTGAAAACACATCTGTTTTAAATCATTCTCCCCCCCCCCGCCCCAAACCCCAAAAGACAGAAAGAGACAGAGAAAGAATCACTATTTCCACCCCCCTGCACCTTCTGAGCTTAAAGAAAATTTGTTGACGTACTCTGAGGCAGGAATAGACAAAACAGCACAGGAAAGAGAAGGCAGTCAGAAGGATCAGGGTTCGGCTTTGCTTAAACTAATTCCACATGCCCCACAACTATTAGCTGTTTTTTATTTCCTGCTCCAAAGATTTGTGGAGAAAATAATCTGGGCTAGGGAAAAGCTGCACTTATTTTCTTCCAGCAAGATGCTGTGTTAGCAAATACAGCGTATGAGCCACCTTGAGCGAACCAAGGTTCTTAATAATCCATTTTTCAAACACTACTGGTATTTCCTTTCCAAAGAAAGAGATGGGCTGTGACTGGAATCAATTTCATCATTTGTATGGCTACAATTGCCAAGTTTCTGGAAATAATTGCCATTTAAATAGTAGATAAAATTTATGATACAAAGCTAACAACAGCTTTATTACTATTTAATTTCTATTATTTGTTTGTTTGCAGTAGGCTTAAGGTATGTGAAAAGCAAGATGTTTGCTAGGGGATGGCTTTAAGCATAAACTGTGAAAGCAAAGTCAAATTGATGTTGATAGCCTGACTTGAATTTACAAAAGGGAATGAACCCAAAGTAAAGACTGAGACCACGTCCTCCTCCTCATTCATAGGAAATTGTAGATTACAGATTGATATACTGCTTGGCCAATAATAATACTTAACTCTTGTATATAGATTTTCAAGCATAACCATATTTTACATTTGCTGAAACCACAGCAAAACAAAGTAAGTGACTGGCTCTAGACTGTGTGGACCTAATTCAAATGAAACCTTGAACAGAACCCATGTTGTCTGACTCTCTTTATTCAGTGGACTATGCTTCCAATCCCATGATAAAATAGGGTCATTTAGGAAAGGACTATGTGTCCAACCCCAAACCTCTCTCTTCGCTAGGTTAAAGTGCATTTACGAAACAAACATTTCAAAAGGGAAAACAGGAGAAATAAATAAGCCAGACTCAAAAGTAAACTTTGATGGAATTAAGCCACGAAAAAAAAGAGTTTTAAGTGAAAGGAGACAGTTTTAGTACAGAGAATAAAGCTCTGAGTATTTTATGGTGGATAACTGTCCTATTAATAACTGCTAAGTTGGCGAGAAAGGCACAGATCATAAAACCAAAAATCATGGGAGACTTTCAAGAATAGAAGTAAATTTCAAAATTTTTACGAGACGCTGTCTGGGAAAAAGGCTCCAGATGGATCTTCCAAAAACACCCCTCGTTGCCCAAGCTGGTGTGATAGAGCACCTCTGTACAAACCAAAGCGACTGAGACAAAGCGAGACTAACTTGTGATAGGTACAGAGAGAGGATATGAAGCCACCAAGAGCAAGAGCGTTCACCTGGTATACTGTAAATGCTACAGTCCTGTCACTTGGCTGCCAGAAGACACATGTGCTCTTCTTTGCTTGTGTCATGCTGGACTACCTGTGGCCACAAAAGCATAGCCCCAGAGCTATCGGTGAGGAACCCCTCTAATCACCCCTTCACCTTTAGTAACAAACCTGTAAATCTCTATTACTTGAATAGAAGAATACTAATTCCATGAGGAAACGCTGCAGATTATTTCAACTAATTATTGCTCGCCAAAGCAGAGCCCGTCCATAGGCCCCGTGTCGTCCCCTGGCATGAGTCTCAGCCACGTGCAGGGCTGCAATGCCCTGGTAGACCTCCCTTTGGAGACTAACGAAGTAGACCCAGAAGTGTCGGTAGGAAATGCATTAGCCCTTTACTGGCAGGATTCATTAGTACCTCCCAGGGAGGGCATGCAGACACTGACTGTTGAATACCACCCGATGGTCTGGCCGCTGCTCAAAAACCTGTCACTGGGGATTAATAGCCTCAGCAATTACCTCCCAGACTCTAACCTCTGCTTTCTGGGAAGGTCACTAAGAAGAAGATAGTAAGCCAACACTATTCCAGCTCTGGAGGCATTTGATCTCCTCCAGGTCTTCTGTACCCCTATCAAAAGGCTTCAGATCCAGTGATGGATACATGGGTAAGTCATTATTTTATCATTTGCTCAGGGAAATGGAAAGAGGTCAGACAACCACAATGATATTTTTATCTTAAAGCTGACTGAGGAAGTGCGATCATGAGGTAAAGCTGAATGGTCCCCAGGACCTGGAAAGGTGCATGGGGTGACCTGAAACTGGCCTCCTCCATTAAGTCTGTAATGAACTGAGAGGGTCAGGGTTTTTTAACCGCTCTTCCTTCCTGAAGGCTGCCACTTGTGGAGTATCATAACCACCTGGTCTTGCCACTTCTTAAATTGAAAAAGACTCTTGGACACGTTAAAACCTTTCAGTGGGACCTTAATGTTTTAGAAGTTTCCACACTTCCAGTAAGCCAGCTCGTAACTCTTCAGACTTTCAGTTATTTTCAATAGTGACTGATGGCATGCCAGGCAGACAGGTACCTGCGTATATTCTCCCCTTAGCATCAATAAAAGAGAAGGCCTGGCTGGTACTCATACCATCCTGAAAAGGAACAGTGGGAGCAGGCTTCCTTACAGCGCTGGCACAATTTCACATCTGACATCGAATCCCAGGGTTACGTAGATAACCAGAATTGAGCTTTTAAATTGTGGGCTTCACTTTTGCCCATACTACCTGGCTTCACACCTTCAGTGGCCACATTTTTAAGACACTATCAGTTGTTTACAAACGCTCAATACGTCACCTCTAAAGTCTACCTGCTAACATGGGTCTTTACGTGTGCATGGAGAATAGATCTGAAAATAATTGCTAATGCCTGAATGCAAATCAGGCTGAGGATTTTCAAATATGGAGAAAATCACATAATCATTGAGAGAGTAGGGTTTTACAGAGAGAAATGGTATTTGTGATCACGATTATTAAAGAAAGAAGCAATAAAATGTTATTGCCTAAGTAAGCATTCCATATTTAAAACAGCAGAAAGTAGGCACAATAGAAACCATATAAACGCGCGGACGAAAACACTGAAGATTCACTGTTTATGAAGACACCATGCCTGTGAGCATGAATATTACAACAATCTGTTCTTCCTCAAACATACACTGCGAGTTGATAAAAATCATTTTGAACCTTCTGTGACTTTTTGGCACTACCACCTATATAACGAATTAGACTTTTTCATGTGTAATGAACTGCTGCAGTGCTAGAATGTAAATATAAAATCAGCACACACACACAAAAAAAGTCAAGAGCTACAGTAATAATTCTAGGGAAAAAGATGATATTGCAAGCTTTCTACAAAGTAGAGAAGTAACACTTTAATGGCAATTCTTATGTAAATTCTTATTAAATTGAGACTTTTTTGCCACTGCTTTTTATTTTCTCTTTCTTCCTACTACATTCCACAGTATTGCCTAATGCTGTTTAAATCTGTTCCTTCCTGATCCCTCCTTCACTGCACATTTTAATACTGTAAAGGTAACACTCCAGATAAAACACAGAAACACGAATGCAATAGAGCCAGTTAATGGAGTGACACGCCATTTCACTGTAGGGCCATCTAGTTGGGGGGGAACAAACACTTAAGTTTTCCTTGCATGATACCTTTTTGGCTAATGCTAAACCTTTATGAGGTGTTTATTTCATAAACACTCTAAGCAAATATATTACTTGAAAAGGGTGGAAGCTTGTTTGTTCATGGTGATACACTCAGGGGGCAAAAAGTCAACAATGCCAAATAATGCTGTGACTTTCTTGACATTATTTTGGAAGGAAACTTAACAAATTAAGGCATTTTGGGGTTAAGCATTGGGGTGATGAGAATCCACCAGGTGCATCTGCTTTATGTTCAAATTTGAAAAACCTGAAATTCTTCTCTTGGCTCCCTCTTCTTCTCCCCTTCACCCTGTTCTACTATATTTAAACAAGGGAAGAGAGAGTTTCTTTACGCAAGACAGAACTATTCTGGACCTTGACAGTGATCTCACTAATATTCCTCTTGTATCCTGTCACACTGATGTCATCCAACAGAGGCTAACACAGAAACCTTGGTGTATTGTCCAGCAGTTGTTTGCAGTAGCTAATTTGCCTAGAATACAGTCCTAAGGTTCTACTAACAAAAAACTTTGCCCATGGTTTTATAGTTGGATTTGTAAATTCCAGTGGTTCTAACAGCATTTACCCTCTATCTATGCTGAATGCAAAGCTGCAGTTAACAATGTGTTCATTAATGCAGCTCTTCAAGTTCCGTGATACAAGTGTGAAGAATGACAAATTTAAAAGTTAAATCTCAAAGCTCTAATAATCTTAAAAAGCTGAGAAAAGAGCCTGCTAGTTCTATTGGAAAGAGTTATTTTAAATAAGGACAGCCCTGCCATGTGAGAGCCTGGGAGGATGGTAGGGTGAAAACAAGTCATATCAACTAGTATAAAAATTCTGCATTCAGGTGGGGGTAAGAGAAACAGACAGAGAAACCAGAAAGGGAAGGCTGAAGGATTGCAGGTAGTGAAACACCTGAATTTTTGAGATGCTTATCTAAATCACACCCTCACATTTTTGTTGTCCACTCATTACCAACAAGAGCCTCATCAAAATAATATAGTGCTCTGTTTTGAAAGTTTAAAGTAGCCTCAAAATTTATCTTTCAATAAATGTCTAGGCAGCGGTCACTGATTGATACGAAAGGAAGATTATGGTGTTCTGCCGGAGTTACAGTCATTTAAAATTTCAGTTGCAGTTGTGAAATACATTGGCTTGAATGTTGCAGATGTAAAAGTTTTGATGTTTTAGTGTATGCATGTGGAACATAATTTTCATTTTCTCCTTGAAAAGATTATGGTAATGATAAACATGCTCTTGGGCAGAGGATAAAGACTAACTATTCAAGATCACCTCCGTACCGGGCTAGGACACTATCTCTGCACCAAAGTCTGCATTTAGATTTACTTTACTGTGTCTGGAAGTTTCCCAGTCCTGTGTTGACAGGATATTATGATCTTATAATTCTTATGTAAGTCGTTCACCTAAACAAACAGAGATAATGATTTTACACTAATTTATTGGCTGGACCTGGCAAGCCTAAGAGATAGCAGCTGTAATTGCTTCTGATGCCAAAAGAGCTGCATCTCCAATGCAGGGCTACAGAGGGTAACCTCAAGGTTGTCACCACCACTATATGAACTGCCACCACAACAGCCAGCAAAAGGAGTAAAATACTGATCTAAAAGACGATTCAGCACTCCAGCGTTAGATTTCTACTTTAAAGTTGATACAAACTATTCTCTGGCAGTGTTCTCCTCAGGAGGAGGAATGTGGTCTTCCTCTATCCTCTTCCTGTTTCGCTACCATTGATTAGATAACTAAACTGCATATCACTAAATATTGGTGAGAGGTGTCTTACTCCCTCCCTTCTGCCTTTGGTTACCACGCTAAAATACCCAACTCCTTTTTAAGCTGGGCTATTGCTCTGATGTTTCTCTCTTATGCTTACAGTTATTAACAATATGTTTAGATCAAACACATACAAAAACAATTTTGTATTTCAAAATTCATGTGATTGTGCCTTGGACTGCTGATATTTTTGGTTCACAGAAATCAAAAGGGATTTCTTCCCCTGAAATTTCCTTACCCAAACCCGCACACACAGTTTTAGTACTAAATTACCTGTACCTGATCAAGCAGACTGCTGAGCAGAGGACTACAGAAATGGCTTTAGCATTGGTATTTGCTGGCCAAACTGTGCTCTTTCGGGACAATCAATCCAAACTTTTTGTCTGTTTTAGATTCCAGTGATTTAACTCAATGGCAAGTTGCTATGAAAAAAGGCAAATGAAACCATTTGCTTAGGGACAAGCTCAGAGAGACTTAAAAACAACAGGCATGACTCTCAGCGGCTGCATGTTGCTACCATAGCCTGAGGTCAACAGAGCCCAGATGGTTTATACCAGCTGAAGACCAAGCCCTAAAATCTGAAACACTTGATTGCTGTCAAGTGCTCAAGGATTAAACAAAACTCACCCCTAAAGGAACCTGATCTGGAAAAGAAAAGCATTAGGGCTTATGCTCAGCTAAGCCAGCAAGTGTAGGTTATCTGAAATATTTCATTCCAAACATGAACCTATAGCAATGAAGATGAACACAGTAATATGTGAGATCTGGGTGACATTCTTCATATGAGTTGGATGTTTAAAGAAAATCATCTTGGAAGCAGTTTGGGATTGAATTCCATGGTGGTGAACAAGACAATGGTCAGAAGAACCACGAACATTCAAAACCAAAAAGCACAACACCATGATCATGTCACTAGCTCTACTACTTCAGCTCAGAAGAAATCCTGCCATGTCTAAGTAACATTCCAAAGACAATGCATATATAAATGTAGCTACAATTATTCAAGGAATCTAGAAAATATTAATAAATTGAAGAAACATAGACAGCCTTTCAAAAACAGTCCTTTTTTACATAATTCCCCTGGATAAACGTTCAAACTCTGCTTTTGGAAAGTCACGTAGTGTAGAAAAATAGTTTGGCATTTGAGGCAAAACAATATAAAAAGGAGGAAAAGAGCAGCATCTAGCAAATATCCCTGAAAATATTCCGGGGGTACAGTGGGTGAGGAGCCATGAGTGAACCAAGAAGTCTAGGGTCCCTTTGGAGAAGGTCCAGAGAAAAAGCCTGGAAGGGCTCCACTGCTGATTTTCTCTGTATGCTTATTTCACTGAAATGAGGAAAAAACCTGCTCTTTGTTTATTAGGAAGTACTGAAATTTTGGAAAAGATCTAAAGCTGAGCCATCTAGTGAAGATGGGGTGGGTCCATGAATATGCAAAATCACAATGAAGGGTAATTTGTAACAATGTTATTTTAATGTCTAACCACTACAACAGTCTGTTCTACATTCACTTTAAATATGCTCCAGCATGCTAATGTCTCAGAAGGAAAAAAGCACATTTTTATGCTGGACCACAGTAAATTATACTCTGAAAACTTTGTGAGAAGTGCTGA
>WAAD01027824.1:42463-58623 GCA_013389945.1 Fregata magnificens
GTTTAATATATTTACTAATCTGGATCAAAAAAAAGGAAGGTTGAGATGCCAAGTTTATGGGTGACAGAATTACTTAAGGAGGTGATGTCAAATTTCTCAGGAATATAACAAGGTTAAATGAATGACTGACACCAGTGGTTTAACTTTACCTAGCGCCATTATATAACCTGATGAGGTAATTTCAGCTGAAGTACTGAATTCAAGTTAAAAAATAAAAATAAAAAAGCAGATCCGGAAAAATGCAGACACGAGCTATTGAAATAATGAAAATTGTGTGAAGAAAAATAAGACAATGTGCAACAGAAAGTACTAGGACATTTTAATTTACACAGAAGATGAATGAACATAATCAAGATATTCAAAATAATGAATGGTTTAGAGAAAGTAATTGGGACTCTTAATTACTCCCGTAAGGCGGTAGAGAGAAATGTTCCATGAACTTGAAAGGCAACAGAGGTAAAACTGATAAAAGTAAATTCTTTATTCCATACAATGCAAGACTCACTGGTGGAGCTCACTGCCAAAACAGCATTAATATGCAGAGCTTAATAAAACTAATGGCAGAATTAAGCACATACACCATCATTTTCCTGTGAAATTATCAAAATAGTGGGTAGAACAACTATCCATCATTTCAGACAAAAATACAACACAGTTAAAATCTCTCGTGGAACTCAAACAAGAGTTTGAGTCAGAATAGAGAGCAGAAGTTACTATGAAAATTAAGCATATACAATACACACATGAGCTGAAACCTTTCCTGTTTATTATTTGAGATGCTTGCATCTTTCTTAAAACATGTCAGAGCAGTAGTAGGAGAACAAGAAATCAATAGACAGAATCATGGAACTGCTGATGCTGTAGCCTAGAAAAAATACTGAGAAGTACAGTCCACGGCTTGCTAGAAAGGATTGCACAGATACGCAGAAAAAAAAAGTCTCCTGTTTTTTCACCCCATCCATATAGCCAAAATAAACTTCCAACAAACTTTCTGAACAAACAGGGTCACATAAGTGTTTTCCAGCTACAGCACTGATTTCTTCTAGAAGGAAAAAAACTTGCAAATTCTACTTGTGGCTAACCATTCCCATCCCAGATGAATAAATGGTTACTTTTACTGTGTTTTTCCTGGTTATGGAGATTGGGGTTAAAAGAATGTATGACATCCATGGTTGTAACATTAGTCACTTACACCAATACTTATGTCCTAACAGCTATTTTATGCTTTCTTCTCTTGAAGTCTGCCAATCCATCCTTTGAAACAGATTCATTTTTGTTACACGGTTGTATGACAGCACGTACAAAAACAAACATGTAAGAAGATCTCCAGCATTCTCGGGGAGGAGGGGAAATCTGAATACCTTCAACCCGATCTCAAATTGAAAATCATCTGAGAACCTCCGCTTTACATATAAAAACACAACAGCATTTTCCTTTCAGTTTGCTTACTATTTATTTATGTGATAGAAGAGCTTAGGAATCATCTCCTACCAGTCAGTGCCTGGAAACTTTGTAGGAATTTCTTCTTGGTACTGAGCTTCACCCTCACACGGACTCTGAGCTTTGGAGAAGCCAGCACTCCGGAGCACACAGCTCCCGCACGGCATCCTGCTGTATTCCCTTTGTATTGACTTTAGTGCTTTTGATTCTTGTGCAGTGGAAAATATTAATATAGTGCTACAGGGGAGAGAAAGGGAGGGAATTCACTAACAAGGCTTACTCAAAAACAGGGGAGCAGAGAAGTGTGTAGCATGCCAAGCATTTCTCTTCAGTACCTGCAAGCACCTGGGAGATTCCCCCGATGAGTTATGCTAATGCAAAGGGAATATAAGGAAGATCCCGTGGCAACTGGAGATGGCACAGCCTGACTGGGCACCCTTCCAGGGTTGTGTTGGAGATTGCTCCCCACCGAGGTGAGATGGATCAAGCTCTTTATTAGTAGCCGTATTAATATAAATAAGTGACAGCATTAATAATATTTTTATCATTATTATTGTTATTAATGGCCATCATTATCAAGACTTTTTTTGTTGTTTGGTCTAGGAAGGGGAAGGGAGACCTGTCAGAGCAGAGCCTGGTGGGTCCCAGCATCCCTAGAGGATGAGGCTGCCTTGAAGCAGGGGGCAGAAAAACAAATAGCTGCACCAGAGAAGGTGGGTGAAAAAAGTAAAAGAGCATTAAATACTAAGTTATCAATTACCTTTGAGCATGCAAGGTAACAAAGCAAGCCCAGTTAAACCAAAGCAAAATGGGCACCGCTTCTCAGAAAAGTCGTATAAAAAGATAGCCACCTTCTTCACCGCTGGCCATCATCATTATTTTTTATATTTCACACACAGGCTATATTGATCCTCCTCAGTTGTTGCCATGTTGTGTCCTTAGTTGTATTTTGTGAGTGCCTAAAAGACCCTTTCAGTATGAGGGCACCACCACGCAGAGCACTGTGTCACTACATCCAGTCCCAGCGTCAGAAGGGTTGAGATCTGCTCAATGGCAAGAGGCTATTATTTATTACACCCTTCCACGTGGTCATTTCTTTCCAGCTTTTTTATATTCCATTTATATGGCATAAATCATCTTGGCTGCTTCCAGTGACAGAGTTACACTGAGCCCTCCCCTCCCCACCTTGTCTAATATTATGGAGCAAAACAGAAGCATCTTAATTAGAAAGGACATATATTAATAAAAGACAGATCCAAATTATTCACCTGAATTATTATTAAAGAGCAATATGTTTTAATCTCATCCACACCACATTCAATTTTCCTTACTGTTACTACAAACATTACTTTCAATAAACATTTTAAAAAACTCAGCCACCATTAAAGTCATTTAAATAGACATCTAAACCTGTAAAACAACAGCAATAGCTAAATGCTGCAAATTATATATAGTTTATGGTGGAGGTAATTTAGCATATCTAATCACAGTTCCAATTTTCTCCTAGAGCGTAAGAGTAGGAAGAATTATACATGCAAAAGAGGAGGCAGAAGGAAGAAAATAAAGATTTCCTAAGCACAAAAACTTTTCAAAATCCTAACAGCAGGTAACCTGTTCAGTATATCCTACTTTATAAACTCATGCCAGGTCTGTGACTATGCTTCTGCCTTCTGTCCTTACATGCTTTTTTAGGATAAAACTGAATAAAGATATTGATAGTGCCCAGGAGAAACGTATAGTGTCTGGATGGTATTGACATCTCCAAAGGGAAAGAACAACACAACGTGTGTCAAGGTAGTGGAGGAGTGCTGGAGTGCTCCCCGTCCTTGACTAACTCCTCTCTATGTAAACGATGGAGAAAGCAAACCAGGATATTACTAGAGCAAAACTGTAACAATATTTCTGCTAAAAACTAAAAGTTAAACTAAAGTTTCATCCTTGAGGAAATACATCCTTTTTGACTCCCTGGAAGCCATTACAGACCTTGTCCTTGTAAATGACCTTATTCAAAATGAAAAAAAAAAAAGGAACATTGAAATAAGAACATGGGGTAGGATCCCACTGACTGCAGACTCTTTTATTTTTTTTTTTTAGTGTCTTTTAAAAAAGTAATATTATACTTTCCAAATGTTTTTCATGTTCAGGTTGTGAAAACTAATTCCTCCAACCCTCTCCACCTTCCTGGGAAGCTGGCAGGAGGTACAGAAACCATCTTGGGTGTCCAAGTCCTGATACTGATTTTGGGGACCATTTGGATCAAAAATCATCATCACAGGCTTTGAAATGGAAACATAGATTTATATCATAATTCTAGTAGCGGTGACTGGGATTGTAAATATATGTGGTAAATCTCATGACCTGCAAATAGTTTAAGGCTTTTAGATACAAAAGTGCATTTTACCATGGGCAGCACACACAGAATATGTGGTGCTCACTGATGTCAATGGTCCCATGGGTGCATCATTAAGTCCTCTGAGTTTCTCTGCCTGAATATGGGAATAAACCCACATGGTTGGCCGCTTTTGTCTTCAAGCCTGTCCTATCATTTACAGAGAATAACAGATTAAAACAATAGTAATTGTCAGGATCGATCCCCTCTTCAGTTTTAAAAATGGAAGTATAACACCCTTCTTTTCTATCTTTCAGTACTTTTTTGTTTTGCCACGACTTTTAGATAATAAATGTCAGTACAGCAGTAGGTAATTCCCTTAATAGTCTAAGCATCACTTCAAGTATTCCCCCAAAATAGTCTTTAGAAATGTAGCATGTTTTCTTTTCAACTGGTATTTCTGCCTTTTTCTGTTGCTGAAAACATCTTTAAAGGATGTCCAAAATCAAGTAGTTTTTAAACGATTAGTTTTATTTCCCTCCTCGTGCAGTAGGGATACATTATTTCCTTCGCATTTTCTTTTTCATTGCTAAAGTAGAAATCCCCTCCTATTCCCCTTACGCCTTTCAGCTGATTAATTTGTTCCCTCCTTAACTGTTTCCCTAAAAAGTCTTAATTGACTTTGTAGTCCAGTTTGGTCAAATGTTTTTAATCTATTTTCAATACGATTTTGTTTTAACCTTGGATCTTCAAGTAACCTGTTGTGAAACTACACAGACTGGATGTTTCTGGCTGTCCTTTCCACCCAAAGGATTTGTGAACACAGATCACCTAGGTTTTCTGAAGTTCAATGTATTTTGTGGGGCAAAAAACCAAAACCCCTTATGTACTGAACTGTATTAACTTGGCCACAAATTCCAAGTCGCTGCGTGCTTATCATCTTAGAGACATAATTCACACGAATTATACCCATACATTGGAAATGCTCTACAAATACAGAGCTCTGCAGACAATGTCCTTGCAAATTCTTCATCCATTGTCCCCACCTATCCCAGTGAAACACAAGCATACAGCCATTTTCTTTCTTTTCTCCTCTCTGCCTTCCCCGTACCTTTTCCCCTGACTCACTCTCCCCATATTTGCTCAAAGAGTTACTCCACTGTGCTGCTCCTTATCAAACAGTAATTTCCTAGAACTATTAATACTTGTGACAAATGACACCATTCACAGACTCACTCCCCCAGGGCTTCGGCACTGTGCTTAGCCAACGCAGAGGAAATAGGTATGAGAAGAAATGTTTAAAGGAAGGAGAAAAGACCTTTCTCCACTCTAGTTCAAGACACATGGATAGACTGCTGAATCTTAACAATCTGAAATCACACACTAAAATGTCTCAGTAGTAAAATGAGAATAAAGAAGAGAAGTCTGTAAAACACTCCTGCGCGCTTGAGGTACTTCCAGTAATACTTGTGAATGACCTGGAAGTACAATATTAAAACCGTTTCTTTTCCCCAACAAACTTTGAAGAAAATAGATATTCCAGTGTCCTACTTAAGGACCTCAGCAGCCGGCATCAAAACATAATTGCAGAGCAAAAATTTGAGGATTTGGGGATTGGTGGGAAATCAATGACTTGATCCCCAAGCCACAGAAAAGAAAAAAGCATCAGCAAAGGAAGTTTCCTCCACTATTCTGACAACAAAAAAACCCAGTGTATTGGCAGGAAAAATAACTTTAAAGCCCAAAATATTTGATTCCAAAAACTCTCTAAGGTTCAATACCTTTTACCTTTTAAAACTACTCTGATTTGGTCATCTGGAAAAAAAATCTGGCTCTCTTCTACATACTTCATCAAATCTTGTATAATGTTCTACTTTTCCTTGCATTTTAACGCTGACCTGCTTTTAAAAGCAAATGGTATTTCTTCAAACTCAACAGATTATGTTTATCTATCTGCGGTGACACCTGAGCTCCTTATCAAAACAGTAATTTGGAGACATAAAACATGTTGAGCGTTCCCTATATTACTCTTCCAGCAGGCTCCCAAGAAGGGGTTGCGCTGGTCTTTGACTAGATCAATAGATGCAGCGTCAAACAGCTGCATTACTAGCAAAGGGGTTTCTCACCAAATTTTTTTGGGGAGCTGCAACACCGTGAAGTGCTGCTCTTGAACCTGCTGGCTTTTGTTTGGGGCTTTTTGGGGCTATGGCCCATGAACCAGCAGCCCCTGAAGTCTGACTGGTGTCAGAGGAAAACACAGTCCTGGTCCAAACCGTTGTGTTTTCCTTCCAAAGGCAGCCAGTCTGAAGAACAAGGAGTCTCCAACGGACTCTGCGCACAGGGGCGAGTTCCAGTCTCCTGAAACGGGGTGTCTCCAAAAGACCAGCATTTCACACCTTAAAGTGGCCTTTCTTTGCTTGGTGGGTTGTTCTGGAGCAGAATGGTGATTATATTCTTGATTAGATTATTCTGAAGAGCACCTTTAGTCTTGTTTGAAAACAAGTGAGCCACTGCACTTCCTCTCCTTAGTTTGCAGGCATTGGTTTGCAAAAGGAAACCAACAAAAGGACTATACAGCTGCCATTTGAACACTTTTAGTCCATTATCAAATAAACAGACAACATTTCACTGCACAACAAAAATCTTCAGCACTTTCAGGAAATGACATTTCCTTATTTATGCATTAAGACTTCAAAATTCAGTATAAAACTTTCTTTAAAAAAATCACGTTGTTAGAACACATTTTCTTCTGAATCAATATATCCTGGGGAAGACGGGTGAACAGGATTACACAATGTAAGAGCTGTTTGAAAAAAATTATTTAGTAACAAACTGGCTCTTGGCTTATAACATATATAATGTAATTTCTGATAATGCAGCCTCAAGCTTTCCCCGAACAGACTACACAATCTTAATTTTTAATAGACTGTCCAGAAACCACAACTCTTACTATGCAAACCATTCCTCTATCAAAATGCATGGGTGTGTATTATACTTCAGAAAAACAGCTGAGTGAACTGTTTCTTGATCTTCACTATACACTATATATTGATCTAAAATATTCAGGTAGCATTTGTTCTTTGAGAGTGGGAAGGAAAGCAGCCCTGGGACTTCACAGAACGGACAAGAAGGTGCTTTGGTGCACATAAACATTTGCACAAATTTCAAATTCCCCCAAAATTAAAAAAAAAAATCCAACCACAAATTAGCCTCCTAGTCAGCAGCTGAGAAGGTATTCCAAAGGATTTCTATCTACTCTTTCCCTACTATCATACACTACAGGGATAACAATGCACTGCCATATATGCTGAAGGTACGAGGAACTGCACCATTCTTTTGTGTAAAATACTAAAAAGCACATCTGCTGAGCAATCGATCTTAAATTACTATTTCTGATTGCAAGAAAGCTTCAGATTAGCAACGGTGTTTTGACTTTTTCACACTGTTAAAGAAAAACAGAAAGCAATACTTTTTCGATAGAATGCTTTTTTCTCAGAGCTCTGTGTTACCCAGATGCCATTAGATATCTGTGACATTACATAAATGAGTGGTGTCCATTTTGTTTTTCTAAACTTGTTAGCCTTCAGAACAAAAACAGTTTGCTAACATAAAATCTGTTTTTCCCATCCTGGACTTTGTTACTTTAGCACTTGAGCAGGCCAAGAAAAGATAAAAAGGGAAAGGAAATAGGAGAAAGAGAAAGAAGAAAGAAACAATACTTAAATATTTATTAGCCATTTTTCTTGTATGTTTTTTGAGACGTATGAAAATAATCCTTATACATTCCTCAGCTCAATTACTTACAAATAACTTCTCTGTAGAATCAAGTAAATCTGTCAGTTGTGCAACTTTATTTTTCCATGTGCTATCTCGAGATAAGCAGGTCTGTAATATTAGATTTCCACTGACATAATTGTGCATGAATTCTGATCTGATTTAGTATTACATGGTGCAAAAGGTGACACATTTTCTTTAATATAGCCCATTAGAAAAGGAAAGGAATTGCCAGTGTATGAAATCGGAGGAGTTTGATTGAAAGACTCTGGGACTTTGGGGTCAACTCAGTGGAAAAGTAACTTGCTCAACTACCCCAGGCACTAAGCACTGTGACAAGCAAACCTAATACCCAGTGTAGTTACTCAGTTAGACAATCAATAAAAACACTGCATTATCAGACTGCTACAGCTGTACGTTAACCTATCATATTACCTCATCTGCTCCCAAACCAGTCAAACATGCATTTGCTGATCATGCAGATAACACAGATACCACCCCAGTCCTTAAGTCCCATTTAATACTAAGCCAGCGTGCTAAACCAACCATTTATTGCTTTTCCACATGCCATAAATTCTAATTTTCGAGTCTATCTAAATTGTACACTGAAGACTACATTCAAAGCACCACTGAGATGGTGAAGCCAACTGCTCCGAAATTAACGTATGTGAGATTTAAGGTAAGCTCTGCACTTCCCTCCATGGATGCTCAATCCACGCCTGTTCCCCCAGCCCACCTCCACCTGGGGCTTCGTGGCCTCTCCCTGCCTCCTTGTCTTCTCCGTCCGTAGATCTCGGCATCCTTCCCCACATCCCTGGCTGCCCAAAGTCTGGCCACCCCTGCTCCCTAAGTTGTCTCTACACTTTTTTTTCCCCTTTATGTCTGCATCTCTTTCTGCCTGTTCCAGCTCTTGCCCCCGCAGGCTCCTCGACTGGGAGCTGCTCCCACAAGGCTGATGGGTGGGCATCTGTACCCTTGGCATGTGACTCAACAGAAAAGTCAGTAAATCCACAGAAAATCCATTGTCCCCCTGCAGCACTCGGTTCCAGTGCTTGACCTCTCATGAGTCTACACCAGGCAGGAGCAGCCGTGGCAGGTCCTTGCCCGACTTGAAGGATGCTCTGCAAGGATACAGGTGGGANTTCAGATAGCAGTCACCTCTCTCTCTGGTTAGTTTCAAGTCTCTGCTAGCAGGAGGGTAGATATCAACAAAAATATATACTTTTTCCGCTCTGAAAACCAGTATATTCTTCCCTGCTTTTATGCTTTAAAATCTACAGAACTGTTTCAATGGAAAGTTCCTGTGATTAAAGAATCGTCTCTAAGGCTGGATTGTGAGTACTGGAAAATAAGCACGTTTCATGTGGTGCACACCTGATGCCGACACCAAAATCAAGAAGCTACAAAAATGAAGCAGCAAAGGGCTGCTTTAACCTCTGTTCCAAGAGAAAGTGGGAAGAGATGGTGCAGATGGAGGACTGGGCAAAGCTTTTTTTGGCAGAGATGACGTTGTCCAATCTATCAGTATTCTAATACATTTTTTTTCCCCAAAAGGCATGTATACTCCAGGGCAGTGGAGAGGAAGATGCCTGGTAACAAAAATCCTGTTGGAAAGTCTCTAGGCATCTACAGATACCTGCTAGTTAGGAGCTGTATGTCCACGAACTTCTGCTGGGATGGGTGGAACCAGCTGCCTTTTCTGAATGGAAGTGTATTTAAAGCTTTCTGAAGCAGATGATCATAGTAATTCATTTAGAGGACAAACTGCCCTGGTAAACTGCCACACCTTTGGAGCGTTTCTAGCACTTATCAGTAAATGCATAAAATTCATATCCACGAAACAAAAAGGAAGTAGAATGAAGCTAGTTATACACGCTATTTATCCACAAGCTTTATTTAGGCCAAATTTACCTCTTTATCTGCCAGCAGATGAAAACTGAGTAGCGGCAGACTCTGCTCTCTACCACGTCGCGTTGTGTCCTTGTGGATGCTGCTGCACAATGCCAACTTTGTAATTCCATACCACACTCCTCTAGGCGGAGCTTTGCACTTAAATTCTTTGCAGCGGGGGGTGCCTCTTTCATTTTATCAGGATTATATTTTGCCTGCATGATCGGTCCAGCAACTTCATCACTGATCCACACATCAACACTAAGTAAACAATATAAAATCTTCTACTGACACACAGATACTTCAACCTGCACACAAAATGTATGCATACTGTTTGCAAAAAAGTTGCAATTTATTTTCCCACATTCCTGTATCTTCCTCCATAAAGCACAGCAATGTCTGATCAACTGTCCTGGCAAATTTTTGTAGTTGAGATTGCAATTTTTCTTACAAGCATTTCAGTGAAGTCAAAGGCACACACCTAACTTAAAAGGTAGATTTTCAGTTGTGCTGTGCTGTGAGCCTCAGCATCAAACCTCAGCTGAAAACCCAGACCACAACATGCCATCCATTTTGCAGAGAGCCATGGTGCTGGGCATTGTCTTCTTCCACAGCGCCATCTCTGCTGATCCTTCATTCTCATTCACGTACACCGTGTCAGCCACACATCTGCCACCAGGGACTGGGTCCATACAGCACTCGTCCTCATGCTAGCACATCTCAACCATCACTTTTCTTCTACCAGGCTTCCAAAGTTATGTCTTACCCATCACCATCTCTGCTTTCTGTGGGACTTAGATGAAGACTCATTCTGTATTATGGGCTCTACACTTTGCTGTAGAAGTTCAAAAGGCATCTCTCTCAAACAGGTGTTTGGGGCTGTTCTTTGGAAGGCTAAAATGGGGAGCTATGAATAAACCTGAAGAAATATTCAGGTGGCTGGCAAGTACCCATGTATCAGTGACTACGTGGCAAGTGGTTCGCGGCAGCGGCTTAAACAGAACCCAGATCTCATGATTCTGTGTGAAACTACTTTAAAAAAATTCTGTTAGACAATGGTCCATTCTCACCACTTTTGAAGCCACATAACAGATGGATGCCTTTGGAGCTAAGGAGTAAACCAACGTGCACACATAGGAAGATTTCAAAGAGAACACAGCAGTAAAAGCTTTTGGCTGTTTCCTTCAACACTCATCATCTCTCTCCCGAGTCACAGAGAAGACCACACAGACAGTTTTACTACACCCCGTTTTATAAAACTTTTTGAGGAGCTTGGCAAAAACAAACCTTTGCTTGGTCTCAAAGAATTTCAATCTGCGTAGTTATATGAAGAAACAATATTAAGGGTAGAGGAAAAATGTAGGGCAAAATTATGTCACATTCTGAAGCAGCCAACATAATTAAGACATATTCTTCATTTGATTTAATAATTTATTGAATTATACTTGGATTACTTAATAAATGAGGAACATTACCCACACTATATTAGTCACAGGTGAAAAAAACCACGTACATGGATGAGTGTAATTCATTCAACAGTTTATAGACCCACGGTCCCCCAGGGACTATCTCACACACACACACACCTCCTCGAGTGCCAAACTTCAGATATAAATCTCAGATTCTGATCTCACTAATACTTATTTTACTCCCCTAATTTTGATAGTATTTAAGGACTGCACCGGGATGAAGAAGCCTTATCTCACTAAGACTAAACTTCTCAGAAGGCTGTCCAAGTTACTTGTTTTCAAAGGTGCACACTTTGATCACGAAGCCCATCCAATGCCCCAGTACAGGGCAGGATGAAAACTGCTCTTTGTGGAAGCTCTTGTGCAAAGGCTCCTCATGATCCAAGGTACATTCAGGCAAAAGTAATTCCATGGCTGTGACTTTGGTGTGATGCAATGATCAGAAACAGCATCAGCTGATATTCCAGTGTAGGGGTTGAAGCAGTCTACACCATCGTCCCTCCTGTTATGTATCGTTTTGATAAAAACCACACACCTCTCATCACCACCTCTATATGAATAACTAAACTGAGCTGAAACCAAACTGGACTGAGAAGTTTGAATGCCGCAGCTATGTACTCTAGCTTGCCCTGTGGTAGGTTTGTTCGATAAGTACAGATAGTCTAGCTAAGCTTTTAGGGACAGCAGTTTCATATGCAACTACAGTTTTCACTGGAAGCTGTTGTTAGTTTTTTATTTACAGTTAGTATTTAGGTGCTATGTTCATGTAGAATTTAATGGTGGAATCAAGCTATAGGTGAACCTATGGAATTATTCGTTCTGGAATTTTCTCTTCACTCCACTCACTCCCCATTTCTTTATTGTTTTTCCACCAGTTATTTTATAGGAAATAACTGCCACTACAATAGATTACAATCTTCTCTTTTATGGAATATAAAAATACAGGCTACATCGGACTTATCTTTCCTCCTCCTCATGATCTACTCATGGTAAAAATGCAGGGTATGCTTCTGAGACAGCTTACGAACGTGTCTTGGCTTGAAAACAAAGCTGGTACCTCTCAGCAGGGATGATTAAAAGCTTTAAAACATATTTTAATTTGACTCAACTATCTTCCATTATAAAAGCTTCCAGTTACCTTGAAACATAATAACGTTGACTGAGAACTGCAAAGAATTTTTCAAAGAACGAAAGCCTACAGAGAGAGTAGCCGAAGCTGCAAACAATTTGAATATTTTGTATTAATAAAATATTGTTACTGTTAATAAAAAGGTAAAATAAATAGTGCTCATATCGTGCATCTTCCTCCACTTACATCTGCAGTAGTAGCATTGCTCACTGGCCTGATTCTGTGGCATGCTGAGGGCTTCCTGCAAAATGCTGAGCTGAAATTCTTTGTGATTATCTGAAATCTTATCTGGAGCTTGTTCAAAGAATAAAGCCATGTGAAAAGCACACCTGAACTTTTAAAATGACAAACTAAAATCTTATATACATAGATTATGCATATTGACCGCTATATTATTATAACATAACTGTGTAAAAATCCTTTTGATAGCTTGTTGATAACTTGACTTCATGTAATTTAACTGACCCTTATTTGCTAAGACACTGCGTAAGCCAGTGTTTGGAGGGGAGCCAAAAAAAAAGAGAGAGAGGAGAGAGAGAAATCAGATTAAACTGTAAATCTGTGGTTGGCATAGGTTTCGAAAGTGGTACAGAACATATGGAATGCAGAATCCAGTGCTATTTCTTGGAAAAACTAGTATTAATCTAAGGACAAACGCCCGAGCCAAACAAACCACATCTTCTTCTTCAGTTCCTAAATACATAATATGAGAAAGAAACAAAATTAGAAGAACAGTGTTCCATTGCTAAGCACCACTTTGTAACTGATATAACAAGAAGTATACTTGCCATTTTAGTTTATTAATCATATTGCAACTGAAGATGAAAGTTAATATTCTCCAGTAAAAAAAAAAAAATCCTATGACCTTAAATTGACAGTCTTGTCTACCTTAACTGCAGCAGAGGGTGAAAAAAGTTACTGAAATCCAGAACGTTAGAATGAGACTAAGCAGTACGGTAAGTGGAAATCTACCTTGTCAAACTCCTCTCAGTACTACACAGCACTATCAATAAAATGCACTACTTTAAACTAATTACATATATTTGAGCATTCATCATCCTCAGTTTATTACTTCTGTAACTCTGCAATTCAGGGATGTCGAGCAAGTCCCTCCACCACACATCCCGTAACCTACATCAGTGCATGCCCACACGGACCTCATCAAGTAGCCAAAGAGTTGCCCTTTCACTGTGAGCAAGTGACTAATATCTAAGCTGGCCCTAAAGAAAGACACTTTTCATAATCGCCCAACAATCTGCTAAGAGGAAACATATGGATAGGCTTAGGTAAAGCCTGCCAGGGGTCTTTACTGAATGGAAAACAGGTGCTCCAGTTCTGTGCCATGTAATACCCCATTTACCATTAAGTCCAAAGGTTACAGGACTAATAGCTGCCTTGTGGTAATCAGGGAAAGCAAAGACACTGGCCATGGTCAAACATCTGGGACATATTTTACATACTTGCAACATATGCTTCAGTTTCAATTAAAGTGAGGCTTTGGCACATTTATTAATCTTTTTACTTTTATCGCGTAAGAAGACCCATTTACCTGACTCTTCTATTATACCGTATGAAAAAACAGAGAAATAATAAAAGCCAGAGGCTGCTACCAGCTGGTGTTACAAAATGTGCATTTGTTTTCTCACAAAACTTCATTTTGCACATAGCTTTAAGAAAACACCTATATGAATTAAAATAATACAAAACCGCACCCTTCCATTTTGACAAAGAGATGTAAGAGGAACAGCAGTAGTTAACAGAGTATGTCTAGTGCACCAGAAAGGAAAAAGCACCCTATCAGCATTTAATGACAAACAACTGAGCCCTAACTATGCACTTACGTTTTACAGTTTAGCCCAATGCAAAATAATGCCCACTGCAAAGAGTAATGAATATACATGGTAGTCCATACATGCTTATTTTAAGAAGTGTAATTTTCTTTTCCACTCAAACAGCATATTCAATAACAAGAACTCAAAATGTTTGCAATAATGAAGACAGCTTTGAATTTACAAAAATCAACCTAAACACCTTCTGTATAGAAAGACAGCTTTTAAATATTCAATAAAAGGGCTCACTGAATGCACACGGTAATGTCAGTACTCACTTTTATTCAACCTTGCCAGCTAGATCTAGAAAAACGTTTGAACTCTGGTGTCAATTTGAGAAAGCTGAATATTAGATCACAACATTGAAACCTAGAGCAATATTTCTAATTGGGTACATTTTGCCCAGCATCTGTTACTCGCCAGAGAACTGGGGGGTGGCGGTGCTGACCCCCACCCTCATCTTCCCTTTTAAAGGAGTTTGTTTAGCAATTTCCAAAAACCACTAAGCGGTAACTACATAGGCTGGCTTACACTACAAGCAGTCAAGCACTATTCTTTGTGAACTAATCACAGTTATTAAAATATCCAGGAATACACACACTACTGGAATGATACTTTTGCACCGGCTCTAATAATAAAGCAGGAAGAAATGGGAGAAAATGGCTTCAAGTGGATGGCAGATCAGTGTTTATCAGAAGAGAAATGATGATTCAAAGCCAGCATGTTGAGTTAAAATACAAGCTCTCCACAGCTACACAACTGACCTTTGCAATAAATCATATATTTTATTGCCAGAAGTATATGCTCATATCATTTAGTGTTAAACACCATCATGTATGTGTTTTGTAAAAGAAGGTATTGTTACTACAGTGTTTGCCGATTTCAAAATGATGTAGCTAATGATTTAAGTGATGTATAGAAGAGTTTCACATAATAACTTTCTGTCAATTGTAAAATGTTTGAGCTGGCAATGGAATGAGGAAAATACTCTTCTTTTTTTTTTATCATCTTTCAGATCTTAGGTGTTAGCTAACAGAAAAATAATCATTCAGGGGATTAACTAATCACAGTGAATTTTCTGACATTTCAAATGTTCCTGCCAGCATATGAATTCTTACAGTGGTATATAACTGTACATCTCAACTAGAAACAAAGGTCAAGGGCATAAATTAAGATACACTGTTTTTCTCCTCTCAAAAAAAAAAAAATAATCATTGCTTTACTACAACAGAAGTGGGGGAACATCTGTGAAGGTCAAAATAATCTGTATTTTAATTCAGAGTTCTTGTAAAATTATCTGGTTTTCCCCTTTTCTTCCACAAATATCACTGTCCTGGTGAAAACACCACCACCAACGGGGCTGTCTTCACTGCAGTCGTCTCACCAGAATGCTGTCCCGCCAGCGCTAGCCATTGCTTCAGCGGTGCAAGGTCATTCTAATTTCTTTTCTCTGGTTTTTCCCTCTCCCTGGGGGACAACCAATCCAAGCAGTCCCATAGCTTGGCTCAATAAGATGTGGAAATGAGCTGTTATTTACTGTGGTTGCAATCCTCAACCCAACCAGCAGCCTCCAAACTGAACCACGTTTGCTCAAATAGCTGAATGATCTGCAACAGTTTCCCGGCTTGCTGGGCCACAATGCCAACTTCAAATCAAGTGGACGTCTATGAGAATTGTGATTATTTAAATGTCATACAGAGTGCAAAATATTTCAGCCATTCTTCTGCCAAGTAATTCTTTGAAAATTATAGATGTCAATATCCCATCTTCAACCAGTATGGAGTTGCTATTTCTACACCATTTTTCCCCTAAAGTGCAGCCCTATTTGTAATACTCAAGACAGGACAAATTTTTGTCCTTCAAAAACAGTTGTCACTGCAGTTATCTTCACAAGAGCTATCAAGTTCCGGACAGGCTGAATTATTTTTGTTCCTGGCAGAAAAAATGTTTGACCCAGCTCTGGACCAAGGAAAAAAAAAAAAAAAAAAAAGCAGCAGGATTTATAGTCCTCTATCCTCTCCTGCAACACACTGTAGCATTGTTAGGATGATAAACAGCTCTGTCCAATTTTCTGGACTAAAACACTTCAACTCCTTTTTTAACTGTCTGTAAAAACAGTGTCATGTCTAAATTCTCCCATCCCCAGATACCCAAGTGCTAGGAAAGATAATTACCTTGTCATCTCTGTCATCCTCTTCTTCCTCGTCCTCTAGCATGTCCTCCACTACCTGCAGACAGAAACAGTAGTAGTTGTCATGATTTAAAAAGGAAGAGTTTTGTTCTGTCAATTCTAAACCTTT
>WAAD01027824.1:58659-82893 GCA_013389945.1 Fregata magnificens
TTGTAGATGAAAACTTTATTAACATTTGAAATAAATGCACAGAACAAAAATGTACAACTAGGAAAAAACGCTTCATCTAGAGATTCAAATTTAGGAAAGTGTTATAGCTTTAATTGACCTACATTAGGGAATTATATACTGAAAACCCTTCCTGTACAAAATGCTTGCTTGACAATTTAAGTATTTAAAAGGTAGTTCAAAATTCAATGTATGATTGTTTTAACTAAAGGAATCCTTTGTCAGCTCCGCTGGTGCCTATGCAGCACACACAAATGCTTGCTTTAAATGTACTGTTACCTAGAGAAACATGCAACATTTTTAATAGAATTTACAGCATTCACCAAGAAAATTTTGAAGAATACAAAGCTTATCTGCTTATGATCTACAACGATATACCATATGCTCTATCAGCATTAGCGCTATGTTTCTTAACAGTGATTTTATACAATCTGTGCATCTAACTTTCTGCACATTCATTGCTAGCTGAAGTTGCCACATGTCTGCATATCTGTATTTTTCCATTTAAAGTCTTTTCAGTCTAGCACTATGAAATATACTTATACATTCAATTCATTCTCCAAATATTAATAGTTATTAATCACAGCATGAGCATGAAATGAACCACTATTACATCTAGTTTACAGAGAGATTAAATGACTTTCCAAAGATGGTTGGTGGCAGATTCAGACTTAAAACTCACAAATCCCCCTCTCGTAACACTGTGACCAAGTCTTCAGCCTACCCTACGGGGAAAATTCTGTTGGTGGAATTGAAATAAAGCTGTACCTCCTTATAAGCAGAAAACAGTGTGGCTCTTAACATCATTATTTATATGTAAGTACTTATTAGGCTGTAAGAACATCCATAATGGTCAGCAAAGATCCACCTACCCCAGTGTCATAGTATGGATGCAAAAAGTGTACACTACGCATTATAAAATATGTATAAAAAGGACAAGAGAAGGAAAAACTCATTGAAATGAAACATTAATACTTTGGCCTATTTTACAGACTTGCCACCAACTAAAACGATAGTTTACTTTGCTACATAGGTGAAGCTACAATTATAACTTCATAACCATCCCCCCAAACACAGCTGCAAGAACATTCTCATCAAGTCCAAATCCATGTCCAAGAACTAGAGGGACTTTAACACCATCCAAGAGCCAAATTCACGAAAGAGAAGAACTTAAAAATGAAAAGTGTGTGTATCAGATGCCTTTCTCTGAGTTAGCTCAACCATCCAGAAAATCCCAGTTAATCATGTTATATGGGCCCATGCAAAATGTAAACAAGCCATAGATCAATTTAACATGCACAGAGCAGTCTGCATACATGCAAGTCAACTGCACAGTTCAAAACATTTCCAGTTTCAGCTACTCATCCTTGTTTGAACCCAGTCCCAAAACACTTCTAACACGCAACCTAGGACGTTGGAGGGGAAGGAGCCTCCAATTCTGTCTACTGGCTGCTCTGTCCTGGAGCTTAGAATCAAAAGAAAGACTAGACACATGAACGAACAGTAAGGAGTGGGCATGTCCAAAAGCCCAAGGAAGAAGCATGACCCAAGCAACTAAGGAACAATTACTCTTGAATTCTTTCCTGCCCGGAAGAACAATTTTATGAGGAGGAGCCTGACTGACCGAATCTTCTGCAGCCTCTGGCCTGACCCCACCCAAGCAGGTGTATTTATGAATCCTCTCAGGCTGAAGAAGGAATCAAGGCTGGGCTCTAGCCGCTATCCGTAAAGAAGCAGCCTCCCTCACCAGTTTCTCCTGTGTTTCCTATTTAGACAGCTCTGCTCCATTTCTTAAAGAAAGGGGATCACAGACAGTGCCCAGAGGGTTTGGGATGGTCACATCTCTCAGCACGGAGAGAGGGAAATGTTGAGAGCATGCTGTTGAAATGCTTGGCAGCTCCTGCTTAGCTCAGTACACCATTTTACGCATCCCATGTGGAGGTGCCTGAGAGCTCCTATCTTCATGGACATCTCTGTGGAAGCAAAGGCAATTTCTGTTTCCCACGCACCTGCATCACCTCCTTGCTCCTCTCCTCTCCTGGTAGCTCACTGTCATCTTCCCTGGGCTGTTCCAAGTGTTTGGGGAGCTGAGCTGCAAACTACATCACTGGACTGATCAAGTTCTTTAAAAAAACCCACCCTAAAACTCTAAATGCACATGGTTGCAGTGACCCGGTTTACTGAGCAGCTCCAGGAACGCTGGCATCAGCTCCACCGAGCTGTTAAGAGTGCAGCAAGATGGAAACCCTCTTAAAACAGTTTTGCCACATGCAAAAAAAGTCTGTAATTACATCATTAGGTGACTAAAGCCCAACGTATAAACCTGAATTTGTCGACTCAGATACTGCCTACAGCTGGAGCTGACTAAACTCACTAGGTCTCCTACTTTTCAACATTAATATTCCCCAGACACTTAAAGATCTCTTTTATGTACATCCAGAAATTCCTTGTCTTGACATGATTGAACAGCAGAATGCCTATCTCACATAGTGCTAAAGTTAGCATGGAGACAATTAGTTGAATTGGAAACCTCTAAATTGTTGCAAATGATGGCACCTCACTGAAATCACTTGCATGACAATATCCATTCTAAATTATCCGGATAATAATACTTCAAACTCGCATTTTTTTTTTCTTCCCCATCTAATGATCTCAAACTACTTTACAAGCTTCTATAGAGTGGCAAAATGTTAACTTGTTCAAAGGACATAAAAGGTCCTTTGAAATCGCTTGAAGCCCAGGACTGAGCCCAGATTTCCAGCTCCTCCATTCCATTTTTTAATTCAAAAGCCACTACCAGTCTATGCTCTTGTTCTAGGTTAGTCATATCATCGATTACATTGAGCTTTAGGGTATTGAATTGTCTGGAAAGGAAAACAGAATTCAATTGTTGCAGCAAAATAAAATGTAGTAAAAATGTTCCTATGCCCAAGATGCATAAATGATTCTTTAAAGTGTATGAAACTTAGCCCATGCTTTCACTTGTCCTGAAGTTCAAAAGGAAGAGTTAAAAAAACCCCCAAAACATAAACATTCAGACAATATGGACACAATAATACAACTTATTAAACCACAAAAACAAGTGCTTTCAGAACATTGACACAAATTAAAACAAGGAAAGTAGATTCTTCATCATCTTATGATATATGAAGAATAGGTATGCTGAAGCCTTACAAAAGCCATATACTGAAGTCCAACCTATTTCTGCAGAACAAAGCAAGGCTGTTCAAGAGAGGTACAGTGAATCTGAGCAACAGATTTCAGTTTAACATTGTAGTAAGAAAACTGTAGAAAAAAATGCACAATGGAATTTTTTCTCCTTTGACTCTGCCTCGTTGCTATTCAAATAAAGTGCACGTGCTGCTTTGGTTTGAAGGAACACAGTAGTTATTCGGATCTCTAAGTCAAGCATTGTACCTGGGGAAGGAATGATGGGGGGAGGGAGGAGACAGGGAAGAAGGTAGAGAGAGAGGGAGGACAGGAAAAATCATATGAAGATAAAATGAAACATTAGAGTTATTATATTAAAAGCTCTATGGCAAAAATCTCAGATTGTGCCACACTAAATTATGCCTTCTGATATGTTGCTTGAAATCAAGTAGTATTAATCAAACAAAGGGCAGGCACTGGGGAAATCAGAAAGATCTAATGCAAGCAGTTAAAAGCGACATGACCTTCTGTAATGTCACTTGTCACAGACTTATATGCCGCAACTGGTAGGAGGTCTTGAAAGAACCTGTTTCTTGGTACTGTCCCTTGAATGTAATACTAATACAGGCTACATTTTAAAAAACACACGTAGACGGCCTCAAATATGGCATGTCAGCTACTTCACGGCCAAACAGTAAGCAGACGATGTTTAAACATTGCAAAGTAAGATCCTTCCTGTGCAAAATATCCCTGTTAAAAGCTTATTAATCAGAAGGAGCACGCAGTCTAATTCCTACATACTGCCATTGTTCCTGATCCATTCCCACCCTCTTTGAGAAACTCATTCTATGAATACTGTACAATTCATAACCCATAGGAGATTGGGGGAACGTCTCTTCTGTCGCAGCAGCAATGGTGTGCAGCTACGTTACACCAGGTTACCAGAAGGCAGCACAACCACCACGTTGGCATGCCGAAGAAAAGCCCCAGTGTTTGGGGGCTAGAACGCAGCCTTGTGAGGAAGCTGACAATTAAGTACAACTTGCATTTACTCTAAAGATGATCTATTGACTAACAAACAGGACAGGATTTCTGAGGAAATAATTCATTTTGACTTCTAACCTCAACACCTGAAAAGTATGGTTGGATTCTAGTTATTTACAAGCATGTTGAATCAAAACCCCATGAGAGATCTTTAAAATACCTCCTGGACCTAAAGACTCTGTGGAAAAATGACACATTGAAACTTAACACCACTTTTAATGAAAGGTCCTTCTCTCTTGGTATCAGCCTGCCGTTTCTCATATAAAATCTGCAAACCGCAAGTCACTCCATGAATTGTGTTCTGTTCTAATTTCTTTGGCTGATCCAACAGAAACACCTGCACAGAAGATACTTTGATGTCTTTACATGCTAGTACCAGATATCTGCTCTGCACTAATATGCAAAATAAAGAAAAGGAGAGGCACTACCAGATTGCAGATAACCCTGATGACTGTTACCTTAATATTCTTTAATGTGAAGCAACGACCCTGCCTCCCACTAGCACTTCCCTAGATTTGCTTGTATCTTAACTGATGTAGTTCTTCAAACATAGGGGGTTTCAAATGAAAAACAAAAGAAAACACTTTTTATGCTATATCACACATTATGGTGTCAAAATATCTGCAGACATTTGTATTTTGCATAAAGGTATTAAGATTCGTAAGACAAAAGGGAGAATGAGATTGGGTTCTGAATTAAACACATTTTAGATGTGCAATGAATGTGATCAGAATTGTACTGTTCGAGACTGTTTAGATTTCATGTTAATTTGTACTGTCATGACATAAACTGTACTGTATGTTTGTGTGTCACTCAATTCAGTGTTTACCTGTAAACGTAATATAAAATTGTGCAGTGTGTACAGATTAAGAAGGATGCATGAAACCACTTGGGCTCTCTCCCGTCATTTCCAAGTATTTCAAGTCGCAGCAAAGGCCTCCATTGTCAATAAGCTCGCTATAGCAGCAGTTTTGTGCTCATTTTCACAACACAATGTCTGCTTCTTTCATGGAATTGCCGAGGAGAAACTTTACAGGAGATACAGCTTAATTAAAATGTCCACCTTTTTTATACCACATTTATAAAGAAAATAAAAATCAAATTAACAGATTCTGATTTAATAGTGTAGTATATCTGGAATACAACCAATCCTGATTTATGCTATTAATGTTTTGACCTTGGGGTATTTCATCTGCAGTAATCATCAAGATAACTGAACCACTAGATGTAATAATAATTAGTGTGATAAGCTTGCCAGTAAGGTTGAATATATTGCAGTACAGAAGACAGCAGACTAAAAAGAAAAGCATTAGTACTTTACTGCTAAAATACTTCCTGATTTTTACAGAGACACTCAAATACAATTATTTCTTCTTACAGAATGCATTTTGTTAGCTTATTCTGGGAAGTGCTCATGTTGTAATTTAGCCTGATTCTTAATAGGAAATGAGACTTTAACATGGCTATCAGATGCCTTTTGATGCATGCTACTGATTACATGTAGTTCTGTAATGTCAACAACAGAATTTTTATTTCCAGTATAATACATTTCTTGGCAACATGCATGGGCTGTAAATACAGTTTATTATACAAGAACATGTAAACTTTTTCCTGTTGTCAGCTTTATATGCCCTCAATATTCAGTTGCCAATGTAGGTAGACTATGTCATTTTTAACATAAAAATGGCACAAGTAGTAGGTCTTTTTCTCTGTATTTCTTTCAATATTTGGTTCTCATTTATTTTAGCTCTTTCTTGTATTTACACAATGCACTGTGAACTGTATACTAGGTGTTTATTTGAAGTATGTCTCCATCTAAAGGCTTCAACACGTACTGTACACTTGAAATGTCAGATCTCTCTTAGAATGCTTCATTTCTTGTTCAGCAGAACAAAAAACCCCATTCTTTGCTTGGCTAGATATCAATGGCAGGTTAACTGTGCAGGACTATTAAAAATAACACCTTCACAAAATTTTGTGGGCAAGAATTCTTGGGCAAAACCTCATGATAAACTATCTTATCAGCAACACAACTGCTCAATATTGGTTTTCACTGTTATTATTACTTCTCTTCAAATAGTTTTCAGATTCTAATAGAACCAGATATGCTTGTCTTATAAAACAGCATTTATCCAAATAATTTTAAGCTTGTGGCTGTGACACAGTCTATTACATTCAAATTTGGAGCTGACAAGCTTTTTGGTAGAAAAAAGCTGTGTTAAGTATTTTAGGTGACAATGTATGCAATGCACATATAATTTTAAGTTAATTTTTTTTCCCCCATGTATTGACGCATTCTGCTAAATACATTAAAACTGCAGTACAATTCCAAAGTCCTTGAAGTCTAGGCTGAATTAAAATGTGCTAAAGCAAAAGAAAACCAAACCAAAGATGAATAAAAATCTCACATAACTATGGGAATTTTTACTAGAAACTAAACTGATGTTAGTTTATGTAATATTGATTATTTATAATAGCTACTACAACCTGTCAAGTGAATCTTGTTGCCATGTAAATCTTGATGCAAATGCAAAAAAAATCACTAAAACAGTCTCATAGAAAAAAGGCCTCTATGTGCTGTGAACTTCAATTTTATTTTAGATGCCCACATTATTAGAAGACCATATTTGAAAAAATGTGGCAAAATTCAAATAAAAAAAATCAATTGGTTTATGATAGAAAAAAATCCAAGTTTTTTAAATGCTGGAGATATCTAGGGTGGGGTTTTGGTATTTTGTCTTCAGGTGACCAGAACCAGCCAAAATATTCCAGTTCTGTAGTGCATTTGGTTCTTCCAACTGCTGCTGGGATGAGAACAGCTACATAAAGTTTTAACAAGGGGTTACTACATACTCTGATACTGTATGCAAACCTCTGACGCAGGGATCATAATTGCAGTGCGGACAGTCTCTTTTAACTGTAGCCCAGATAGCCACTTGCAGTATTACATTCTATTATGCTGCAGGAGAGAAACGCTTTCTGCCCAACTTATATCTTTATATAGTGTAGTGTGTGACTGTTAAATTAGTGCATAATGCATTTAAAATATTTATAGTACCAACATTTAGTTAAATAACCTTTATGTAAGATTTATGTTGATTTGTTCATTTCTCATTTAATGGCAAATTATGAAGAGCATGTTTCATAAAGATAATTCTCCATTTAAATTCAGCAGGCCATTAAATATTAAAATTATGTTTCTGATGCAATCTAGAGCAAATTTGTCCAGCTTCAGCGATTATTTGCACTCATAAAAATTAGACTTGATTAATAAAATTTAAATGCTTGATTAAGCTGACATTTTCATGTTTCTTTTCTGATTTATTAAAAAAAAAAAACCCCCGTCCCATAGTGGGGCACTATAGTATATTTTTCCTCCCTGACTATATGGATCGTATAGAAAGAACAAACAGCTGCGTGAAGACAGCAATAGTTCTCAGCAGGCTACTTAATATTCAGGCTCGTGTTGCCAGTAGTCTTTGTGCTCTGATAGCACCCAGACTGAACACACAAACAGATGATGACCTGTTTGCAAAAGCCTTTCTAACTTATTTTATTGATGGTAACAAATGGAGAGCAAGTTTGTGATTCTGATTAATTTGGCAAAACTAAGGCAGGCTGCACATTTTAAGAAAAGCTCGTGGACTTTGCTGCACCGTTCAGAGTGATGTGCTGATTGCCGTCTGGCTCAAGTAGAAACAGAATGAGAGTCGCTTTCTATTTCGAGGTGCACACGAGAATATTAGTTAGTGGTTAGTAAATATAAAGCAAAATCCTTTCTGCATAACATTGAAAATAATTCTATAAAAACAACCATATCTGCCTTACCTTGAGAGGTGTCATAAATCAGACTAGTTTTACATACTTATTGTTCTATGCCTAACTCTGTATTCTCCCACCAGCCCTGTGTTTCGGAGATTTTGTGGCTGCTGCTGTTGCTATCAGACCAGAGGCAAAACTTCTCAGGAAAGTACAGTCAAAACGAAGTCAAGATGTAATTGCCAACCTGACAATGCCCTTTTGTATCATCTTGTGCAAATGACATATTCCAGACACTCTAGCTAGAATACAGGGAGAATGATGTTTATTTTTGTCATAAATTCATGGCAAGAATTTAGTCCTCAGCTAGAAATCATCGCTGACTCCCTGGCAGAAGAAGATTTCTGGACTTGAAGCACAAAACCCCTCAGTACTGCACAGAAAATGGATCTGAAGCATTTGGTGTTTGCCCTATATTCATCTGCAGATGAAACCCTTTGAAACCCTTTCAAACTAAGAACTTTATGGACTCATGCTTCCACGCTTTAAGATCATAATGTGAAGAAACACAGAAAACCCAAGTTACTACCTTATTTGCTTGGTAACTCAGTTTTCAATTTGCAGGAGAATAGGTGGTTAGAGTCAGGCACTTTCCTAGTGGGGTTGGTCTCTGTATTGAATGTACAGCAAAGTGGCACTATCCGTCCCAAACCGGAGCAGCAACAAATTCACCAAAAGCTCTGGCAGGGACTGCTGCCTTGGCCCCAGAAGAAAGTGATTTGGACTCTAAGCAGAAAAGCTCTTCTAGCTGCAACTGAGCTGGGGTTGCACAACCGACTCAAGCTTGTCATGCTTACCACCCTTTCTTGAGGAAAGAAGGGATCCAATGAGATGGATATAATTGTAAGCATCCTTCTTCCCATTCCCCCTCTTGTTTTTCTTCGTGTGGTAATTTTCAGAAGACACAGAAGGACAAATAAAAAATCTGAGTATACATATCAAACTGGAGGACTATATAAAAAGTACCTACAGAAACTGGTTAAAATCTCAAAATGAAAGGTTGTCTTTAACAAAAGTTATATTTCTTCTATTCTCAGAATTTCATCCTAAACATGCCCAGCTCTAACTTTTAATAGAAACATATACTCTAGAAACATAAGTCATCAATGCCTATTTCACAAAAAATCTCCAGTGAAATTAAAAGATGTATTGTGCCATTTTATATCACTCTTACAAGATTAATAATATGTAAATATACTCTATTATACAGATTCATAAGAATTTGTGTATGGCACATTAACTCCCAGCTGCTCACCATCATTTTCTATGCAATGACATGTGCAACTTGAAACTTCAAGAGGAAATTAGCTATTTAATATTTCCTTAAAGGCTCTAAGTATTAACTATAAATGCAGGATGTGAACTGAAGTGATTAAACCTCTTCTCCATAGGGGTATATATGGCAGAAGAACATTCTTAGGTAACTCCAGGCATGTGCATTGTTCTTCTATTAAATTTTAAATTGCTTGGAAAAAAACCCCTAACAAATAATAGACCAAAAGGAGGGAAGGATTAGTATCTTCAGTCAGAGAATCACAGAGTGGCAGCGATTGGTAGGGATATCTTGAGACCAACCCCCCTACTCAAGCAGAGATCATCAAGTCCAACTCCTCTACTCAAGCAGTGTCACCTCTGAGCAGGTTTCCCAGGACCACGTCCAGTAAGGTCTTGAATATCTCCATGGATGGAGACTCCACATCCTTTCTGGGCAACCTGGTCCTGGGTGTGACCACACTCACAGTGAAAGCGCTTTCTTGTGTTCAGACAGAATTTTGCATATTTTGGTTTGTGCCCATCCTGTCCCGTCCTGTCACTGGGCACCACTGAGAAGTGCCTGTATCTCTCTTCTTCCACTCCCCTCAGGTATTTATACACATTGTCAAGATCCCCCCTGCGCCTCATCTTCTCCAGGCGGAGCAGTCCCAGCTTGCTCAGCCTCCCCTTGTACCCCAGATGCTCTGATCCCTTCACCACCTTCCCTTTGCTGGGCTGAAGTGCAACTCCCCCTCCCTGCCTTCCCAGACTGTTGTGACTAAAAAGCCAGTATACATCCATTGCATGATGGTCATGAGAGCAATCCCACCACGTCTCTGTGATCATGCATGCATGTAGCTGCACATGGACCTCTTAACTCCTACTGGCTCCTATGCTTGTTCACACTAATGTGCAGGCACTTCAGGGAGAGACTCCCCCTGGCATGCTGGGTTCTCAGAAAGGGTGTGAGAGCTTCTTCCAGAGCAGCATTTCCTGATTTGTGTGCCTATGCCTGGGGTGGGCCCCCTCTGCCCTGTTTGGTTGGTTTTGAGGTCTCTCCTGTTCACTCCTCCCTGTACCCTTTGCTTGCCAGCTCAGATCACAACTGATAGTGGGTCATCACCACCTCCCTCCCCGTTCATTACTAGTTCAATGCTCTCCTCACCAGGTTGGCCAGCCTTCTGGGAAAGAAGATTTTGCCCCACTTGCTGAGGCGCATCTTGCCTCTCCCCAGCAGTCCTCAATCCTCAATGAGGAGCCCACGGTCGTAAAAACCAAGTCCCTGTTGTCGATAACAGCTGCGCAACTGGTTGTGGACCCGCCAGATCTGTCCACTCCTCTTCCAGCCCTTCCTCCTCAATGGCAGTCTCAAGGAGAAGACCACCTGGGCTCCCTGTCTGCTACCTATTTAGTCAAGGAAGAAAAAGAACTTGCAGGTGTCACCAGAGGAGATCCAATCTGCCTGTTACAGCAGTTAAGCATTATAGCCCAACAGCTGAGAGACTGTCCTAATTGTGGTAGTCAGGATTATATCTACATGGAAAAAAAATAAATTGATAACTATGCAAACCAGGTTTCATTCGCAATATGATGCATTCCAACCACACAATCAACCGTTTCATCTCAGGGAAGGGGACCAGAGCAGCTGGAGAGTGCGAACATTTTTAATCACTGTGAGGGATTATCTGACCATTCCTTACGTTAGGCAGCTCCACCAGGCAGTCAGAACACAGCCTGAAGTAGAAAAGCAGGAAAAAAAAAAAGATTTTTTTCCACTAACTGCATGCAGTTCTAATAACTGTGGCTTTTGCTTAGAAATAGAAGTGAAAAAAGGACTCCAGACAGCAGTGCTGCTGTTTTCTCCAAGCTATAAAAGCGAGGGGTTTTCGTACAACACATTTGAAAGCATCAAAATATTAAGTAGTTTCTTAACAAGACTGAAAAGAAGCTTTAAAGCCCAGCATACTTTCTCTTAGTTTGGATATATCTAGAAGTCTTTCAATTACAGCTGGGAGGGATGAACTTTTCTGTTCAAAACACATTTATTGTAAGATGTGATTTGGGGTTCCCAGAAAGTCAAGGCTGCTACGACATAAGCCAGTCCTTTGCTCTCGCTCTACCCTCTTTCTCCCCGAGCATCCTGAGTGGTCTGTCACTGTGCCGTGCTCCACTAGCCTGTACCTGCCACAGGCACAGGGCTGGCAACGTGTAGGGGCAGCACTCCCATGCTGCTCCGCATGGGAGCATCTGCATGGATCCAGCGCAGATGACAAGGGGCAGCGGGGATAGAAAAGTGGCAGCGGTTGATACCTCTCCTCTCCCTCAGAGGACGTGAAAAAGATGCTGGAAAAAAGGCGGGGAAAAAAAATAAAAACAGTAAGATCCACCCAGTTCTAGTCTTATGTGTTTAAGTGGTGACGGTTTAAGATGAGAACAGCAGTTGTTCTAAAAATAAATTATTTAGTGAGGTCAGGTATTTAGGAGTACGCTCATAAGAAAGTGCAAGTAAGCTTCAGGCAAAAATGTTACTGCAAAATTCAGAGGAAAGAATCAAGAATGCCATGTTAGTGATTTTTTTTCCTTGCTTAATATTAGAAGGAAGTATTTACTCTCTGGTTTTTGGCACCTACCACATGACTCAGTGCCAGAAGTTCATTCATTTTAGATCAGTTCTGAATTCTCACAGATCCATTTAAAGAACCGTCCACTAAATCTACATCTATCTACATCCACTTACACCAACATTTAACGCAAGAGTTTGTATTTCATGAAAGTGTATCTTTCAGAAACACAACTAATCTTGGTCTAAATGTATAAAAGATAGGGAATCCAATGCTGCTCTTTGAAGTTTGTGCCCGCGTTCGACTAAAACCACAATGGTGATCAATCCTACAAAGAGAGTCCAGCTGAATCCACGAAAGCAATAATGCCTAATATGCCACTTCACCTGTCTGTCGGACTTTCCAATAGACTCATGTCCTATTAGTAAATACACTCGGGTCTCCCCCTTGCCCAAACCTCATTGCACTTCTAATTCAAGAAAGGACTTGCACATATAACTTATTAGGAGTCAGAGTAAATCGCAAAACAATCTTACTCACACTCAAGTGAGCAGCACAGGTGCATGTCATGACAGAGCAGCCCAGACCATTTGGCAGGTGAATTATTCCACAAGAAAATAAGTTCCAAACTACTTCAAAGAAACCGATGCCCAAGAGGACAGAGCAAATGATACCTTGTCTATAGAGATAGTCAAACAAGGATCAGTTAAGGCTGGCCCATCTGTCATTTCCGGATAGAAACTTAGTGATCACTATTTCACTGACCTGCAGAAACGTGCAGTCTCTAATGCCTGAACTGATGTGACAACTGATAATTTAAGTATTTTCCACAGACATTACACAAGTATAAAGAGCATATCACTTTTAACTACGCGTTTACTGTTAATTGAGTAAGGAAAGTTAACAAATATATTTATCTTTTTGTCTCGTCATTAGCTTGAGGATTTCAAACTTCTAAAGATAGACGATATTCCTAAGAAAAGTAGTCAATGATTTCACTGAGGGACACAAGGAATCTCTGGAGACCTGGGAACAGAAGCCAGATCATGTGAATCCTGAAGCATTCTCTAGCCACTAGGAAACACTGCCTAATTAATTTAGTTAATATTTACACTCTGCATAGGAAAACAGAAATATTTAAATGACTCCTAATCTAATGATACTGTGCTAATGACCTGAGCTAAGGACTTGTGATATTACTGAAGATTTGTGAGTTAATTAGAAAGGCATCCAATAAGTCTGCAGATCACTTCACAGAAGACAGATGCTCACCATGATGATAACCAAGCTCAATTCATTAAAAATCAGGTCCCAACTTACTTGTGATAAAACCTAAACAAAAAATACTAATTAATGGCACAGATACCAAATATTTGGGAAGAACATGACTGGTTGATATAAGCTGTATAGCTTGGTCTGAAGCAATCTCAGCAAGAGGAACATTTTTAGAGCAGCATTTGGTGTCCTCAACAGAGAGCCCATCAATAGCTTCATTATTTTGTTAGAAAAGTTACATGACCCAATTAATCTTCACAGGCAGGTGGTATTTCAGAGAGAAATGAAGTGTACTGCAGCTCACAACTGAAATCTCTCCTTTCACAAGGGATTTCAGTTACTCATAAAATCTTTGGGTTGAGAAGCTTTAAGCATTTCAGGCAGCAGGAGACTAAGGGCTGTGATTAAATAATGCATCTTTTAAATCTTGATCTTAGGCTTTTTCCATGAATGTAACAACCTTTGGGATTAGGGGATACCTCTATCATTCCCACCCTTAATTTTAGATGACCCTTGGAAGTGAACAGTCTTAGTAATACCAGTGCCAGGACCAGGGCTATACCAGTTCCTCTGGTGACTAATAATTGCAGTTGCTAGACATTAGGGTCCTGGGATCACTCAGGCTGGAAGGGACCTCCAACCTCCTGCCCAAAGCAGGGTGAGCCATGAGGTCAGATCAGGCTGCTCAGGGCTTTATCCAGTCAGGTCCTGAAAACTTCCAACAGCAACTGCACAACTTTCCTGGGCAACCTCTTCCACTGCTTAACGATCATGGGAAAAAGTGTTCTCCAGTCTGAACCTCTTTTGCTTCAAATTACGTCTGTTGTCTCTTCCACCACACATCACTGTGAAAGTCTAGCTCCATCTTGATAACCTCCTTGTAGGTAGTGGAGGGCTGCTGTTCAGGTCACCCGAAGCCCTCTCTTCTCCAGGCTCTTTTGAGCCCACTTGTCTCAGCTTCTCCTTGCAGGGCAAGTGCTCAAGCCCCCTCACCATCTTGGTGGCCCTCCACTGAACTCGCCCAAGTTAATAAATGTCTTTCTTGAACTGTGGTGCTCAAAACTGGACACTGCTCTAGATGCAGTCTAACAAGTGCTGAGCAGAGGGGATAATTGCTTCCCTCAATCCACTGGCTGTGCTCCTGTTAATGCAGCCCAAGGTGCCAGGCTCCTCCCTTCTGGGCACACTGCTGGCTCATGTTTACCTTGCTGTCTTCCAAGATGCCCAGGCCCAATTCAGCAGAGCTGATCCCCAGGCAGTCAATCCCCAGCCTGTATCATGGGTTATTCCTCCCCAAAAGCAAGAATTGACATTTTTCCTTCTTGAATGTCATGGGGTTCCTATTGGCTCATTCCTCCAGCCTAACTAGGTCTCTTTGACTGGCAGATCCAGGGCATCAGCTGGACCCACACCCCTGGTACAACCAAAAAACTTGATGGAGTGCACTCTGTCACCTCCTACAGGTCATTGAGAGAGACGTTAAACAGGATGGGTCCTTGTGCGCTGTGGTACTCCACTTGTTACCAACTGCCATTAACCACCACCCTCTGAGACCAATTATCTAACTCGTTTTGGTTGTTTTCCACCCATCCACTTATCCATCCAGACCACAATGTCCTAGACAGCACACTGCTGTTGGGATATGAATACTGATACAAATATCAAATTCATAAGGCCCAGCAATAAAATACATGCAAAATCCTTAAGCTGCCTGGATACTAGAAAATTTGCACAGCATAGAATACAACTTCAACTTTTGATGTGTACTTCTGAAAATCTGAACGATGCTTTTATTATTAATAAATGTCAGTTATTAGTAAATGTTTGCTACTTTATATCCCAACTACATGCATTTAATTAAATGATGGCATTAGATGAGGAAAAGAAAATAAGGCTTATATTAAGCTCAATGAATGGTAACATATTAATGATAAAATGTGAAATACAATAAAACGTGATACATTCTGAAACTGTTAACAAATTGGAATAATTTTAACCTTTAACTTCAATATGTGAAATAAAAAAATGCAACATAAGGACTTAGCCACACAAAACCATTTTCGAAGAATTTGCCTTCTCCTGACCAATAAGCCTCTCATCTCTGCTCCCACACAAACCAGATTCTGAGGATAGTACATGTTCTACTGTATTTTTACATGACATTTTCAACAAAACCAGACACATTTATTGGACAGCTGGAGAAAAATTAAATTGCAGGTGGGAAAATTGTCCGTCAAGCATTGTGAACTGAGACTTTTTCAAAAAGATATCATATTTAAACTCAGTTACAAAATTTTATCTAGTTAAAAAAAGAAAAGGACATGTATGCGCTTGAAGTAGAGAAGACTTACCATATCATGTTGCCTGTTATCTTTCCCTGATACGATCAAGAAGTAGTTCCATGCCAGCAGCAACAACAAAGCCAGTGGTATCATGTAGAGCTCAAAGTTCCAGACCACAAAAAGAAAAAGCTAGAAGACAGAGCAGGAAAAAACGTGATTCAAATCAGCATTACATTAAACTCTTCTGCACAGTTAAGACCAATAAATTAAAATAATTCTGAAGAAACCCACCTCTCCTTAGGCAGGAAAGTTGTTTAACCACTTTGCTGACTAGCCACTTACCTGCATGAAACAACTGCTACACTTTCCATTGCTTCGTACCTTAATTCTTGCAAAAGGAAAATTGATGTAGCATAGTCTAAGAGGAATATTAATTGTTCTCTCATAAAATAATGCTTTTGTGGACAAAATAACGCAAGGTAGCATAAATACAAGATCACAATTTAAGAAAGAAAAGGTTAGTTACTTCCACGGATAAAAACTAATTTGCTGTTTAGAAGAAAGAACTTGGTCATTTCATAGTAACGTCACACAAACAGGAAGAAGTAAACATCACAACTAAATCTGAAAAAACCTTTTGCATAGAAAACTAGCAAAAAGTCACACTAAGGTAAAAAAGCGTACAACTATTTTAATGAAAGCATAGTAAAACAGTACTGACCACAGACTCATTGAAGATGGGATTAAAAGGAATGCTGAGAAGCCACCTAAGTCCACCCCTTCAAAAACTTTGATTTGTTGAAGTGTTTCCTCAAAACACGTCGAGTGCTCCACGGCTGGAGGCTGGCAGGAGCGTGGCCAGGTTACGTCTCCCAGAGATGTGCGCCTCGATAACTGAGGCTGCTCTCCAGCACTGGGGGCCACACAGGGACTGCACCCCAGGAGAAACCCATCTCCACTGCCAGCTCTGTAGACCCTAGCTCTCTGCTGTGGACCTCTGACAAGCTTCACAGGCTGGACTTTAGCCTCAGACCCATCAAGCAGTACAGAGTTGACTTCTTTTGAAGCCTGGAAGTCCTAAGCATTTGCCAGTGCCTGTAGCTGTCTGGTGGAGACAAGTCCCGCTAGATACTGTTCCCTACTGGTGCTGGTACAAAATTATTGGTTTGCAGGAAAGAACTAAAAATATTTAGACTTAGATGGGGTCAGACTAAAACCATTTTTACACTCAGTTTTCCCTATGAACAAATTCCCCTTTGTTTTAGCCAGCTCTAGCCATAACTTAGGTTTGTTTTCTTCTAATATGACAAAAACAAAAATGAAAGTATTATAGCAAATCACACTATGTACCACAGCTGGATATACACCCAGAAATCTTGCTAAGCCTTTTTCATCCAAATACTTGAGCTTTTGAATATTTGTGGTTTTACTACCTACTAAAATGAATGAAGGTGTTGTGCCACAGAACTAGCAAACCTCAAGCAATGCCAATACCTAGGTAAGCTAAAAAGAGGCTCAGTTTCCCAAATTAGTCACCAAGATGTATATAAAGCTGAGTAAGAAGAAAATGAGGATTTTGATTCTGCTGGATTTTTGTTCAAAGTTAAAACAAAATGCTCTTATCAAATACAAGCTCCCACATAAAAGAAAAAAAAATCTGTATTTTAAGTAATCTGCTGTCTCAATATCAGCTAACCTACCCCACCCCCCTACTTTCTATCACTGAATGCTATGTATATGGAAGCCCTGTTAGACTGCAAGACAAATGTAATAAATACTGGAAGAACTGAAAAAGCAGTGTGTGTGACATACAAAAGAGGATATTGGCACTTCTAACAGTTAATATTTCATTTGAAAGAAAACTGTATTTTTTAGGTTGTTTAGTTTAAAAGGAAATCTGTTAGAAATGGTAATGAATAAGAAGCAAACAACAACTCACAAAATTTGAGTTCTTCTATGAGGTTGCTAACTACCCTTCTGAGAGCAAGGTCTGTGGGGACTTGATGCGGTAAATTTGATATAGCCAACTTACAACAGAATTCGCATCTCAAAAGAAAAGCATAAAATCCTTGCACCTTTTAACCCCAGAAACACCCTGAGTCAATGGATACATGCTGAAGGGAGCTCTGGAAGTCAACAAACAGCACCCAGCTATCAGAAAAGCAAATACTAGAGATTACCTGTTGAGAAATGGCAATGCATACAGTCTTTCTTATGGTCCATCTGAACTTTGGTTAGAAAGATGGAAAGAAAATCAAGTAATAGCCAAACAATCCCTGGCTCCAGAGAAAAGAAGCCAGAAACCTAGACAGTCTCAGGAGATAGAGACCTGACCGGAGGCTGAGGAACACGGTCATCCTGTACCCTGTATTCCAGAACATCAGTGAGTTCCCATCCAAACACTCCTCACTTGAGGTTCCTAAGTACCAAATGATCCTTAAGAGTATTAAATCCTTACAGCACTGTACTCTGTAGGCCATTAAAATATTATATTAAGATATTACCTCTTTACAATTTGTATGGACATCTCTTTCAAAAGTGTGGATATTACATCCGCCATCTCCTGTAGATTATTTCGTTGACCTGCCAGCTTCATTTCCATCTAGTCTGGCTGAATTTTAACCAGTTCCTCCTTTCAGGCACCTGCCTCAGCCAGGCACTAGGAAAACAGGGACTCTATATGTGCAACACAAATGAGATGTGCGCTGTGCGAGACCAGCACAGTGATGGCACTGCAAGCGAAATGGCCTCACTATCTTCCCCAGAAGAGAAATGCACTCATGAAACACACATGGGAGAAAACAAGCAGATTCCCAGTATTAGACAAAACTTTTAAGTAAACATGAGCAAACCCAAAATCTGGTGCAGCACAGCAAGAAAGCCAGGGACTCAGTTCTTAGGCATAAAGGGCCTGATAACTGGGGGGAGAGGGAAGGAGGGAAGTGGTATGTAGAAACCTTAACTTCACTTCCCCCATGAAGGGGAGGAAAACCTACATATCCATCAATTAAACTAGTATAGGGGGAAAAAAAAATCCAGAAAAACTAAGGAACAAGTATAAAAGGGTAGTTCTGGGACTTGCCCATGCCTATAAAGCATCCAGGGGAACATTGCCCGTATCTGGTATGATCTCTTCCAAGGAAATAATGGCTCTAACTCTGTCTAAAAAAAGGATCCTCATCACTACTGAAACAAGCCAACTATTTTAAGGGAGGAGTGGGAGTCTCAAAGGTTACAGTTTAATATAGCTGCCATTTCCTACACAGAAGAATATAAGGGAGGACTCTTTTTCTTCTCCCCCATGAGATCAAGATTTTCAGAGTCACAGGCATGAACTGGCCATTTACAACATCACATCAGTTGATACTCTTAGTGAGAGACACATGCATTAAATGATCATTCAGGGAGACACATGACACTATCCCTGGTGTACAACACTTCAAAAAATAATTTAAGTTAGAATATTGAATATCCTATTCTTTTGCAAACTACAGTATATTTTAAAAAGAAATCTCATCCAAAATGATTAACACTTCCTACTGTTCAGAAAAAAAGCCTGCCCTTTCAGACTAGCAGCTGTGGATCATTAGCTTTCCAGTGATGAGATGTGTTTGATGAGTATTTTTCTTTCTAATTAAGAGACGAGATTCTCTATTTGACTCTCTCGTCAGACAGAAGTGAAGAGAAAGACTTCTGCCTATGTGGAAAGGCCACATTCTACAGAACAATTATTTCAGATTTCTTTTTATCTACCTCCACCCAATTTCGTTTCATTTTTAACAGAACCCTGTTTGCACCCACAGGCTTCACAGCATTAACACCTGCGTTTCCCAGCTCTTTTTATTTTCCCTTTTGCTTCTGTTTTGACCGCCAGCAGAGGAGAGCACGCAAAAAAAGGAGCACACCATGCAGGAGACACTGACCCACATCCTCAGGTGCAGGAGAGAGCAGAGCACACCACGAGGGAGGGCTGCGAGTACCGCTGTTTGAGAACTTTCTGACAAAAATTGGAAACCTCTCACGCCATGGAAATGCCTGGGTTCAGTGCAAGTCACAGGACTGAGCGCAAGATACTCCCAGCTGACACGTAGGGAGCTTTCCAGAACCTGCAGCCTCGCAGCAACCTTGATAGGTGGATTACCTCCAGGCAAAAATGAAAAGGGGGCTTGACAGCACGCCAGCCTTTCAGCTTCCCCTGGCTTTTCCTGGCGGCAACGGGGAAGGGGAAGTCTCAGGAGGTGAGCCTCTCAGCCAGCCCCAGGCTGACACAAGAAAGAGCCTTTGAGGTTTGCACTGGCAGCACCCAGAGTCATGAGCTGTAATGTGTTGGGCCGTATGGTGAGATACGGCTGTCCCCACCACCGTCGTGTCACACGGGGCATGCCACTCACACCGCGGCCTCCTCTTGAAGTTGTGGCTTTCTCTGATCATTTTCAAAGAGGATCCTTACAGCCTCATTTACATATTACCTATATCCTTGCATTATATGCACTACCCAACTCCTGATTATCCTGGAAATGCAAAATTTGGCTGCATGACATTTTGGCACAGTCACAAACAGAGCCGATGTCTGCAGCTCCAAACATTGTGCTCTAATCACAAGGTCATCCATTTACCCTTTAAGCTTAAAAGAACAATTGTATTTCCTGAGGCTTTGTCCCTTGAATGTATTCTCAGAAGGCTAGAAAGAATGAAAGATAACCCACATATCTGCACGGTACAGACTGTCTACTCAGTACTGCAGGTTTTAAGGCTCCAGTAAAATCCTGCATGGTGTTTATACTACAAAACACTTGAAAATACTTTTCGTTGTACCTTGGAGAGTCAGTAGCTTCTTCCATTACAAAATTAGTCAGTTACCTCTGGCGATCACGGCTCTTCTCATCTTCTATGACACTTCCATTTAAAAAATTAAAAAGGAAGTATTTCTTTTAGCTGCATCAGACCTCAAACACATGAGTATTAATGTAAGCACTTAGGGGGATCCATTTCAAACACGGTGCCCTCATTCAGGTAAGTCGGGAAGAAATGCACTTTTTGAACATATTTTAAAGGATCCTCCAACAGTTTTTTTCAGCAGTCTTGCAATTTCAGTTCCAATTACCTAAGTGCCAGGAGAAGGTGCAGTCTGTGAGATTTGAGTCTAAAACACTCTATCTGTTATTCCATTTCTTTAAATAGGCAAAAGTCAACTTGAAAATAGCAAAAGCATGGAACGTGTAAAAAAAAATACAGAAAAAACTTCATGTCATTCCTGCCTGCATTATTTTGACAGATTTCCAGTGCAACCTTGGATTAGTGTTGGTTCTCTTTTTTAAATGCCTGAGGTCTTGGTAGTCTGCGAAATGCTGGATAATTAGTATTCTTGATCCTCCAAGAACTTTACCTTTAACTCAGAAGCAAACTTACAGGATTTCCTGCATCTTCTCTGTCTTCACTGGAATTGGAACAGCCCAGTTCACTGCAATTTAGATTTTTACTCTCATTCTTTCTATTTATTTTATGTAGAAAAAGAAAATGGAGATACTTCCATGATAAATAATAATAAGATCTTAACAGACTGGATGAAGTATTATTTTAAACCCAGTCTTGATAAGGCTTTTGGTGTATTGAAAAACCTATGGTAGCTCTTGTTAGAGCACTTGGGTCGCATATGTAGAAGAACACTCGGTAAAAAAAAAATCCATTTCTTCCTAGGTAGGACATTTCTGGTCACAGTTGTATTTGACCTCACATCTTTCATCTAAGCGTGGTGTATTGCTAGTTATTAAAGAAACAAGTCTGACAATCAGATGTGACTCACTTGATGTGCTTCAACCCACCCAGTTTGTTTTTGAAACACATCTACAGCTAAACTTACTTCATCCAACCAACCTTCACGATGATACTATCGTCCAACTGCATCATAATGTAAGCTACCTGAGTCTTTGCAAGATTGTCAGCACCACTAAAATGTTCTAGGTAAAAGCCTGAAAATTTTCATTTAATTTTTGTTCACTTTTTTCCTTACAACATTTAACTGACGTTTCACATCATTTTCCAGAAGTGCTATGACTTTGCTTTGAGAATGCTGACAATTCCAAGAACGTGAACCCCAGAGCACGAATGCAGCGCCATTTTAAACAGCACATGAATTATTACTGATACAAAATTCATATCGCTGTAACCAGTTCCATGTAGGAAAAGTTAGGTGGAAATAAAAATGACCACACCCCTAAATATTTACAAAATGCGGAATCTCTTGGGTCATTTTTTTCCCTTCACTTAAGAGTTTCTGATCTGCATTATTACAGCTGTGCAGTTAGTATCCAGGTTAAGATTAGAAGGGCAAAATATGGTTCATTGAGGCCATTCCCACACACACAGCCTCTTGCCATTCTCAGGGCACTTCAACACAGATTTGTTCTCTCAGAGTGTTAAAATGCAGGAAAATTAAGAGAAATTGATAGCATTTTCCCTATGAGCAGTAACACCTGGTATCAAGTAACAAATGCCCAACTAGGATACATTAGATCAAAGGCATGTCTGAGAACAGGGCTATTAGGTTCATCGAACCTCCGTCCCATTTTAATACTGCATTTTCTGAACAATACCCAACTGTTCACTGAATGACCCATGTCTTTGTTTCAGCAACATTAGAAGCTGAAGACTGTTCACATACATATTAATTATTTTCCAAGTAAAAAAGTGCTTTTAATGCCTGTCTGCAGATTGATTTTGCTTTGCTTTAATATATAACTCTTGGGCTGCCCTATTCTTTTTAGCACAGTTCTGCTGAGAGGGGTGGTCACCAGCTGTAAGACTCAAGCCCTTTTGTAATTCAAAATGCCCAATTTTACTCTGTTTTTTTTAAAAAGATGCACTTTGGGGCTCTCCCCATTGCACATACCTCTTTCCATCCCAGAAATCAATCCCATCCTTCCCAATTTTAAAATTCCTTAAAAACTGGCTAACAGTTACAGAACCTCACATGCCATTTCTGTTGGAAGTGTCATACTATGGAAGATATTTCTACAAAGCACATTTCACATAATTATTTACTTTTTTTTTTGCACACACAGATCTATGTCACAAATCTATGTTTACGTTCCTTTTACACAAAAATTTGGACTCTGGCAGATTTCTCCTCTGTTACAATTGCACTGTTACGAGGGTGGGACTGTTGAACGTGTAAATGTATGTGTCACTTGAGATGAAAAATTTAAAGTGTTGACTTTGTGAGAAGTGTAAAATCACAACATGGATCATGCTAGATAACTACAGCTATTTATGTGCAATGGATTGCCCCCTTCCTTTCTTACAGCTTGAGCTACTGAGCAGGGGCTGACAAGCTTTGAACCCGCCTCCTGTTCCTCCCAAATTCCTGAAGATTGTAAAATTAAGTTGTCTGTCAAAAGTTATTAAGCTGGGTATAGGGAAAAAATATTGGCTATCTTCTTTAGCTTACTGAGAATGGCTTCACTGTACGTCCACCGTAGTCCAAACAACAGACATACTCTCCAGACACCCTTTATGAAGGTGGTTCCAAATGCTGTTTTTTCATTTACAGCCCATACTGGCTCAGACTAACTTTTTCTTCATTTGCACCCTTATCCTCCATCCATTTTTGCAGATCAAGGGAAATAATTCAGCATTTTAAGACAAAGACTATAAAAAGTTTAATAGGGTAGAAATAGTCACCATTACCCAAATACTGGAAAATAGAAGACTTGCAGACTTACTTTTTCCAAAGAAAAATAAGTCATATGCTTTAAAAAGCTGAATGTTAACGACTTAAACTTCACAAATGTTTAAATTGTGCTCATCTTTATTGGTACTACAGGAAAACTAAACAACCCCTCCTCATCACTCATTCACAAATAACCACCGTCAAAATAAATGGACCATTAGGACATTAGGAAGTCCAGCCATTGAAAAAGCCCTTTGGCTGTAGGAAAACCTACACTTTGCCAACTGTCTGTCAGAAGTGAACAGGACAGCAATAAAATTTAAATTACATGAATGAAGACTAAAATCACGTGGTTAAAGGTATGTGGGCAGTCTGTGACTTTCAGTGATAAAATGCAAGAATACTGATTTTTGGTTTGATAACCACCCGCATGTCTGGAACAAACAGAAATACTGGATTCCATAGAAGAGCAGAGACACTTCCACAAGCTGTTCTGAAGGCTCATTTCACAGATGGGAACTGTACTGCCCTTATTATATTGAAGGTCCTCTGGCTTGAGCTTTTACTTAGGGCTAAATCCTATAATTTTGTTTCCACAACTATTTGGAGATAGCTGCATCAACACATTGGTTTCTCTGATGCCCTGGAGATGTCAGTTGTTCACACACAGAAACCCCTTGCTGAGTCTGTCCCTTCACTTGGAGCTGATATTAAGGTTGAATCAAGCAATCTTTCTGCTTCTTCTGTTTTCTTCTCTGTTCTTAAAAATATTCTGATATGTTTTGGGGTGTTTTTTGCTTTTGGAAGAAGAGATAGAGGCACCAGAGAATAGGATGACTGAAGAACTACCAAGAGGCAGGGCCACTGCTTTTCAAAATGATGAGAACATCCATTCATCAGAGCACTAATACATGCAGACATTCAAATTTCCCTAGTGATTTCTTTGAAATCTTTTTTACATATTAGGAGCAATTTTAGAAGGTGCACTTGGCATCAACTATCACTTGATATCAAGTAACTTAGTCTAATGTTGGCTTATTTTAAATTTTCAAGACCATCAGTCAACGTTAGTTGACTTAGATTAGTCAACCTGATCTTTCCAGGCTGATTTTCATACTTGTGATTGATGACCTGCTAAATTTTCTTGTTCTGTGATGTCTGG